>OZ022264.1:208090250-208485250 GCA_963978885.1 Nemotelus pantherinus | reverse complement strand
CGGCAAGCAACATATTTTTTGCGCAATTTTGCTATGAAGGTCGAATATTTTTGTGGCGATAATTTATCACCGCTAAGGATGACTTTACAATCACTATTGTTCTTTCAAAAACCGAAAACTTACACTTTTGGTTGTCAATTTTCAGAGAATGCAATGAGAGCGTTCCCGAACTTTCATGAATTTTCCCCACCACTTGATTCAGGAAAATTCAGTGACTGAAAGTACATGAACAGACCTAATGCACAGCGTAATAACAACCAGCGTACCAACTTATTCCACTTTCCCAAAAAAACACTTTGACCTTGAAATTGCGCCTCCATTTACGCAATGCATTATCTGTCAAAGCAGCCTGAGATTATGTTGGTATATTTTGCGAGAGTGGGCCGTATGTGAGCAGCGAAAAATCTAACTTGAGTATGTAGTTGCCGAATTGTATATTGCATCTCTTTCTGCTCCATGCGATTTTTTCCAACTTTCCAGGCTGACCAACAATACAGTCTCAGGTTAGATCACTGGATTTTTGGGCCGTATACATATACGGAGTTGGTACGCTGGTTAGGAACTACTCATTACGCTGTGCCTAATGTACGAATTCGAAGACAAGCTTAGTTTACTGAGGGACTCTCTCCGTGGCATCACTGGCAATGTCATCGAAGGGGGTACCTTCAATCCAGTGGCAGAGCGTATAAACCAGTGAGGTAGTAGAAATGGAGTGGACATGCCCATAAGATTTACATTTTTTAGCTACTCATTGTCAAATCGAGTCAAATCCAAGTAGTTCCCCTCCAATTTGACAATGAGGTCGAAATAGCGTAAAGGCAGCTTTAACATGCTTTGTGCGCGAGAGGATTGAAGGGGCTAATGGTGGAAAGTTATACCGTCCGTGTCCAGGGGCTGGTATAAACTCTAGAAAGCACAGAAAGAACGTGATTTGCGATACAATTTGCGATATTTCCCCACAGATCGCGAGAAATACATAGCAATATCCAAGTCCAAGTTGAAAAAGGACAGAAAGTACTCCGCCAAGATAAGACACTTCCCCTGCTACGATAAGATACGTTTTCTCATTCCCACTAGGCAATATACATGTGCTTTGCTAAAGATACTCTTTTAAAACAGCCCACAGACACGGAGATCTGGTCGTCGACTGGATCTCAATTGATTTGCCACAGACACAGAATGTAATCGCAACTTGAATTGCAATCTCATTCAGATGTTGTTTTCGTTGAGGCAACACACGCTCTGGAATGGCTGTTTTCAGGTCATTTTCATTGTAAGAAAACGGAGGATATACATTGTAAGCATTGTTAGCAAACTATGTTTTATTTATATTAGCATATGATGTTTTGGGTGATGTTTGAACGCAAACATCACCCAAAACATACAGGTCAAGGGTGGTTTTTTTGATAGTAAATCTTTACTACTGAGAGTGGTACAGGTCAAGGTCAAGGCTTGATCAAATGGTTAATTTATATATTACATAATGGCTTATTATGTAATGGCTTACATAACAAGCCATTATGTAAATTACTTAATGGCATGGCGTTTAATATTGGCATAAATGGTTTTTTTCAACATATTTTTTCTATAGAACTATAGAGGTACCTGAAAATGAACTAAATATCTGTTGCTGCCAAAAGTTTAAAGATATTTTTGTTCCACATTTATTCTTTTCGTTCATAAATATTTCCTGAAACATATAAAACATTCACGGGGTCATGAGGTATGCTAGCTGACTCTTGTTGAGCATATTCATACACAATTCAGTCCGTTAAACCAATGATTTCGAATTATGTTACCATTACGTTACACTAAATTCAAATGAGATCTCCGTTCTAGTCTCAAAATCACAACAGACACAGCAACGTGGTCGTCGACCAGAAGCTCCGCCCACCAAATATCAAAAAATTTTGATATTTACTGCAACCGTTGCAGAGACTAAAAATGCAGCCTGAGACTAGCCCACAGACAGAGAATTTCGTTGCAGATATCGCATATTGCAGATCTAGTTGTCGACCAGATCTCTCGTCTGTGGGCCGTTTAACGAATAACGATTTATGCAATATTGGGCGTGTTTTTTTGCTCCCCCTATCTATAACAGAACAATACTTATCAGTGCAGGCGCATTGGAAACAACAACAACTCCCCCTATCCATAACATGAGTTGTTGTTGTTTCCAATGCGTCTCCACTAGTTAGCATTGTTCTGTTATGGATAAGGGGAGCAAAAAAACGCGCCTATTGATTTTCTTAAAATGGTAAGCAATAAGGTAGTTAACGAGGAATACTATTTTGGATACTATTTGGTGAGTAAAAGAATATCTCCGACACTTTTATGCAATCCACTACAGACAATCTCGTTTGTTGCCAGAGAATGTTCGCTGCGCTTACTGTTTCTTGATGGGATTATACGCACGCCAACACACTCTCACCTATCAACCACACGGATTTATACATTCTCACCTGTAATTTGAGATATATCTCTCTCACTTTTGCATATGATATAGCAAACTTATTTTATTTCGGCTCTTTTTAGGTGCCAGATGATGGTAAATCCTTCGTTCCCTACCCTTCTCTTCCATCAGGCAAATATCGTGCAATACCGTTTTTTCCTTGCTATCTATTGTACTTATGCTATGTCGCGGCTGTGTTTGTTTGACGAATGTATTCCCTATGTCACCATGGCATCGGAGAGACTTGTGGCACTTCTCCGCGATTGAAGGATGATAGTGGATTAAACTGTAAGTGGTCGTAATTACCTCGCTTTCCAATTCGCTGTGGGCAGGCAAAGACAGACCAATCTCCGTATAAGTGGCTAGGCTGGGATGCCGCTAACTTTAACAGGGACTAGATGATTGCATCGCTTGCTTCGAGCTTCGAAGGGGAGCCTCTAGCATCTGGGATCAGTGACCCAAGCAGCAGTAAAGGCCACTGCGGACATTACCATGAGTTGGATTTGCAGGGCGTGTGAAGCTTCAATGCTCAACAGGAAACCCTTTCGCAGGAGACAACATCCGTACTGGTGGAACGAAAAAATTGCCGAGCTGCGGTAAATCTCTTTGGTGTGCAAGCGCACGGTGCAGTGAACCAGAAATATGCAGAGAGCGGCCGAATTATCTGCGGCTCACATTGCTGCAAGGAAAGAGCTGACCAAGGTGTCATCGAAAAGAGCACCCTGCCAAATGGCAGGCTCTTTATGAGGAAGTCAATTTACACCCGTGGGGAGATGGCTACCAATTGACCACCAGTAGACTTGGCTGCATGCAACCTAGCATTCTCATGAAGGTGATATTGATGCAGCGTATCGTTGATTTGCTCATTCCGGCGCATCCGCTAAGGACCGATGATTATATCATCGTCAACTAGGCGGATGTTCCTCCTTTTACGGACGAGGAACAGAACAGGGAAGTGTCCAGAATGTAGAACCGATAAGGAGAAAGGTAACCTGGGCAATCCATCAGCATAGCCACCACTGTGCATGCTGGACACTGCGGGGAAGTTTCTCGAAGGGTTGCGTAAGCCGTGGTTACTATCATCATTGAGATTCGCTGGCGATCTTTCTGAAAGGCAGACAGGTATCTCTGGTTACTTGGTAGTCATGATGCGAAACTATCTCAGAAACCGAAGCTTGGCTTTTTGACATGGAGGGCAGAGTCAAAAGGAACCGGCCATCTCAGGTGCGGCACAGGGATCAATCTTAGAACCTGATCTGCCAATTTTGCACAACTTAGACTTAACCAAGTCATGAAGACGGTGCATGACCGAGCACGGTCCCAGCTGGCAGTCTCAAATACAGAGATTATCATGCTGACAAAGCGAAGGATACCAACTGTCATACCCATTACAGACCAGCAAGCCTGGGAGTGTGATAATGTTCAAAACCCGTGATTACCTATAGGTGAAGCAACACAACTGGGTCGAAGCAGCGCTTAGGCGGGTTCGACACGGAGCTCCGTGGGCGTGTAGGTGATCTTTTTTTTAGTGAGTCAAACCTCATATACCCTGTGGTGATCGGTCACCCGGGGATCTGTTAAGGAATTTTTTTTTTGACCATCAACTCTAAACAATAACGGGTACAAACTACCGCAATCGACACAAAATATGATAGTAATTAGCAGAAAATAACATCTTTATAAAAGCTTTTTCTGATTTCTGGCTTTCAAAACATTCAGCACAACCTTTTTTTTTACTTCATCGATTCTGCAACATTAATCGTGTTTTTTTTTGTCAAAAATCAAACATTTTTCAGGAGAGTCAATGATTTGAAGGATTTTTTTTTCAGGAGCCTGCCATAGCTACAGAGTTACCCGCACTATTTTGAAAATAAACATGTGTTGAATCTTGGTTAACATCAATACGCTCTGCAATTTTCACGATGATCCAATGTTTTTGTCAGAAGTAATGACAAATCAAAATTTGATAAAAAATCCTTGCCTACTTTTAGGCACGCTGCACCGCACCCACACATGGCTCAGAATTTCCAATTTTTTAGCATAGACAAGCTTAGAACATAATTAATTTTCATTCCTAAACGTTTGTTTTAACAAAAATTTCCACTGCTTGGAAATATAGGAGTACCTCAAAGTTCACTAAAACGCTCGCCGCCGCCAAAAGGTTTAGGATATGAGTTTTAGCGAGTCATGGACCTGCCTACTACATACGTCTACGTCCTCTGAAAATTTCAGCTCAATCGGATCGGCCACTCCAGAGATTATCTCCCTTAATCATATTTGCCGCTATATATATATATATATATATATATATATATATATATATATATATATATATATATATATATATATATATATATATTTATATACATATATATATATATATATATATATATATATATATATATATACATATATATATATACATATATAAATATATATATATATATATATATATATATATATGTATGTATATGTGTATATATATACATATATATATATATATATATATATATATATATATATATATATGTATATATATATATATATATATATATATATATATATATATATATATATATATATATATATATATATATATATATATATATATATATATATATATATATATATTGTTGCATGCACGCCAAACGAGTTGTGGCGGCGCTAGAAAATGCTAGAAATGGCGAGGAAATACTCGATATTTATCTCATACATGTATTTCAAACAACAATAACAATCTACAGACAAAGACGCAATAGAGCCCTCTAGAAGGCAAAAGCGGAACATTCCAGAGCCCCAAACCATCAGATTTCACATTGCAACGGAAATTCCCAATAGTCTTTTCGAAGTCGGATCCAGAACCCAAGACACATTTCTAGAAAGGCCTAGATGTAGGCAATAGTAATTTATCTCACCAGACCGGATATAAATATCGCCGCGAGGAGTCTTCGGAATCAGTTGATAGTGAGTTTTGGTACAATGCGATAGATTGTACTGAGTTAGAAGCGAAAGCTTGTACACGCGAGTTAGTAGTGAGTCAGTTTACAGCGAAAAGTCTGTTACGGTGAAATCAGTATCCGGGCGCGGATATTTTGTTTGAAAGCGATAAAGCGAGTTGTTGTAACGCGGAATTATAATAGTGCGATAGTAAAGTGTAAACGAATAAGTGTTTATAATTATTTGTGTGTTAATAAAAGTGTAATTAGTGTTTTAAAAGAAACTGTTTTATTTCACGAATGTGAAGAATATCGAATCCACGGAAGGTGCTTTAACGGTAGAACACAATAAATGGTGTCAGAAATAAGGGATTCTGTCGCGTTCGTGATTTAAAAAGTGACTTTTAGTGAAGTACTGGACAGTGAATTTGTTTGAAAAGTGAAAATTAATAAGTGCGCGGACTAAATAAAAAGTTAAAAATTTCGGACAATGAACATTGTTAATTGAGTGGACTAATTGAAATTTGTGAAAATTTGTGTGGACTAGTCGAAGAACAATGCAAAAAGTGAGTGAACTGAAATTGGCAGAGTTGAACGTGGAGTGCGAGAAGCAATAGCGGAAGCTGGCAATACTTAGAGAGGAAATGGATTTGCTGAAATCGGATCTGCAACGCGTGGAAGCGGTAGGAATTGTGTCAGCTGAATCAAGAACCGGCAAAGCGCTCAAAGCACCAACGTTTGATGGGCAGACTTCTTGGACCATCTACAAGAAGCAGTTTGAGGCAGTTGCAGAGTTTAACAACTGGAGCGATCGAGAGCGAGCGTTACAGCTGATGGTGTCATTGAGAGGAGCCACAGCAGAAGTTCTTCTAACAATTCCAGAGGACAATAGCTTCCGCTATTCAAGCCTGACGAATGCATTGCATATGAGGTACGGCGAAGATCACCTGAAGGAAGTACATCGTTCGCAGCTGAGAACACGGACACAGAAGTCAGGGGAGACGTTGCAGGAGTTGGCTCAGGACATTGAGCGTTTAACACTTCTGTCCTACCCCAGGTGGAATCCAGAGTATCGGGATGAAATGGCAAAAGATGCTTTCATCCATGGAGTGCGTGATGAAAAGCTTCAAATAGCACTTCGTTTGGCTGGAAAACGAACACTGAAGGAGTCTTTGGCCTACGCTCTCATCTACGAATCGGCGAAGCTGGCGTCGCGGAAAAATGTTAGTGTCAATTTTCAGGAAATGCAATGAGAGTGTTCCCGTACTTTCATGAATTTTCCCCACCACATGATTCATGGAAATTCAGGAAAATTCAGTGACTACGGGAACTACGGGAACAGACCTTATACTAGTATGCGACATTCTTTGACACAAACATACATAGCAAAGGTCGTAGGTGATTTAAAATTTGTAATAAATATGGGGGCAGGCAATTGGCGCGCAAGTTTGAATCGTCATTTTTATGATGAATTAATTTGATACATAATAGGTTTGCTCGCGTACCTGAATCTATTATAATATATTAAAAAAATTCGCAGCAAGTCGTTTTTGTACTCTTGCTGCAAGCCAAATTTTGCCACAAAGAGAAGCCAGGTGCAAAAATATGTTGTGTGGATAACACTTCACTGCACACTTCATGTCTAGTTTTTAAATATTTGTCTTATAGTCACAATTACTAGCGCTCTTAAATGTATAATACCGTCTCTAAACTCACGTGTAAAACTGTCTTTTCGTAAAAAAACAAGAAATCATCGAAGTTTCTTAAATTGTGTGTTTAAGTATCATAAGAGAGCGATTTGCAAGTGTTTTCTTAAAAACCGCTTCCTTAAAAACCGGGCTTGGGACTGGCTTCGGTCGGATTAAAGCTCTAACTTGAAAACCCATCACATTGCTCGGGGTCATAGAGACGCAAAGGTATACACTAATAATACATAATACATTAATACATATAATAATACATTTAATAATGCACCTCCTTCCTTCCACACTCTGCGTTCAAATTATATTTCACAACTTTATTCTCGTATTATGTTTTCATTTTCACCCACAAACATGTATTCATCTTAATTTGGAAAAAACGGTACCCGCAAAAGAATACCAATTGCGGCGATAATTTGTAATCTTTGAATTTAGTGTTGCATTAGTCCTATTCTTAGTTTAATGTTGAGTGCTGTGAATTCGTTTTTGAACCGAAAATTGCAAATCCGATGGCATGAGAGCCAATTGTAGTTGCACAACTCTCTACCATGCAGCTCATTTCCCAGTTTTAAGCTACGGTCAGACATCGCTACTTTTTGCGCTGCGCAGCACAAAAAACTGCGTTGACAGCAAGTAGTGATGTGTGATCAATGTAGAAACCTTGAAAACTGCGCCTGCAGCCAGACTGCGGTCGCAACTTGCAGCTTAAAAAGTAGCAATGTATGAAGAGCTTTTCAATGAGTTGCAAGTGCAGCAAAAAAATATTGGTTTGGTTGAAACTTTGCTGCGGCTGCGTCTGCAGCTTTTCGTTTTGGCCGATTCAATTAGAGCCTTGAAAAGTGACAGTATTGTGTGTACGGTAGTGATAGCAATTTTAATATTTTTTACGGTATGTATTTCAAAATTTGTAAATGGTAGAATAGACATGGAGATGAATGGTAGACATGGAGATCTTACTGACGCTCCTGTCGGAGGTGGTGTTCTTCTGGCGTTTCACAAAAAATTCAAAGTATCTCTAATCGAAATACCGCATACAAATAATGAATTTATTTGTGCCCAAGTCGAACTGACGTCAAAGAAAATATTTTTCGGTGTCAACTACACGCCACCAAATTCTTCGTATGATGTTTATGCTTCGCTTATACATATTATGCAGCTCATATGCGATCTTGCGGACAATAACGACGACATCGTCTTAATGGGTGATTTCAACCTACCTAGAATAAACTGGTGCCCTTCAGCGGACGGCACTTTCGAAGTTCCGAGCTCTACTTCTATTGGCGGACAACACGATATCAACATTGCAAACGAATTTATATCACTTGGTTTGTTTCAAGCCAATTGCATCCGGAACGCAAATGGAAAAATGCTGGACCTGATTTTTTCGACTGATGCCTCTTCTACTGTGGTGAAACCCCTCACATCATCTCTCATCGACGAAACCGCGCATCATTGTGCACTCAACATTATTTTCGAGTCAAAGTCTAGTAATTACTTATCATCGAGCACATCTGAACTTAAATTTAATTTTAGACGAGCTAATGTTGATCAAATACGTGACTTGCTTGCTAACTATGATTGGTCCTCCGTGTTGCAGGAACCTAATCCTGATAAAGCTACGTTCTACTTCCACATTCGGTTGTTTAGCTGTTTTTTACGGTGCGTGCCAACTACCTTCACTAAAAGCAAGGTTCGTTTTCCTTGGATGTCTCCACAGCTTTGCCATTTAAAAAATTCCAAAAACAAAGCCTGGAAAAAGTTTCGCCTGACTCACTCAGAACCTGACTATCAACGTTTTTCCACATTACGAGATCTGCATCATAATGAAGTTGCATTCGCATATCATAGACATACGCAACAGCTTAGATTTAATTTTCAAGCTCAACCTAAGAGATTTTGGAATTTTGTTAATTCTAAGACTTATAACGATGGGTATCCACTCACATTTAAATCTGACGACTCTTATTTTGATGATCCCTTTGATATTAGTAATTTATTTGCTTCCGTTTTCCGTAAAGCCTATCGTACGGACTTTCCTAACTCCAGACACTTTTCACCCTACTTGACGAACTCAACAGTTTCTTCTTTGGAGATGAAGGATTTAAAAATTGACGAGGACACTATTATCACATTTGCTAATAAACTTGACAATAATATAACACCTAGCCCAGATGGCATACCTAATTTGGTCTTGAAATATTGTGTGTCGTCACTACTACCTGTGCTGTCTTATATTTTCAATACATCCTTAAAAACAGGCATCTTTCCTCATTTGTGGAAATACTCCACCGTCACTCCTATATTCAAGAAAGGGAGTCGTAATAACGCTTGCAACTATAGACCTATTGCAAAACTTCCCTGTGTCGCAAAACTTTTTGAAGCCATAGTCACGAATGTTGTAGCCTTTCATTGCAAATCAATTATGGCTCCGTATCAGCATGGTTTCATGAAAGGTCGTTCAACCACAACCAACCTGCTTGAATTTTCTCACCAAATAACCAACTCAATTGAAGCTGGGCTCCAAACTGACTGCGCCTACACAGACTTGACGAAAGCCTTTGATAAGCTTGATCACTCTATACTTTTATCTAAGCTTCATTCCTTTCAATTCCCTTACTTGTTTTTAAATTGGGTTGACTCTTACTTGACGAATCGAACTCAACGTGTATCCTTTCGCGGTGCCTTGTCATCTGAAATTAGAACCACGTCTGGTGTTCCACAAGGTAGTCATCTAGGCCCTTTACTGTTCGCCTTATTTATTAATGACGTAGGTTCCATTCTACAGTCATCTTCTGTTCTTCTTTATGCCGATGACGCTAAAATTTTCAAAGTTGTGAGAAACCTTAACGATTGCAATGATTTGCAGCAGGATCTAAACAGATTTGCCAAATGGTGTTCCGATAACAATCTCCTAATTAATCCTGACAAGTGTACGATTATATCTTACACACGCAAAAATAATCCTGGAATCTATGAATACTCACTTTTGAGTACATCTTTAAATAGATCAGCGAAAGTACTCGATTTAGGAGTATTGCTGAATCAATCTTTCACATTTGACGATCACATCGATTCAATCGTTGTGAAAGCTAGCAATGCCTTAGGTTTTGTCAGAAGACGTTCGAAGGAATTCAACGACATTTTTCTAACTAAGACCCTCTTTTGTAGCTTAGTAAGACCTATTGTCGAATATGCAAGTATTGTATGGTCACCATATCAAAAAGTCTACATAGACCAAATTGAGTCAATTCAAAAGAGGTTCTTACGTTTCTGCCTCCGCGGTCTTCCGTGGTATGACCCTTTACATCTACCTCCTTATCAAGACCGCTTAAATCTTTTACGAATGGATACCTTGGACTCTCGACGTCAAAGTTCCAAAATCTTATTTGCCGCGAAAATTTTGGATGGCACCGTTGACTCAAACTACTTATTAAGCCAACTTAACTTTAACATTAATAACAAACGTGTCAGGCGTGTTAACTTTTTGTCGATCCCTCAACATCGGACCAATTATGGTTGCAATGAACCAGTCACTTCAATAAGTAGATGCTTTAACGAAGCTTATTATAAGTTTGATTTTCATTTATCTACAGCATCACTTAAACGAATTCTGTGTAAGAATAATTAATTTTTATTGTATGTGTATAGTCTGCATTAGACGAATTTAATAAATGATTGATATTAATTTTGTTTAACCAAATAGGATATGGCTAAATTCAATTGGACGAAAGACACAGTATCTTTGATTGAAGGAAGAGCATTTTTAATTAAGAGAAGTTATGGGCGATACGGTTTATTCTAATTATAAGTCTATGCTATAGCTATTTTGCAAAATCTAACTTAAACATTAAAACCTGATAAATAAAATTTACGTAAATCATTCTATTCTAATGTTTCAAAACAAATTTGTTTAAATTTGTTTAAATAATTGAAGGAAGAGAATCGTTCACTTGGGCTTATTGATTGTCTCATCCAAGTGTCTTTTTTTTATTAAAGGAGTCACCAGTTGTAGAAGTTCATCAAAGTCACTACCCGATATTCTCAAAAAGTGTTTATAAAATGCTTCTTCATCTAAACGCAATTCATTTAACAAACAATGCACAGCTCCATAGTGTTCTGTATTTGCGATCCACGTCCTCAACCAGCAGCTTCTGCTTTTGCTTTTCTTTTTTCGTTTATTTAAAACTATAGCTAAACAAGCCGCAGCCAACACTTCTGGATCATCGAAATACATACTTACACAACTGGTTGAAACTTCATAACAAGGTAAATAGTAAAATACTGCAACAGAAGTTGCGCGCAGCAAAAACTGCGAGTTATGTGTGAACACGTTTGCAGTTTTCTTCGCAAGAAGTTGCAGCTACCCGGTTGCACGCAGTAAAAGTAGCGGGTTGCACCCACTATGTGTGAACAGAGTTAGCAGTTTTTGCTTCTGCAACCTAAAAACTGCGCAGTAAAAGTAGCGATGTCTGACCCAAGCTTTAGTTAGATTTTTACGACGCCGTTTTACTTCTTGCCGAAAAAAGTAAGTAATCATGTTCAAACTTTATCATTAACCACTTTTAAGGCACAAGAATGTTGTGAATGGGCCGCAATTCGATTAGATCCATTCGGCAATCATTTGGAATCGGACTTTGTTTACATTGATTTGACAACATGAGTTTTGTCAGAGGAGAGAGGGGATAGCATTCGGCAAGAAGAACTGGTGCCATACACGTACGCTCATGTACGTGTATACCGCCCATCCATTTCTTCTATATCTTTGTAATGCATTGCGTAAATGGAGGCGCAATTTCAAAGTCAAAGTGTTTTTTTATTTGGAAAATGGCAAGAGTTGGCACGCTGTTTAGGAACTAACTTCTTACGTTGTGCCCAAACAGTAAAAAACACGGCACTTTGGGGGGAACAATACCCCAACCTGGCAGCTCTGGATCGAGTTACAAATGATGAAGTACTAGACAATTCTTGTACATTACTGCGCTAATGGTTTCAGATGTAACATATCCGAAATAAATTTGGGGGTCACGTTCTAGTAAACGCTTTGAATTTTGAATCCATACTACGAAGATTTGGATCAGAGCTTATTCACCTGGAGGACGCGTAAAGAAAATATTTATGCCAGGAAAGTTTCTACAATGATGAGGAACTCGTGGCTTTTCGGGAAATAATACAATATAGTTGATGGTTTGAAATGTTACTCCTCTTAGTAAAATTTTAAATAACAACAAACAATAATAGTTTTAGAAAAATATCACTTTTTTTCTAATTCAATTGCTTCAGCCGATTTTCGTCGATTTTACCCGCAATAAAAATTTGCTCCAGCCTTAAAGGTTCGAATCTATGTGCGTTTTTACTTTTTAACAGTCAAGTCAAACATTGCATCTGTACTCCATTAGCTTCACACTCATTAGCTGGCCCACAAATATATTGATAGCTTCCAGATGAGACTGACTAGGAGAAATTCTGTCCGTAGCTGCTTTATATCCCAAAAGTCAACCTCAGTGTATTCTGGGTAGATTCAGCTCCAGGTCGTGATATTTGATTCAGTCTAAAATTTTGGACAGCAAACTATAGTTTTCTTCACAGTTTCTTGTTTCACAGTTTCTTATGCCGTCTATGTTAATCACTATTTCACTTTTCTCGGTGATCAACCGCTGAAAAACAGATGGTGCGCTCCTCAATTCGAATGCTATCAGTAGATATTCACTGTGCCTGCTTGGCGTCACAAACGCAAAGTATTTTATGGACAACTCAGTTATGCGGATCTGATAAAATATGCTTTTTGAAGCTAAAACTGAAAAACACTCCTTCTCCTCCAGGCATTCGAGGTCATCTTCTAGTAAGTAAAGCCGGTAATTATCTTGTCTCCGTCATCTTATTTGAAATTATCGCTCTGGTCTTCTCCTTTTTCTTACCAGTACGATGGTAGACTAAAATAGGAAACTACTTAGCCTAATTTACCCCTTTTTCTAACAATGCATCCGTGATTCTTTTAACTTCTTTTTTTCTAGAAATGAAAGTCTCCTGAGCGAGCATTAAACATCAGATTAGTGTTCATGCTTCTATATATGATGTTTTCTGCACTCTAAATGCAGCTAAATAAATGAATATCTTACAAATATATACTTGCATTATAAAACCAACCTCTTCATAAAATCAAGGATTCGAAAAATCCTATTGAATTGACCAAATCGAGCACTGAATCACGCACGACCAAAAATAGTATATTTCGATTTGTCAGACGAAGTAGTTTTGAGTTTCGTGATTCCGTTTTCAACTCGAAACTTGTTCATTTTTCGTCTTCGAGTGCAGTTCAGCTCTAAACGAGTTTGGGAATAGGGAATTCGTTCTATAATCAAAAATGTCACTCGATTCGAGTTTCATAGTTCCACTCCAGCAGAACCCATTGTCACTGTCGGCATGACGGTCTCTGTGGTCAGTCATCAACCGCCCGCCCTACTCATGACTTGACTATGTCTGAATTTGGCAAACTCGGTCGTTCTAGAAGTGATTACTGCTACCACATCGTCAGCGTAACCCACGAGAAGCACACCCGTTGCCATTTCAAGGCCAATGCAGAAACTATGCTCGAGGACCCAACGCACAACTGTCCCTCTAAAATGTCGGCCCATTTTGCTGAATTAAAAGCTTCCCGAACATCGAGCGTCATTTGTAACACTATCGACCTAGTTTGATGACAAGGCTGGATCTATTACACCGATTGATTCGTAGATTCCAGTTATTGTTGATTCTTCGAAAAGCCACCGGACCTTTGGATTGCTCCCTGTAGTCATGGCTTCAACACGCCTTCCAGGGGTGAACCCTTGGTATCCAGCATATAAAGAGGTCCACATGTAGATAGTGTGTTAGAGTCTCGATTTGCATTCGGGATCAACGCAATTCGCGTCTCTTTCCAGTGTGATGGAAACACACCCGCCAACAAATACGTATTATACATTCGAAGCATCATCGACGGTTGATTCTCCATCATAGCTATCAGCAATTCCGGTGGAATGCTTCCAGGGCCAGGGACTTTTCGGCTCTTCATTTTAATAGGTGTACAACGAAGTTCCTCTAGAGTGAGCAAAGGAATATCTTCCTGACGGATCATGAGAATGCTTTCTACTCTCGTACGACATACTTGCGGGTCTATAATGTACTTCAGTGTATCTGCCTGCATATGTGGACCATCAATTCTGTTGCCCCGTCCCCATCGATCCCGGTTCATTTAATCGCAAAGCACTTGCCACATTAATTTTTTCCTCACCTTGATATCCTTTCTCAGCTCTTTTTTTGCATTTTGTGTTCTGCGACAGCTTAGGATGCTTCTGCTCTACCAATAGATTGCTGAGCTCTAAGTTTGCATGCTATTACCGCCATGTTTTTGGTCCATAAATATGCCTGTTGTTTCCCAGGAGGTTGTCTCCGATGTGACATCGAAGCGTCGTATATTTGAGAGTATACTTCTCTCACTTGCGCATATAATAAAGTGTAGTTTTTTTTGGTTTGGTCTCTCTTTTTAAGTACCAGCGAATAGTAGTCTCTTTACACACAACCTTTCTCTGCTTTCGGTAAATATAGCGCTTGCCGCGATATTTAGTATGAATGCTTTGTTGTACCTTGTTAATTATGGAAACATGGGTTATCCGATTTGTATGAGAATATTCCCAAGTTATAGATTAATATCAAAGGTTTAAGATGTGTAAACTATCATGAATAATTATCTCCAAATTGGAAATGTTTTTGCGGGATGATTAAAATTGAACAACTTTTTATTAACATTAAAAATTTTAATCTACATATGCTGTAGAAATGATATACGTTGTCTATGCTGTAATTTATTTACTACGATGCTGTAGAAATGATATACGTTGTCTATGCTGATTTATAGACAAGAAGGGAACCGTGATCAAATTCAATTACCTTTACTAAGTAAAATTATCTCCAGTTGGGCTTTTTCCAAAGTTTTTTTGGCCATCCGACACTTGTTGCATAAGTAAACAATTCTCAGGCAACAAACCATGAATGACTTGTAGGTAGAAAATTGCAATAAATATCCAATCTTAATCAATCTCGATCACGTTAACACCTTGCTTCAAGAATAAATATATTGTTGTGTTTCACCTTTAAAACACCTTTCGTGGATTCGGTATTCTCCACATTCGTGAAATAAAACAGTTTTCTTTTGCACCACTAATTGTACTTTTATTTACATAAGTAATTCTAAACACTAAGTTGCGTACACTTTTTTTGATCGCACTATTACAATTTCGCGTTACAAATTCACACTTTATCGCTTTCAAAAATATGCGCGCCCGGATACACTTAATTCGCTGCGTACAATTATCTGTAACAACTTCCGCTGTATACAAAATTATTTTTGTGTACTCACTATCGCAGTGTACAAACTATCGCAGTGTACTAACTAACTGCTAAGACCTCTCGAGGCGACATTAATAGTCGATTATCTAGTGTGGTGAATTGTTACATGTGTCAAGGCTATTCCGGATTTGTGTCTTAAAGGCTCTTGATCTGGCTTCGAGAAGGCTATTGTGAATGTCTGTTGCCATATGAGATGGGACTGAGTCTTGGGTTCTCGAGGATTCTGGATATAGCTGCTAGAGGGCTATTGTATATGTTACGTTTTATCTATAGATTATTTTCGTTCTTTCCATACATGTATCAAACAGATATTTCTCGACTTTGTGGCTATTTCTGGTGCTGGCAAAATGATATAAGCTTTGTTTGGCGTGCATGCAACACTACTTGCTCCTTAAACCAGTTCGTCCCTAACACATTCGCCGTTAACCATTGTGTAAGCTAGATATATAACCTTTTATTCTCGATCGGTGTTTTCAATGTATCCGCCAGACAACCTCGTCCAGCCATTTGTGATACGATCCTTCCCATTTCGGTTGGAAATTAGGTATGTTCCACACCAAAATGTTTCTCGGACACCCATTTAAATCCGTTCTCAAATTGTAAAGCTTCGTTTCCGGTTTCTTCACTGCTTGATGAACAGGGTTTAGCCGTTGACGTAGCCCCCGCTTCGAAACGTACTTTGTTGTTGCTTTGTGGTGTTCCGGCGATATGTAAGATTCCGATCTAATATGCATTCTTCGAGAAATATTGCCCATTACACATTTCGGCTCAGATCCGGATACTAATTTCTTCCTTGTTTCGCTGAATTTTATGTTGCCTTGCGATGCCTCTAACGGTTTTTTTTCTGTTTTTGCCAAAATGCATACTCGCCTCGCAGCTACGCATATGTGGTCTTCTTGTTCTTTTGTTTGATGTTTCCATCCTGGTAAACGAGCTAATGATACTTTGGGCTCCTTCACTTGATTTTCCGCTCTCCCAAATCCAGGCTAAAACCATGGGAGCCCAGGAAGTCCATTCCAAGAATGCACTCGTCTGTTATCTCTGCTACCAAGAACTGAAGCTCGAACACCATATTTCCAATTTATATCGGCCGAACGATTTCACCAAGAACTCGCGTAGAATCACCCGTAACCGTCTGAAAAACGTACCTTTCAGCGTTACTAAATTTCCAGGATTTAGCTATATTCGCTCTCAGGATCGACCTAACAGCTCCAGTGTCAATGATGATTTTACAAGCTTTGTTGTCCACTTTTCCCTGCAGACTTAAATTATTTTCATGAACATACAACCTGGCAACGGTGATCGTTTCAGATTTACTAGTGTTGTAGGCCAACCGCTGATATTCAAACTTATTTCCTATTGGTTTCCCTGCCGTCCTCTAAGAGCAATTGGCTTTATTTGACCGTCCAGACTCATCGCTTTCCTTGAATCTTGTTGAGCAATCTTGGCAGTATATAGTTTCGTTCTTCCTATAACAGTCATGACTCAGATGTCCGTTCTTTCCGCATCTCCAGCATCGGGGAACTCTGCTACGCACACATTCCTGACAATACGTCGATTTCCAGTTCCTGCGACAGTCACGTCTCAAATTACTCTTTTCTCCGCAATTCCAGCACTGAGGGGCTCCACTTCTCCTTGATTCCCTGAATACATTTTCTTTCCTACACATGCATTCCTCTCGAACTTTAAAGTCTTTAACATTTTTCCGCGACGCCAGCTTCGCTGAGTCGTAGATGAGAACGTAGCCCAAAGACTCCTTCAGTGCCCCTTTTTCAGCCAAACGAAGTGCTATTTGAAGCTCTTCATTACGCACTCCCTAGATGATAGTATTTTCGCCGTTTCATCCCAATATTTGGGATCCGACCTGAGGTAGGATAGAAATGTTAAACGCTCAACGTTCTGAGCCAACTGCTGCAACGTCTCTCCAGGCTTTTGTGCACGTGTTCTCACCTGTGAACGATGTACTTCCTTCAGGTGATCTTCGCCGTACCTCATATGCAAAACATTTGTCAGACTTGAATAACTGAAGTTATTATCTGCTTAAATTGTTAGAAGAAGTTCCACTGCCGCTCATCTTAATGACACCATCAGTTGTATCGCACGTGGTTAAACTCTGCAACTGCCTTAAACTGCTTCTTGTAGATGGTCCAAGAAGTTTGCCCATCAAAAGCTGACGCTTTGAGTACCTTGATGCCACTTGATTCAGCTGGCACAATTCCTACGGCTCTCAAGCGTTGCAGATCCTTCTTCAATGCCAACCAGCTTTTTGTCAAACTGTTGTTCCACTTCCGCCACTCGGCTGTCTAATTGCTGTTTTACTTCTGAAACTTGAGACTCCAGTTGCTGTTGAAACTGTTGTCTGATTTCCACCAGCTGCTGCTCATTCTTCCTCGCATGTGCTTCTAACTGTTCTTAATATCGAAGGCTTGCTGGTCGAGCTTTTGGGCTTGCCGGTCAAGTTTCTGAGCTTGCTGGTCAAATTTTTGGTCCAGTTGCTCCTTGAAGTCGACAACTTCTTGGTGGAGTTTCTGCTCCAGCTTCGTGGCTTATTGTTTACTTTTTTCAGTTTGCTGTTCGAACTTTTAACTGATATCCAGGGACATCTTCAGCAGCAAATCCATCACCGGGTTCTTCTCCTTGCTACTTGGTTCTTCCTGAACACACTCTTGGCTGGTTTTCTCGTCCGAGAATTCAAAAGTTTTCGGATCGTTGCCTTCCGTGCTCAAAGCCTCCCTGAGACGTAACAGTCAAACCGTCTTGTTCGCAGTCATTGAAAGATCTCGTTTCCGGCACTCCACTTTGAATTCTGCCAATGTCAGCTCGTTCACTAGTTTCGGCATTTTTCTTCAATTACAAAACTTCATACAGTTTCACTTTAGTCCACTCAATTTACAATGATCACTGTCTGACACTTTAAACTTTTTATTTAATTCACGCACTATTAACTATCACTTTTCATACAAATTCAATGTCCATAGCTAAACTAAAAGTCATTTTCTAAATCACGAACGCAAAAGAATCCTTTATTCTGACACCAATTGTTGTGTTTTAGCCTTATGCTTGAGTTACAATCAATGCAACCAACATTTGCTGCCAAGTTTTGTTGGTGGAACGAGTTACAATCAATGCAACACAACATTTACTGTCATCTGTCACTGGCTATGTTAAAGAAATTGCTGTTCGATAATTTGGATCCTTTAAAGTCTCGGAAAGAGATATCAGTGAATATTTTATCCTCTAAAAGCTGCGGAGTATAATGCAAAGCGAAAATGAGACAAAAAAATACAAATTCTGATTGTCATTTACAAATGACAGTTCCGATTTCCCGAACGCTCATAGGAACAGGTGGAATTGGGTATTATGTTGCCATGCCAAGTTTGAGGTATGAGCAAACTCTGCTGCGCAACAAAGTTGTGTTGCATCATTGTAACTGCTCTCATACGTTCTCATGGGTTCAAACTCATTTTTTTTGTGCAACAAATGTTGGTTGCATTGATTGTAACTCTAGCTTTAAACACCTTTCGTGGATTCGATATTCTCCACATTCGTGAAATAAAACAGTTTTATTTTACACCACGAATTGTAATTGTTACATGTGACTAGACTATTCTGGACTTGTGCCTTGAAAGTTCTTGATCTGGTTTCGAGAAGGCTATTGTGAATGTCTGTTACCATATGTTCTTGAAGATTCTCGATCTGGCTTCTAGAGGGCTATTGTGTATTTTGCATTTTATCAATAGATTGTTTTTGTTCTTTGAATACGTATATCAAACAGTGGCGTGGCGTGATAGTTTACCGTAGGGAAGCAATTAGTTCATTTCAATGATTGATTTTGGCTATGCTTTCTTCAAATTTGTAACGTACTAATGGACTTTTAACATTGCTAATACAAAAGCTTCCAGGAGTTACGAACATGGACGTGAGAGTACATATACTGTATTGTTATCAGTACTAATTCTCATGCTACCAATATATAATTATTTTTTCTTTAAATAGATATTTGCAAAAATTATATATTCGCAAACTTATAAGTTAGCGATGTTGCAACAGCAAGCTATGTAAATAAAGCATTTGCAAATATGGCTACGGCAACAATAACAACCACAGTGATTATGCAAATTAAATGTTTACACGCATAAAGAAAATTTCAATATTCTAGTACTTATGAAAAATAACAGTAAAATAACAACATTCCCATAACGAAAAACATGTATTTTTATATTGTTAAAAAAAAGGTAGTATATTTAAAATAAATGAAGTAATAGTTTAAAAAATGTATATTATAAATCAATTTTGATGAGAAAATTCAAGCATACTTCTATTTTAAATGTAATGCAATTCGCCTTTGTGCTTCACCTTTTTCACCTTTTTATACGCAAAAGATCGAGATCCAAAAGGAAATCGAAAAAGGTCACTAATTATGCAATTATGATCCATGCTATTTACGGTACAAATAAATACATTCACCTTTTAATTACACTCTCACTATTTTAAGTATAAAACTGAAAAATCATGCGATTCCAGAAAGTAATTCTACGCACTCAACTCTAAACAATTCAAATTAATTTAATTTCAACAATACTGTAAACTATTAGTGAAATAAATACCTTCACCAACTAAAAATACCTTCACCAAATTTATAC
This sequence comes from Nemotelus pantherinus, assembly GCA_963978885.1. Lineage (NCBI taxonomy): Eukaryota > Metazoa > Arthropoda > Insecta > Diptera > Stratiomyidae > Nemotelus > Nemotelus pantherinus. The sequence continues at coordinate 208,465,137 of OZ022264.1, read as the reverse complement.
ATAAAATATAGCACAAATTTCACTATCGAACTACAATCAACCAGTCTCTGGCAGCCCTTGAAACATCTCGTAGTTCAAATTCATTCAAAAATTCATATAGTGTACTCATAGAGGTATAAGACATTAAGAGTGGTGGTAAAGACGCATTCTGTCTCGAGGTCACCCATATCCACAAATTATTTCAATACAACGAAATATCTTTCGGGGTGTAGATCAGTTGCTCGTTTTGGGGGCAGTAACTTGGCGCGCATATTTGAAAAAATTGGAAAATATTAAAATTCAAGGAACAATATGTGTATATTTAAAATTTGAAGGTAATCTGCACTCTACATTGTGGCCAGTCATTGTTCTTCAGTATTAATATTTTTCAATAAATTGAAATCTATGGCTTCTCAAGTAAAAATTAGTCATTAAATTAAAATATTTGCTTCTAAAAAGTAGAACGTAACGAATCTTATTGTTGAATTGTTGAAGAACTATATATTATTATCTTGCAACATTTTCATTAATTGCATTAACACTATTTAACCACTGTGCGCAGGTTAATGAGAAACTTATTATCATTTCATTACGTTTGCTTACAATGATAAATCTGAACTTTTGTATGCAAATGAGGTGCCAAATTTTCTACTACCTCCCTCTTCCTTTTTAACCGGGCTTGGGACCGGCTTCGGCGGAATTAAGGCAAAACGCAGATTTTTTTAGGCTCTTTTTATTTACATGAACTCATTCTTCTAAAATCAACCTGAATTTATGATAGTCGAAACCATACCATTTTAATAAGTTTCATATTTTAGCATATGTTATAATAGTAAACAGCACAAATTTTTCCAAAAATTATAATTTTTTCCTTGTAAATGTACGCTACTAATAATCGTAGATTTTTTTTCTGTTCGAATTTTATTTAGGTCGACCGACATTTTTTTTTATTTCTTCAAACTAAAACCAGTTGCCCCTGTGAATGAGCTTCTAAGCCTACTTCATTGGCATTTCCGCCATTTTGGAATCCAAGAGAAACTGTCAGGTACCCAGGTGTCAGATACGTGGGCCAGCAGACGAGCACTTGAGTCGGCATCACACAATTGCACTAAAATTACTGATTTTCAGCCACGCCAAGTACTCAAATCTACTTAATTTAGATTACAGACTTTACCATAAGGTAAATGGTAAGTACTTACCTGTAGAAAGTTCACCCAGGCAGGCAGGAGCCCGTATTTTTTGAACAACACTTCACTTCACATTTCGTTGCCGGTGTTTTGATAGAAACTGAAGGTGTCACTGCCACTTTTAACCGTATTTTATACTTCTACACTTCTCAGCACTCGCGTCACTAAATTTGGTTTGAAAACACAGCTTGTTCAAGCCATAGACATATAAAGAATGGACACGAAATGATAATCCATGAACCCGTACGTGAATGAAGCATTTTTACTACATATGCAACTTACTCTCTGCAAAAAAGCTTTCCCCTCAATGCCGCACACTATACCCTTCTGCGCTGTTGACTCTCTATGTAAACAAACATTTCCATACATTTCTATTGTTGTGAACATGGTCGATTTTCGGGTTAGTTGGAATAGCAGGGAAAATAAAATATGTGTCACATGGGGCACAAATTTCAAAATCAATCAAATTTTCTGAATGAAATTTGATGTTATTTTGTAAGGGGAGGTCGAAAATGTTGCTTGCATACATATAACAACCATTTCTTTCCACAATTCGAAAGCTTTCTATCCTAAATCCGGTAAAAAGAGGTACATTGATTCAAATTGAATTTGTACTTACATCACACATTCTAGGGCGAAATCCTATGAGTAATTGGTGCAAAACACTTTTTACTTTCACACTGTTTATTGATCAATCTAAACATTTATACTTTTAATTGATGAAAACACGAAAATAAAACATGTGTCAAACCGCCCGATCGCCATTTTTATTGATTGCTTTTGTTCATAGGCGGGGAAAGCTTGATAGCGTGTAGGGGCATTAAGTTTGATCAATTATATGAATTGACGTCATTTAGGTGAAGAAAATTGTTCGAACGATGAAAACCGGTGTGAATGAACGATTTAAAGTAGCACAAGTAAACTTCGTAATTGACTTGGGCTACTATTTACGAATGCTGCGTGCAGATTATGATGCTAAATGATCTATACGCATGTAGATGTTTTATGTTACGTTGGTAGGCAAACCGGTTGATTGAAATTAAATTAGCAAGTGTTTTGGTCGCGAAAATTTTATTTCAGTTTGATTTCAAATATATCTATTTTAGGGAATTTAAGGGAATTTTAGATTTGATGGCTGTGTTTGTCTGCAAATTAAAATTTCTAAATGGTATTTCTTACACTATAGTTTACTTTTTTATGTTAATAGAAAATACGTTGAATAAGGTGGCTAATCAAGAAATAATATTATTGTTGTTGCATTATTTGCGCCATAGGTATAAAATTAATTATAAAAGACATACAGTGAGAAATGTAATAACAATAAATAAATCAACCAAATTTTTTGAAACAAAGCATCGGTCAGAAAGGCCTAAAATCTTATCTGAGTGTGAAAAAAGTGGATTATCAGAAAAGTTATGAAAATCCCTAAATCAAGTGCCCCAGTTTTACAAATTAAGGTGAACAAACGAGTTGAAAAGAAAGTCTCTACTCAAATTATTCGAAATTCAAAAAGAAAGCGAATTTAAAGGGCAGAATGGCGGAAGCTAACCTTATAGTAGTTAAAAAAAATTGATTTGTTAAATAACGTTTCGCTTAAGAGTGCGCAAAAAAGCCAAAATAATTCTGGAAGTCCATAATTTTTGTTGCTGAAGTAAAAATTAATGTTTTTGAATCTAATAAGCGGCAATATGTTCGGCGAATGTTTAATACAGAGTTTAGGAGGGAACATACTACTTCCACTGTAAAATACAGCGGAGGAAACATTATACTATATATAGATTTTGTGAATGGTAGGATGGATCAAACGTGTTGCCTGGGTATTCTTAAAAGAAATATTAAACAAAGTGCTGAAAAGGCATTTTATATAAGCACTTTATAATAAGGCATTTTATACAATTTTCGCATGTATCCGGAGCAATGTAGGCTTTGGGCTATTTGTTACTGTCCAAATGCTATTACCGAGCTTAAACCCGATCGAACATTTATGGCATCAAATTTATGGCAATCAAATTTGCATTTATGGCAATCAAATCTATGAGCTCGTTCATATAAAAAAACATGTATACCACTCTTGCCACTCTCTCGTATGAAGCATACCAATTTACTTTCTTTTTCCTGGGCTTTGTAAAGCCGATCTCTAGGGTGGAAACGTAATTTATTAATTTTGAAAAACATATTTTACCTGTAATAAATATGTCCGTTTGCTACAAAAAAGTGCGGCTATTTTACATACAATGGAGGGACGATTTGTAGAGTGGGAAGATAATTTATAAAAGGATCGCTAATTTCGGGAAATAACCTATTTAACCTGAAATAAATACGTCCCTTTGGTTGAAAAAAGCCAAGATTTTACATGCGATGTAGGGACAAATTTGTAGGGTGGGAACATAATATAAAACAAAGGAATCATGAATTTTGAAAAAATATGTTTTACCTGAAAGAAATATATCCTTTTGTTACAAGAAAAGTGCGAAGAATTTTGTATATGACGTTGGGACGATTTGTCGGGCAAAAAGGTAATTAAAAACATGTGCTTAAGGATCATTTCGTACAAGAAATGTGCGAAGAATTTGTATTCGCACATTTTGAAAGCAAAATTTACGGCGAGTGGAAGCGTTAATATTCGTATTGAGCAAAATGAAGTGTAGTGTTGTGAATTGTGATAGTGATTATAAACGCAGTGCGAGGGCGATTTCTTTTTTCCGGTAAGTAAACAATATTTGAATTTACCACAGCAAATATTGCAAGTAAAACTTGTGTCGAAATAGACGCCGCGATATGTGAAGTGATTTTTTCAGACAAAGGCTATACAGCTTGAGCGCATTTGAAGGGATAAAAATGTACCTTCAAAATTACAAAATAGTACCATTTTAAATAGTACAATAAAATATTATCGGCTTTAGCTTTAGAGACGATATACGTTGTCTATGCTGATTTATAGACTAGAAGGGAACCAGATCACAAATCAATAACCTCTATAAATTGTTTGTTTTTTGTGGATGCCGAGAATTTTCTAACATTAATTGCGCGTAAATGTCTTGAGTGTATATATAATTTGAAACTTTTTTAATACTCGTTAGATTAAAACATTTATTTCAGATTGTTTTATTTGAATAGTTTTTGAGCCTAATAAAGTGACTCAGTGCCGCTGAAATTGAATTTAGAATTTCTCTACCAAATAAATCCAAGTGAAGTTTTTTTTCACGGAATTATGCTTAGTGATCTGCGTTATGTGGCAACACGGCAACAATTAGGTCTGTTCGCGTGCTACAATTAATTGCAATGAAGCCGTTTATGTACTTCGTTTTACTCAATGCTGAAAATTTCGCCTCTTTCAGTAAATTTCAGTAGATTCTGAGCTATTGAAAAACAGTGAAAAATGTGAAACGCGTGTCGCGAGTAAAAATTTCCAAATGTGCGCGGCACGCAACATATTTTTGCGTAATGTTGTTTTGAAGATCGAATATTTTTGTGGCGATAATTTATCACCACTTAGAATGACTTTATAATTACTATTGTTCTCACAAAAACCGACAACTGAATCTTTTCCGGAAATGCAATCAGAGCGTTTTCGTACTTTTCCTGAATATCCCACCACATGATTCACAAAAATTCTGTGACTGAAAGTACGCGAACAGACTTCAGCTCTGCTCAGAGCTAATCATTTTCATAAAAAAAAACCTGTTCAGCTGCCCCACAGCTAATTAAAATACTACGCACAGTTTTAATGCAAATCGAAACTCATTGATTCGCTATTGACGTGAATTACATTACATCAATATTAACAAATTTTTATTTGCACCAAAAAAAGTTGCCCTTTAATTTTACAATATTTCACGCCGCCCTCGTCATACAAACACATTGCGACCTCTCGCTCACACAACTACACCAGAGGTCGAAAATTGCTTCATTTCTCTCGGCCCATTTCGTATCCATTCCTCTCTATATCTATGGGTATAAGACTTTAGAGTGGCGGTATCCGTGTAAACGCCTGTAGGTGTGTGTCTCGAGCATTCTTCTCCCCCTCGCCTTCACCTCTCAAGCTTTATGGGGTGCTGTCAAGTACCCAGGAGTCAATGTCAAATCGCACACACAAACAAACCAAACAATTTTCAAGTATGCTATTGATTTTGAGATGAAATTAGCTTGAACCATAGATATAGAGAGGAATGGATACGAAATGGGCCGAGAGAAATGAAGCAATTTTCGACCTCTGGTGTAGTTGTGTGAGCGAGAGGTCGCAATGTGTTTGTATGACGAGGGCGGCGTGAAATATTGTAAAATTAAAGGGCAACTTTTTTTGGTGCAAATAAAAATTTGTTAATATTGATGTAATGTAATTCACGTCAATAGCGAATCAATGAGTTTCGATTTGCATTAAAACTGTGCGTAGTATTTTAATTAGCTGTGGGGCAGCTGAACAGGTTTTTTTTTATGAAAATGATTAGCTCTGAGCAGAGCTGAAGTCTGTTCGCGTACTTTCAGTCACAGAATTTTTGTGAATCATGTGGTGGGATATTCAGGAAAAGTACGAAAACGCTCTGATTGCATTTCCGGAAAAGATTCAGTTGTCGGTTTTTGTGAGAACAATAGTAATTATAAAGTCATTCTAAGTGGTGATAAATTATCGCCACAAAAATATTCGATCTTCAAAACAACATTACGCAAAAATATGTTGCGTGCCGCGCACATTTGGAAATTTTTACTCGCGACACGCGTTTCACATTTTTCACTGTTTTTCAATAGCTCAGAATCTACTGAAATTTACTGAAAGAGGCGAAATTTTCAGCATTGAGTAAAACGAAGTACATAAACGGCTTCATTGCAATTAATTGTAGCACGCGAACAGACCTAATTGTTGCCGTGTTGCCACATAACGCAGATCACTAAGCATAATTCCGTGAAAAAAAACTTCACTTGGATTTATTTGGTAGAGAAATTCTAAATTCAATTTCAGCGGCACTGAGTCACTTTATTAGGCTCAAAAACTATTCAAATAAAACAATCTGAAATAAATGTTTTAATCTAACGAGTATTAAAAAAGTTTCAAATTATATATACACTCAAGACATTTACGCGCAATTAATGTTAGAAAATTCTCGGCATCCACAAAAAACAAACAATTTATAGAGGTTATTGATTTGTGATCTGGTTCCCTTCTAGTCTATAAATCAGCATAGACAACGTATATCGTCTCTAAAGCTAAAGCCGATAATATTTTATTGTACTATTTAAAATGGTACTATTTTGTAATTTTGAAGGTACATTTTTATCCCTTCAAATGCGCTCAAGCTGTATAGCCTTTGTCTGAAAAAATCACTTCACATATCGCGGCGTCTATTTCGACACAAGTTTTACTTGCAATATTTGCTGTGGTAAATTCAAATATTGTTTACTTACCGGAAAAAAGAAATCGCCCTCGCACTGCGTTTATAATCACTATCACAATTCACAACACTACACTTCATTTTGCTCAATACGAATATTAACGCTTCCACTCGCCGTAAATTTTGCTTTCAAAATGTGCGAATACAAATTCTTCGCACATTTCTTGTACGAAATGATCCTTAAGCACATGTTTTTAATTACCTTTTTGCCCGACAAATCGTCCCAACGTCATATACAAAATTCTTCGCACTTTTCTTGTAACAAAAGGATATATTTCTTTCAGGTAAAACATATTTTTTCAAAATTCATGATTCCTTTGTTTTATATTATGTTCCCACCCTACAAATTTGTCCCTACATCGCATGTAAAATCTTGGCTTTTTTCAACCAAAGGGACGTATTTATTTCAGGTTAAATAGGTTATTTCCCGAAATTAGCGATCCTTTTATAAATTATCTTCCCACTCTACAAATCGTCCCTCCATTGTATGTAAAATAGCCGCACTTTTTTGTAGCAAACGGACATATTTATTACAGGTAAAATATGTTTTTCAAAATTAATAAATTACGTTTCCACCCTAGAGATCGGCTTTACAAAGCCCAGGAAAAAGAAAGTAAATTGGTATGCTTCATACGAGAGAGTGGCAAGAGTGGTATACATGTTTTTTTATATGAACGAGCTCATAGATTTGATTGCCATAAATGCAAATTTGATTGCCATAAATTTGATGCCATAAATGTTCGATCGGGTTTAAGCTCGGTAATAGCATTTGGACAGTAACAAATAGCCCAAAGCCTACATTGCTCCGGATACATGCGAAAATTGTATAAAATGCCTTATTATAAAGTGCTTATATAAAATGCCTTTTCAGCACTTTGTTTAATATTTCTTTTAAGAATACCCAGGCAACACGTTTGATCCATCCTACCATTCACAAAATCTATATATAGTATAATGTTTCCTCCGCTGTATTTTACAGTGGAAGTAGTATGTTCCCTCCTAAACTCTGTATTAAACATTCGCCGAACATATTGCCGCTTATTAGATTCAAAAACATTAATTTTTACTTCAGCAACAAAAATTATGGACTTCCAGAATTATTTTGGCTTTTTTGCGCACTCTTAAGCGAAACGTTATTTAACAAATCAATTTTTTTTAACTACTATAAGGTTAGCTTCCGCCATTCTGCCCTTTAAATTCGCTTTCTTTTTGAATTTCGAATAATTTGAGTAGAGACTTTCTTTTCAACTCGTTTGTTCACCTTAATTTGTAAAACTGGGGCACTTGATTTAGGGATTTTCATAACTTTTCTGATAATCCACTTTTTTCACACTCAGATAAGATTTTAGGCCTTTCTGACCGATGCTTTGTTTCAAAAAATTTGGTTGATTTATTTATTGTTATTACATTTCTCACTGTATGTCTTTTATAATTAATTTTATACCTATGGCGCAAATAATGCAACAACAATAATATTATTTCTTGATTAGCCACCTTATTCAACGTATTTTCTATTAACATAAAAAAGTAAACTATAGTGTAAGAAATACCATTTAGAAATTTTAATTTGCAGACAAACACAGCCATCAAATCTAAAATTCCCTTAAATTCCCTAAAATAGATATATTTGAAATCAAACTGAAATAAAATTTTCGCGACCAAAACACTTGCTAATTTAATTTCAATCAACCGGTTTGCCTACCAACGTAACATAAAACATCTACATGCGTATAGATCATTTAGCATCATAATCTGCACGCAGCATTCGTAAATAGTAGCCCAAGTCAATTACGAAGTTTACTTGTGCTACTTTAAATCGTTCATTCACACCGGTTTTCATCGTTCGAACAATTTTCTTCACCTAAATGACGTCAATTCATATAATTGATCAAACTTAATGCCCCTACACGCTATCAAGCTTTCCCCGCCTATGAACAAAAGCAATCAATAAAAATGGCGATCGGGCGGTTTGACACATGTTTTATTTTCGTGTTTTCATCAATTAAAAGTATAAATGTTTAGATTGATCAATAAACAGTGTGAAAGTAAAAAGTGTTTTGCACCAATTACTCATAGGATTTCGCCCTAGAATGTGTGATGTAAGTACAAATTCAATTTGAATCAATGTACCTCTTTTTACCGGATTTAGGATAGAAAGCTTTCGAATTGTGGAAAGAAATGGTTGTTATATGTATGCAAGCAACATTTTCGACCTCCCCTTACAAAATAACATCAAATTTCATTCAGAAAATTTGATTGATTTTGAAATTTGTGCCCCATGTGACACATATTTTATTTTCCCTGCTATTCCAACTAACCCGAAAATCGACCATGTTCACAACAATAGAAATGTATGGAAATGTTTGTTTACATAGAGAGTCAACAGCGCAGAAGGGTATAGTGTGCGGCATTGAGGGGAAAGCTTTTTTGCAGAGAGTAAGTTGCATATGTAGTAAAAATGCTTCATTCACGTACGGGTTCATGGATTATCATTTCGTGTCCATTCTTTATATGTCTATGACTACAGCAAACATTCTCATTCAAAAATAAATACCCACAAGTAAATTATATGGGGAACGTTATAATTAGTTCCACAGCAACCAAACGTACGCGGCTTCTCTCCCAGTTTCTCGCTTGAGAGGAGAATTTCCCCTCAAGCAATTTCTTCATTGCTTCCAAATAGCTAGTACAAGCATATTTTTTTGAATGACGTCACAATGCAGTCTACATGGAATGAAATTAATGCTCATAGATGCAATTTTTGCGTTGCTTCCATCCCTCTTGTTCTCTCAATAGTTTCATTCGGTGGTGTTACCACCTTAGCCGTGTGAGATGTTCACTAATCGTTTTTGGGAAAATTTACTAAGAAAATTCTTCTCCATTATTTTTTTCGCGATTTTTAAATAAATTAATTTAAAATATATATCAGTCAAATGTAAGGGAAGCAATGCTTCCCTTGCTTCCATGAACGCCACGCCACTGGTATCAAACATATATTTCTCGACGTTTGTGGCTATTTCTTTCGCTGATACAACGATGTAAGTTTTGCTTGTCGTGCTTGTAACAATATTAATTAAATAAAATAAATAAAATATTTCATCACTTTTGTACCATCACCTTTATGTTATTATTTTTCATAGTTTTAATGAATATGCATTTTGCAATAAGTATTTTTTTGGTTATTATTAAATTTAGAATAAGCGATAGAAGTCATCAAGTCCTTGTTCCATCAACCAGATTCCAATACCAACTCCAAGCTCCATTGCTAACTTGATCCGCTTGTTTATCGAGAATAGTGTTGGATAATATACCTTGTATGTTTCGTTCGATATTCTAAAAAAAAACATCGTTAAAAAAAGAATACTATTAACAAGATTCATACTTGTATTCCAAGAAATATTCGACACTTTCGTTATCGAAGTATACTTTGTCGCTATACTTAAGGTGTGCTAGAAAATCTTGGCCTGTAATTGGACGAAACTCACCAGAAGAACTGTTTTGGTAGCCAAACATATGCAGAACCATTAGAATCTTCTTCCGTTTTTCTTGAACATTTTCTGTTGTTGCGGGAACGATATGTTCGACAGATTCTTTCATCCATATTAGAGGGGCTATAGGGCCAAATTGTTCAAAAGAATAATCGTAAGTCATCAGGGAGAATCCGTCAACTTCGTCATACAAGTGATCAAAGCTTTTCTGGTTGAAAACATTTGTTTTTTGAGGATAAAAAGGTCGAATAACTACAATGATTTTCAAGTTTTCTGCGCGCAAACCTCTAGCTGTTTAAACAAAAGAATAAGGTGAAATAATTGACTTGGCAGCATAGTGAAAAAAAAATCAAATTTACCTATTTCAATTGTTATATTTAGAAAAGCTTCACCATTTTGTGGAAAAAATCCTAAGTCCAGCACGGCTCCGTCAAAATTATGCTTTTTGCAGGATTGCGTAATCATTGATCTTATAATTTTCAATTGGCTTCGTGTTTTGGCTAACAATTGCAAGTCAGCGGGATGAAATGAATTCAAAGTGTATAGAGGAAGAACTGTATTGAAAATATATAAAAAGAACAGTTAATTAATGTTGCCAGCCCAGTACTTACAAACTTATAAAATCACCAAACATTCTGGAATGAAAAAAAACACATTGTTCCAAAAATGTTGATATAGGCCATTCTGAATAGTATTCGTTCCGTTTTTTGCGCCTTTATTGAGAGCTGGTTAGGATAGTAGCATTGATTACATCAACAATCCTGCACCAGTTGTTGTTTTCAATGCTACTGTCCTTACCAGCTCTAGACAGAAGCGCAAAAACGCGAATATTGTTGGTATACAAAGTTTTCCGCCAAACGTTTTATTTGCAGGGCAATCTTGTCGTAGGAACTAACCTAGCTCAAACAAACATTTTAGTGGGCTTAAATTAAATTATAAATTTGACTTATAATGTACTAATCTACTAACTTAATATGTCTTAGATCTAACAGCTTTGAAATTATACCAAGATCTTAGCCTGATATTAATCTGTATTTATTACGCAGATGAAATTCTCAATCTAACTTATAATCTAGAGGGGAAAGCCCAGTAGAACCTCACAAAAACTTCATTTTTGGAGCAAAACTAAGAGCGGATTAGTAAAGTGGAGTGAAGAAAATTTGGGACGGGAATGTGATGATCGGGAAGGAAAGTAAGGTTGCGGTTACTTTCGTACGTCTGTGGAAGGAAGATTAGGTCAAATTTTGTCAGGCCGTCGGAATATATTGGGCCGTCGAGTATACCGTACCAGTCTTGCGTCTCGAGTATCGTCTATTATATAGCAGCATCTTGCCTTGTGGTGTAAGTAGTGTGTGGGAATCATTCAAGGAAACGATATGAATTGGGCTAACATACTGTGAGTGCGAGGATCGTGATATTCAACATATCTCACTAGGCTGTTGGGAAAGTCAGAACATTTGGTAAGGAATTTCAAAGATAGATTTGTGAGTAACAAATCTATTCTTGTGATGTTGGCTGTGGAATAAAGGGTGAGTTTGTTATGGAATTTGTAGCAGTTGGGTTCGCGGTGAAGGTTGAGACAATGTCTCAATATTTTCCGTTACTCTCAGCCTCCCCATTTGGTGTGAGGAAAGATCAGACCAAACAGGAAAAGCATGGTAATTGATAGGGCGAATTAGTTGCTTATAGCAAGCAAGCTTACTGGAATTCTTAAAGTGTGGGGAGCAGTGTATATGAGGCAATATACTGTGAAATGCATGCAGCACTTAAGTAATGATGTTATTCACATAGCTTGGTGTTGGAAATAGTTTGGTGCTCAGTTCGAGCGTAGCATTCGAAAAGCGAAGACCGACGGTCAAGCAAGCAGAGTGACTTTGTCATCAAACGAGCGATAGTGGAAGCGACAAACGATAATTACCAGCCAGGTGGCAGTCATCATAATCAGCCGAGTCTTCGTTGGCGATTGTTAGCACCAGTTTTGAACGAGGTAGCACGTGATTAAGGACCTTCGCGATCGACAACCGGATTTTACCAGCGATAACTTCTCAGAAAATCATCAGTTTATCAACAGCAGTTCAATCCAAAGGTTTGATTTAAGCTCTCTTGATTAGTTTTACTGTATGTGTGTATAAATTATCCTACATCCGGAGTAGTAGTGATACGCCGGTTCTAACTGTTTTTGTATGGAAAATCTTTGCGGTCAGCGTAACGTCAAGCACTCATGCTATATATGCGAGCGTGTGATTTTTACTGCTTTTTAACTGTTTTTAACTGTTTTTAGACTGCCTTTAACTACTTTTAAACTGCTTTTAACTACTTTTGAACTCTTTTTAACTGTTTTAATTGATACATGAAAGCATATGCGTAGCACACGCCAAAAACCACACGCTCCCATATGAAGCATGAGTGTGTGACGTCACGCTGGCCGCAAAGATTACAAAGTGAGTTAGAACCGGCGTATCCCTACTACTATCAGGTTAAAGTAAAACACAATTTCTACATACGAGAAACCCACTTTATGTTTTGCAGTAGGATTATATAAAATAGTGGCGTAAGGTTGAGATGAGTTTGAATTTCGCGACAGAATGAGTGAATCGAAAGAGAGTAACTCTATGAGACAAGGTACGTTGCACGGCCAGGAGTTGCCAAGTGCAGACTTAACCGAGGAAATTAACACCAAAATCCGGCAAATTGTTAAAACAGCTTAAAATAACCTCAGAAACAAAACCATCAGAATCAAGAAGTGGCAAAGAGAAATGAAGATCTGCTGAAAAAACTCAGCACACAATTTTCCAAAAATGTGAATTCTCAATCTTCTCAGTAAAAGAATAAGAGGCCTTCCACGTAGTGGTTCCCATTATCCTTTGCCAACCTAAACAATGGACAAGGCTATTAAACAATAGATTGTGGAATTTTCTGCAGTTATGCAGGCTTATTTTGGCAGTCAAATTTCCCCTAAAAGCACTGATGACGATAGGAAGACCACCAAGATATTCACAGAGTTAAAAGTTCAGTACCATACGTACTATCTCCCTGGGGAGATAGACCTCAAAATCGTCCTTAGAGGTGTGAACGGGCTCAGCCCGGATGAGGTCAAAATAGGCTTGGCAAGACAAGGCTTCCACCCTACCGATGTTTTCTATTTAAAAACTAGAAAGGGTCCTTCCAAACTCTTCAAAGTACTTCTTCCAATTGTAGATAAAAATATCTACAACATTTGGGCTATTTGTCACTGAATGTACCAAATTGAACCTCAAAAGCCTCGATCAAGTCAAGGGTAATGCCACAGCTGCCAGCAGTATGGCCATTCAGGCAACAACTGTCACGGCCAGCCCCGGTGTGTTAAATGCGATGGGCTTCACCACCACAAATCCTGCACTAAGCAACCTGAGCAAAAGCTGAAATATGTCAATTGTGGCGGAGGAAAACAAGCTATGGGAGTTGCCCCAAAAACCACAAAAATATAAGAAAATCTTTTGCTCAAGTAGCCAAACCTACTCCAGTTTCATATCCTCCCCCAAAAAATATAAGCAATCCAGGTGATAAACGAATTCCACTAAGTGTTAGGCCCTCTACACACAAAGCTACTAAAATTGCACGAAACTGGCTTATGACTGCATTTGCTAATCACATACTATTGACTAGTAACGCGGATCTACACACGAAGCTACTCGAAAAAGATCGAAATCAGTAGTTTATTCTATGAAATTAAAGATAGACCGTCATTTTTGTGTCCTTTCGTTGATAGTGGTGATTTCAGTGAAAGTTCAAGCGATGAAGCTGTCATATCATTATATATCCATCGCTTTAGAAGAGAAAGAATACGAAGAAGATGTTGGGCTCATCCGTACATTGAAAGAAACTTTCACCGCCGATTATTTGTTGCTGCTAAAAACCTCCAAATTTCGGATGCCAAATTTTCGTCATTCTATCGAATGTCTAAAGAAAGTTACTTCGAACTGCTCAAAAGAAACATCTTTAGTCCTTCAAATTTTGGATCTTGGTTGGCATGGTTTGCATTGTTAGATTTTTTTTTTGACTGAAAGTAATCGATGAAGGTTTTCAACTTCTTCATTTTTCACGAAACGTTTCCTTTTCGGTATCTGATTCGATGTTGAAGGTCCAGGCATAGTTTCTGTTTGTTGATAAATTCCACAAGTTTGAGTGGAGGGTAATGGTTGTGGTGGCAGCGATTGCAGCTCTTGTTGTGATGAAGGACGTTCTGAAGTACTTTTAGTGATATTCTCTTCGAATTGCTCAATTTCTTCCTGTTGTACTGGGTGAAGTAAATTCCCTGAAGGCGTACCTAAAACTTTAATACATATATGGCAGAGTAAGCTACTTAGCCTCTAACAGGTAATGCGCTTTCTTTGCCTTCACTGTTGAACCACTTTTGGAACATTTCATGTTTCGAGTGAAAACAGCACGTATATTTTTCCATATCTCTTTGCATTCAGCCACTGAAACAAATAAATTTATTGCTTTTTAACTGACAGTGTCCCGGCAATTTTTCTTCTCTTGATTTAAAATATAAAATATACGCACATGTAAAAGATTTTTACAATTTTCAAATTTTGATTTGTATAAAGTTTGTGTAGACATTTTATTGATTTTTGCAGATATTTAGGAACTGGTGGAACGTTTGCATCAATCGCTGCATACTTAGCTCGAAGAGAGTCTACAGTTGGCCGCACTGTGGCTGAAACATCAAAAGCGATTTGGGAAACGCTCAAAGATACTGAGATTCGTGTCCCCACAAGAGAACAGTGGAAAACAATAGCTGGAAGATTTGAATATCTGTGGAATCTTCCCAATTGCATAGGTGCCATTGATGGCAAGCATGTCAGAATCGAAAAACTTCCTAACACTGGCTTCACTAATTTCAATTATAAATCTTACCATTCGATAGTCTTAATGGCTTGCTGCAATGCCGACGGTATGCTCACAATTATTGAAACTGGTTATGGTGGCAGAAACAGCGATGGAGGCATATTTCGTGCCTCGGCCATTAAACATTGGATAGTAACTAACGGACTCGATATCCCTCCCACTTCACAACTGAAATACGATCGTAGTCGTAGTCCATTTCCTTACTACTTTGTTGCGGATGAAGCATTCCCTTTGTCGCGATACATGATGAGACCATATCCTCAGAAAATTCTAGATAATGTCAAAAGAATTTTCAATTATAGATTAAACCGAGGAAGGAAGACAATCGAATGTGCTTTTGGAATGGCCTGCGAAAAGTTTCCTGTTTTGAATGGTCCTATCCGCATTTGGGATCTAAAATATGTGGATTTCATCATCAAAAGTGTCTGCGTGCTCCACAGCTATGTACGAAATCGAGAGGGACAACAGTATGTGCCAACCGAAATGACGACAAATTTGGAATTCAATAGCTGTGTCATGGTATAAGCACCGCAAATTATAACAATACACGGGAATTCTCCAGCAACAACTCTGAGGAATTATTTAGCGAACTATTTTATTACACCGCTATGATCTCTACCCTGGCAGTAGAAATATTGTTTATGAATATAAAATACAATTTAAAAATAAAAGTTTTAGTATTTTAACTTTACCACATTGAAAAATAGCTTGGTGAATGCCTGTCATATTCACTGCCTTCCCAACTTCATTCCATGCCTTCTCAACTTCATTCCATGCCTTTTGCGTTTCATCCTTTTTCGAATATCCCGGAAGCGTGAAATTGTACAAAACTGGATATTTCTCTATTTCACTAACCAGCAAAATGTTCACTTTTTGATCACCCGTCTCAAACTGACACATAAACCGAGCTACTTCAGTCACTAGTAACCCAGCAGCTGGAATTGATTACTAGCAAGTTAGTAACGTATTACTAATCAGTAGCGTTGCGTGTGGCATCCCATTCAGTTACATTGAAAATGACACATTGCGGACTGGTTAGTAATTTGCGTTACTAATCAATTTCTTTTCAGTAGCTCCATGAGTAGAGGGCCTTAAATCAGCGACTCCAGCCAACAGCTCAAACCAAATGGGGCAAGTGCTTACCATTATGCAAGAACAGCTTCATACAATGATGAAGGACATCATGGCGAAAATGGTCTAGGGTTTGCTCCCTGCTTAATCTTCAACAACACGGACTCGTTTTACTCAAACAAAATATAACAAGCATACTGAATATCCGTCCATACGTGGAATGCGAATTCCATGGCGCCGAAAAAGGTGAACTAATTCAATTTCTGAGCCATGGCAGAATTGATATTGTTCTGATCCAAGAAACCTTTTTGAAAAAATCCCGAACTATCCCATTTAAAGAAATGATAGATTAACTGGTAGGGGAGGAGCCAAATCAGTGCTCGAGAGAAGACAAATTACCCATAGTGCTATTCAGACCCCGGCCCTCAGTGGAATGGAAGCAATGGCCCTTTAAATTGATGCAAGTTTCCTCAAATTTAAAGTCATCTCCGCTTACAGACCCCCCAACGCTCAATATGTATTCGATCTTGAAGGCCCTATCTTTCTTACACGAGATCTCAATGCTCACAATCGCACATGGGCATCAGTAAGAAATATCCAAGCGGGGAAAGAACTTTATAGCTTCGCTGCATATATCTAGTATTTCGTGTTTGCATATTTCCGATGAGCCCACTCAATTTGGCTTTATCTACAGTCATGTCTTAGACATTGACTTATCCAAAAATATAAGTCAGAGTGTTTGTAAATATATTAGATGAGCTCCCCTCGGATAACAAGCCAGTGCTTTTTCAAATTGAGGATATTTTCATTTCAAGTGTAAAATAACTACTGACTGGTAAGCTTTCTGGACTTTTCTGTACAATGAATGCATCTAAGTGCCCGAAACTGAAAGAGATTTAGAAGAAACGATTGAGCTTCTCACCAAGAAAATCACTCTAAAGATACCTCCTCGACCAAAATTTCCGTTATAGATAATCAAGACCCCCCAAGGTGGGCCATCTAGTGGTTTCTTTTTAAATCACAGGTTATTTTGACACTGAAAGCTGTTTGCCTCTCAAAATCTTGGCAAAAAGTCAGTATCTAAATGAGTCACTTTACGCTTGAACAAATTTTGAAAATATTGAAAACTTATTTCCAAAGCGAGTGCTGGGTTACCAAAACAGTGCGTTTTTTTTGAAAATTAGTTTTGGCCGAAATGAAGCACCCACCGCGCCTACTGTACGCAAGTTTGTGCAAAAAGTTCATGGGACTGGCATGCAAGTAGACAGCACTCATGGCTCCCATCGTCGTACGGTGCGTACAGACGAGAATGTGGCTACTGTAGCCAAAAGTGTGAGACACTCCACGAACATCAACTCGCCGTCGATCTCAATAGATCAACATTTCACGCACTAGCTTGAGGAGAATTCTACACAAAGATCTCGGATTATTCACTTACAAGGTCCAATTGACTCAGTAATTGAAGACGCACGACCATCCGCTTCGTTATCGCTTCGCCCTTTGGGCCTTAGAGCAGCTTGAATTGGACAACGGTTTTGGGTGAAAAATCATCTTTTCTGACGAGGCATATTTTCATCTCGGCGGCTACGTTAACAAACAAAATTGCCACATTGGGGGCTCGGAAAACTCGCATGTTATTGTCGAGAAGCCAATGCATCCACAAAGCATATTCAATTGAAACTTTGAACCGTACACTGCTATCTGTCGTGAGCTCCAAGTTTATTTTGATTTACTCTTTCCGCCAGTCGATTTTCTCGTCACACTTAATTTCGAACGCTATTCGTGATTCTCCTACGCACCGCCGTCTAGTGCTTTTGTGTGTTAATTGGCGCTGTACTTGGACTTCTTACGTCGAGTTCTTAAACTTTGCATTTTTACCGCTTTTCGCCTTGTGCTTTGCGTGCTGTCATCAACTTTTCTACGGGAGTGTGTCTCGGCTTTCCTTTGGATACATTTTTGACATTTTTGACGTTTTGACGCTTAGAAGTGTGTGCACCTTGAACATAGCGCGCCGCCATTTGTGCTTTATTGTTGCATTTATTAGTACTCGGGAGTGCGTCTCTGCTTTATACTTAATCCATTTGTGTCATTTTTGACATCTTATCATTTGGAAGCCTGTGCACCCTGAACTTAGTACGAACATTTGTACAATGTTTCATTGCGATGCTACTGAATGTTTGGACAAAAAACACACTTCGCCTATGATCACTTGTGCTGGTTTTTGTGCGTTAACTTTTCATTCTAAATGCGTCTCCCTTCCGGGTAAATGCACGGATGTGATCTTGCAACGTGATTCGGGCGTCTACTGGTTTTGCGACAAATGTAGGAAACACTCAATGGTGTCCTACGCTTCTCGTCTACGTTCAGCGAAGACCGCCATCGATACTCTTTCTAACGCACTTGCGAAACTAACGGACGATTTTCGCCACACTAGCAAGGAGGTCGATGAGCTGGTCCGTATTGCTGACATTGAGCAGCCCACTGTGTCATCACACGCAACATTGAATGATGACTGCATTACAACAAACCCACCTGGATCTCCTACAGCTGTACGTACTCGTTCGCAGGCTCAAGCTGTAGCTAAAGCGTCGAAACGGGTTCCTCAACAGTCACCATGTAGTCATCAACAGCTGCTGATACCTTCGATCTCTCCATTGTCTTCGATCCAGACGATGCAAATTGCACCCTCTTCACCGCAGGATAGAAACTCAACTATTCAACATCTATCCGCCTCTGCAACTGCTTCTCAAACACTACCGACGGTGCATATCGCACCCTCTTCACCGCAGGATAGCAACTCAACTATACAACATCTATCCACCTCTGCAACTGCTTCTCAAATACTACCGGAAATAGAAGTTGTTAGTCCTCCACTGAAGGTTTTTATTTCACGGCTAGCATATCGTACTTCTGCCGAATCCATCAAGAAGTATGTGGCCGCTAAACTCGGATACGCGCCACCGCTACTGCTGTGCAGAAAACTCACCGCGGATAATCTTCAAGATCAGACCATTGCTTCTTTCTGCATCACGGTTTCTTCTGGCATCAATGAGTTACTTAAGTACGACTTTTGGCCACCTGGGGTCTTCGTAAAGGAGTTCACTAAGATTCCGCGTGAAAATTTTCGGTCCAGAGCAGGAAAAAAGACACAAACATAAACATAAACCGTTCCTTAAAGCTTTACTACCAAAACGTCCGTGGCTTGAGGACCAAGTCCTATAAAGTAAGTCTTTCTTCTACTTTATCAGCTCATGATATCATATGCCTTACGGAAACCTGGTTGAACGAGGATATTTATGATGCTGAGATCTTGCCACAGTACACTGTTTTCCGCAAGGATCGTGACCGTTTAGTCTCTGGTAAGTCTGATGGTGGAGGGGTTCTCGTTGGCATTCACGAATCTCTCGCTTGTTCAGTTTGCAGCGATTTTTCTACTTCTTCCTCAGTGGAATGTATTTTAGTGCGTGTTTCTTTAACTCCTACTTCATTGTTATTGGTTGCTTCAATCTATATCCCCTGTAATAGCCCTTCTTCACTTTACGAACTTTTCTTTTCTGAGCTATCATCCTATCTTCTATGTCGTTTTCCATCCGACCACTTAATGTTATGTGGTGATTTCAATATGCCCTCAATCGAGTGGAACACCTCCTTTTCAACCATTACTTCTAGTAATAATCTTTCCTTAATCCTGTCTTCCTTCATTTCTTTATGCTCCCTTTCTCAATTAAACTCGTTACCTAATACCAATAGAAAAATACTAGATCTTATCTTTTCTAATCTTCCAATGTCTTCCGTTTACTTAGATTCCGCTGTTTTACCGTATGTCCCTCCCGATCCCCATCACCCTCCTTTACTTTTAGAACTTTCTTTAAATTTTCCCGCTAGATCTAAAGTCCCTTGCTATTCCCGGTTCAATTTCTTTAAAGCCAACTTCGCCGGAATGGCGAACGAAATCAACCATGTTAATTGGTACGCATTTCTTCGCTGTTTAGACGTTGACGAGGCTCTTCATAGACTTTACGTCTTCCTTACAAACCTCATTCATCGCTTTACTCCCACTTGTCGTTCCAGAAGGCCTAATGATGCTCCATGGTTTACCACTGAAGTTGCTGCCGCCCTTAGGGCAAAGGATGTTGCACGTAACAAATACAGACGTTCTTCTCTGCTTGTTGATCTTCTTGAATTCAAAAAACGACGCTCTCATGCCAAAAAGGTCGCTAAAGAAGCCATGTGTGCCTACGTTGCCAGAGTTGAGGCTTCGATCTGTTCCAACAATTCTAAACCCTTCTGGTCATTCATTCACTCCCTGAAAAAATCCCCCGTTATCCCCCAAAGCATGTTTCTTCACGAAAATTCTGCTGCCACAACTGAAGAGACCTGTGAGCTCTTCGCTCGTTTTTTTTCGTCGTTTTCAACACCGCAAAACTCTCTTTCTCCTCCACATGTTTCTTTTTCAACTCCTTCGTCGTATCGTGATAGCCTGAAAGCGCTCTCTTCTTTCCATACAAACCCTTTAGAAGTTGAGAACTTAATGAGCTGTCTCGATTCTAGCTCTAGTTGTGGCTCTGACGGTATTCCAAACATACTAGCCAAGTCATTATCTTCTTCACTTTGTGTACCCTTGTCGATAATATTTAACCTCAGCATCGCAACTGGCGTTTTTCCTTTCTTATGGAAATCTGCCAATATTTTCCCTATACTTAAAACCGGTGACCCTGCTTGCATCTCGAATTACCGCCCTATATCGCTTTTGCCTTGCTTCAGTAAACTACTAGAAAGAGTTGTCTACAACAGAGTATATCCTCTATTTGTGCCTCTCCTCGCCACCGAGCAACATGGATTTGTCAAAGGCAAATCTACTGTTACTAATTTGCTATCGTTCACCAACACTGTTGCCTCCGCCATTGATCAGCAAAGACAGGTGGATGTTCTTTACACAGATTTCTCCAAGGCGTTTGACTCTGTCAACCATGAGCTTCTTCTGTTGAAATTAGAGAAATATGGTTTTCATGGTCCGCTGCTTTCCTGGTTTTCTACTTACATTCATGAGCGTACTTGTGTTGTTACGGTGAACTCCTGTTCGTCCACTCCCTTCTATCCCTCCTCGGGTGTTCCACAGGGTTCGATCCTTGGCCCCTTATTATTCCTAATTTTCATTAATGATCTCCCGGGCCTGCTAAACTCTTTTTCTCTTCTATACGCAGACGATCTAAAAATATTCAGAGTAATCGATACATTCGAAGATTGCTTACAGCTTCAGAATGACCTGCTCACTCTTATCAACTGGTGTAATGCAAATCATCTTACTTTGAATGTCTTAAAATGTCGCCAAATGTCATTCACGCGTAAAACTTACCCAATAGTATTTACTTACTACGTTTCTGGAGCCTCTCTCGAAGTCGTTTTAAATTTTAAAGACCTCGGGGTAATTTTTGACTCTAAACTATTATTTGATAAACATATCTTGCACATAACCTCCAAAGCGTCCAGACTTTCGGGTTTTATACTGAGATCATCTAAATATTTTACCGATATCTCTACTTGTGTACATTTGTTTGTCTCCTTTGTCCGCAGTATCCTCGAATACTGTTGTCAAATTTGGTGTCCTCATTTTCAATATTTGATTGATGCGGTTGAATCTGTACAACGCAGGTTCACCCGCTCTCTTCTTTACAAATTCAATTTTGATTACCGTGGGTATAGTGCGAGACTTACCATGCTGCAAATACCATCCCTGAAATCTCGCAGACTTTTTCTCGATGAATGCCTTCTGTTCAAACTTCACCATCAACTTGTTCCATCTGACCTCTGCAACCAGGTTTCCGTTCGTGTTACGGATCGGTCAAATAGATCCACGTTAACGTTTAACGTTCCTTTTGCGCGGACTGACACGTACTACTTTTCACCGCTTTTACGCATACCTAGGCAGCATAATGCACTCGGACTAGGTTCTCTGCCACCGACCTTGTCACGTTTCAAAACTATTTTAAAGGATAAAGTCGTTACTTTTTCTATTTAATACGTTTTTATCTTTTTTCCTTGCTCATATGATACATTAATTTTAATTTTGATTTTCTTATTTCGATATTCTTTTTGTTCTATGTATATGCTTACATTTTTTTTTCTCTCTTTTTCATTGTAGTTTTTTTTTTTCTTATTTTTCTTAATTTTGAATTTATTCATGTTCACCTTTACTTTGTTTATGATATTTGATCTTTTTATTATTATTATTTTGTGCTCTCTATTTTACATTCATTCATTAGTAGATTCTTTGTATATTTTATATGTTTCTATATTCAGTTATTGGATTTTTATCTGTTGAATATGTAAATAAATAAATAAATAAATAAATAAATAAATAAATAAAGAGTGACAGTTTGTTGTGGATTGTGGAGTGGTGGCATAATTGGACCATTTTTCTTCGAAATTGAGGCTGGGAACAACGTTTCGGTCAACGATGAACGTTACAGAGCCATATTGTTTTTACTGAAATTGAAGACATGGATTTGGACGACCTTTGGTTTATGCAAGATGGCGTGCCATGCCATACAGCCCATGCCACAATCGATCTTTTAAGCACCAAATTTTCATATCGTGTTATCAGCCGTCTTGGCGATGTCAATTGGCCGCCTCGGAGCTACGATTTGACCTTTTTGGACTTTTTTTGTGGCGAACCGTGAAGGACCGATGTTATGCTAACAATCCAGAAACGATTCAAGCACTTAAGGCTAATATCATCCAAGCAATCTGTGAGCTACAGCCCGAAACCATCAACAAGGTCTTGGAAAATTGGAGTGACAGAATGCGCTACTGCGAAGCCAGCCGAGACAGCCACTTGAACGAAATTGTGTTCCATCATTAATGGGAATGTTTACTCTTACTAATAAAGCCATAATACATGGAGAAAAATATAAATGTTGTTCATTTTATTGCATTTTTAAAAAGGAACTCGTATTTGGCCCACCCTGTATGAATTAATACTAAGCTATATATGCAAGCAATATCCTTTTAGATTAGCAAAAATTATTAGAATTTCTCAAAAGTTCTTTGCTTTATTTTTATATAATTTCATTTTGACTAAATATCGCAAGACCGCGAAAAGCCACTACTTACTTGTGATATTTTTGGTGCCGTTTTCGCGCATATATTTCATCCAAGGTATGTTAATATCCTTATTACCAGTCAACACATACTTGTCATCGTTTCGTCGGACAATAAACCATACAGGAGATACAATATCCAATTTTTTAGAAAAAGTTTTTGAAATATTATTTCCTCGAATATCGGACTGAAATGAATGACAAATTGTTATTTATACGAAATGATTACGTTGGTAAACTAAAATAATGAACAATAATACAATAGTAGCTATAATTGGTTTACCGGTGTGACATAGCCCAGAGTGGATCCTTGAAATGATTTACTGTCGATACCCGCATAGTACCCTGTATGTCCGTGTAAGATGTCGGGAATCGCAGGCTCGGGTACAACCAATCCAGTATCGAATATACTTTCATTAACGTGGCCATTGATGATGCTGTTATTTTTGGTGGTAGCAGACTGATTTATCAAGTATATTAGCACACAAATGGATATAAATAGAACCACTGCGATGACAATTAGAGCTACTTTTAAACAGCTACTAAAATTGCCATCGTCTGCTTGTGAGCGTCGAGTTAATAGACGATGTTCGCCACGATCTGCATGAAAAGAAAAAATCAATATGTCAGATATTAGATGCTCCTTCATTACGTAGTAATTTGCGTTACCTGACATTTTTTTTAGTTTTCTTGCCAGTTGAATCAAATAACTTCCCACCAATTCTTTTGACTGATCTGATCAATGGCAGACCGAAAACATTACTAAAGGCATGTAACGACGCCTCCCTGAAATTAGCACATACAAATAGATACATATGTAGCGATACAGCCTCATACACCATTTAGTATACGCACCCACCCATATGCAATATATTTAGTTTGAAGTATCACCGCTGTGTTATTGATCATTAATCATGAAACAAAGAAGGTAAAACTGGGGGTAAACTGGACTTGATGCCCCACACCCGGGAAATCCCACCACCAGAGGGCGAAAAGGTGGTAGAAGGGCTGAAAAAATGAAGAAAAACAGACAAAATTATACAAAAAAATAAAAAAGAAGATAAAACAATTAAGAAAAAGAAAAAAAAGAAAGAAAAGAAGCCCCAAAAGCAAACGCACAACCACAAAAACACAAACATATTAGCCCGACATCTATCGGCGAGATTCATGCAACAGCTGTGTGGGGCATCAAGTCCAGTTTTACCAAAACTGGACTTGATGCCCCACACAGCTGTTGCATGAATCTCGCCGATAGATGTCGGGCTAATATGTTTGTGTTTTTGTTGTTGTGCGTTTGCTTTTGGGGCTTCTTTTCTTTCTTTTTTTTCTTTTTCTTAATTGTTTTATCTTCTTTTTTCTTTTTTTGTATAATTTTGTCTGTTTTTCTTCATTTTTTCAGCCCTTCTACCACCTTTTCGCCCTCTGGTGGTGGGATTTCCCGGGTGTGGGGCATCAAGTCCAGTTTACCCTCCAGGAAACAAGATTACGGCAATAGGCGGTTGCCTCGCGACAATGGGTGGTCGCTCATCCACTGACATCACGCACCGGAGACCAGTGAAGAAGAAGATTTCAAATTTTAATTCAAAATATTTAAGGAATTTAAATGTATCTCTTGCGCGATTTGTACTTCAACTTCTTTAAGTAGACCATTCAAGAGGCAACATACACTTTAAGCATAATCTATTTCTCCAATCGCTTTGGGCGACAGACAGTCAGCAGCCCCGGAGCTTGGGGGGGACAAGCCGGAGCCCGTGCTCCGGACGGCAGATTTAGAGGGCGGCAAATTCAAGCTTGGCAGACGAATACACTCCTCAGCATTATAGCAACTTTGCTAAGACAGACGCGCAGCATAGTAAAATAATAAATAAATAAAAACAAAAATTGCTTATTTCGGCCAACTAAAGGATCTAACATATAGTGTGCTAGTAAGGCTTATAGTAGGTTAGTTTGAATAAAAACACAAAGCACTTTAAATATAAACATAAAAGACACAGATAAGTCCACTTCACTGCGTCGAGGGCGATTAAGGAAACGAGCTGGTTTTCGGACAAGGCATATCCATAGTGATGAAGTGAATGAAAGATGCTGTTGGGACTGTCCCGTGTTATATGGATTAAGGACATAGTTTTTTTGCAAATGACGGTTGCAAAGCCATCATTCTGGTACTCCAGAAACATCCCTGACGCACTGCAGAAGCGGGCCAATATCATCATTAATTATATTGGATGCGCAAGGTGTCCCGCGATCTTTTGGTATATCTGACACACAAGTTTCTCGTGTACAAGCTTTGGCAATATGCCTGGAAAAGCGTTATCTTAACTTGCTTAGTACAACAGAAAAATCTACGAGTCAACATATTACTGCTGACTGCCAAAGCCCTGCGCTTCCTTTCAATATCAGCATCGTCTTTTAGGTCGTCGGTAATGATATGCCCCATAGTACTTTAAGCACATACATTATTCTTCTGGGGGCACGTAGGCATAGATAGGACAACAATCACGCTCGTCCAGTGGTTCAGGGGCAATGTGCAAGTGGAACGCAGTCATATTTGAGGGCGGTAAGCGTCCTTGTGCAAGGGATGCAGCTGCATTAGACATATCGTGCGTATTGCTATGGATGCTGTATTGTATCTATCAAAAAACTATCTTTCTTTTCGTGGGTCCGACGAAACCTCTAGCAACTTCATCACACATAGTCCTCAGCCTGGTCAAGGGAACTTCTTGAAATGAATTTTCCTGCTCTCCAAACATAATTCAACTCTTAAGTTTCAATTAGAACACTTAAAAAAGGACAAGTATCATATTTATCAAACACAATACAGAATAAAATCATTGACATAATGGCAAAAACAGTTAGAAATAGCATTCTAAACGGCACTAAAGAAGCCAGATAATACACAATAATGTTCGAATGCACCCTACACTGAAAAAAATCCACATGGCGCCCAGAGCCATGTAACATACCGCATTATTTATGGTCCCATACACCATGTACATAGTACTCTGAGCCAAACAATATGGCTCCCAGCGCCATAATGTCAGAATCTAGTACATAGTATCCTGAGCCATGCAGTATGGCTCCAAGTGCCATAATTACATTATGGCCCTGTCGCTGTAACACAATTTGGTGAACTCACTGCCTTCGAAACTGAGTGTATACACACACAACAATGATATGCATTTGTAGGATAAGTTTGTATGCATGAATAGTAGAATAAGATCTATATGTATTGGTAAAAATAAAGGATACTCTTGCATTGAGCCTCGAAAAGAAAAGACGTGTTTGTAATTACTGTCGAGACATTATTTGGTCCTTCGAACCGGATCTTCAAGTTCGTGGATAATTTACGGTTCTCAAAAGTATAAGTGATTTGGAAAATAAACGAAATGTCGCAAAAGTTAGCTCACAGTGTCGGGAAATCCGAGAAAAACCTTGAGCCGCGAGTTCTCGGAAGCTTGGCAGATTTTGAGCAAAGACTTGACTGCGCAACATGAGACCTTTTAGCCAAAGTTCACTTCGCTCTTTACTTCACGAGTGCAAATTTAATTCACGAGTGCAAATTTAGTGAAGAAGAATCTAAGACAATTTGGTTGTTTTTCATTTTCAGGCAGTGAATTTGTGAAACACGTGAAAACAGTGAGTGAGTCTTTCAGTCTCGTAGACTTGAAGGCAATGGCGACCTTTTTTAAATGTGAGGGTGCCGATAATGCCGATGCGTCTCATTTGGCAAAAACAATATTGCAAGCAGCAAAGAGTGCGGTGAAAGATGAAACTGCCGTGAAAAGTCGTGCGTTTTCAATACGATCTCAGTCCAGCATTCGTTCATCTTCCCACAAACAAAAATCCAACAATACAGTGGCCGAAGAAATACTTAAGTTGAAAGATAAAGAACTCGAGAAAGAAATGGAAATAGTGGAGTTAGAAAGTGAAGTGAGTGAATTGAAGAAAGATGAAGAAACAAACAAGGACATTATTGCTGAAAAGGAAGCAAAAATTCTTACTTCAAAAACAATTCAAGGTTTATTGAGTGCGCGAATAAAAAACAAAGAAGCATTGAAAACAATTTCAGACATTGCAGAAAACGAAAGTGTAGTAAGTGATGCGTTCGAAGACAATATCAGTGAAAATGCGACTGCTCAGTGGGTGGAAAACCATAGTGTACACGAGGAAACGGACGACAAAAACATTCGTCAAATCGCGAAGTCCATTAATAGTATGTTGTCAAGGCAAACTGTAGGGAACAATTTAATGAAGTTCGATGGATCTTCAAGTTTATTGTGGCCAATTTTCCTCAATCAGTATGAGGTATTGAGTGAGCTTTGTGGTTTTTCTAATAAAGAGAATATTCTGAGATTGGACAATTCGCTAGCTGGGGAGCCAGACAGTGTGTGGAACTGTTATTATGTGCAGCTAAAAGCCCAGATGAAGTTCTGGAGATTCTAAAAACTAAATATGGTCGCCCTGAATTGATCGCGGATGAAATAAGACGGACGATTTCAAATATGGCAAGAGTAACAAATAGTGCTTCGTTCAATGACTTCAGTTGTTTGGTGCGAAACATATCGGCCGTAGCCGATGAAGAATTACGAAAATTTGTCGACGAACGCCAGATATTAGCTCTATTTCTTGGTAAGCTACCAGAACATCTTCTGACTCAATGGGGTGCATTCTTGATTGGGAACAGAATTAGTCGGGCAGAAGAAACACTGAAACATTTCGCACAATGGTCAAGAGAAATGGCTGAAGTAGTGTCGAGAACGTTTCTTACTGAAAGTCCCAGCACCGAATCACGTTGGAGCGAAATGCAATGGCAGAAGTCAGTGCATCAAAGCTGTTTTCCAGAAGATCTGCGGAACGTTCGGTTAGGGATTCCTAATAAAAGCGGCAAACTCCGAAATCAATTACTAAAAATAGATGAAACGGAAATACTTCATGTAAATGGAA
Organism: Nemotelus pantherinus; assembly: GCA_963978885.1. Lineage (NCBI taxonomy): Eukaryota > Metazoa > Arthropoda > Insecta > Diptera > Stratiomyidae > Nemotelus > Nemotelus pantherinus. The sequence goes on along the minus strand of OZ022264.1, from coordinate 208,437,091 downwards.
GAATCAGCAATGCCGAACAGGTTATTGTTGAGAGAGATCCTATTGTTTTAGATGGTAAGCACGAATATGTAAAACTGATGATCATGCACTACCATAAAGCATATAATCACCAAGGCACCGAAACTGTGATTAACGAATTGAAGCGGAAATACTGGATACCCCATGTCCAAACGATTGAGAAAAATGTGATTTACAACTGTTTTCTTTGTAAAAAAACGCAGAGTGAGACCGGTACAGCCACAAATGGGAATTTTGCCACGAAAAAGGTTACTGCTACACGAAAAACTTTTCACCGCGACTGGAGTTGACTTTTTCGGGCCATTTCGAGTTAAAGTTGGGCGAAGAACGGAAAAACGATATGGCGTTCTATTTACCTGCTTAACAGCTCAAGCGATCCACGTGGAAATCACACACTCGTTGACTTCGTTTGCCTGTATTCTAGCGATTCGACGATTCTTGTCTCGACGCGGCGAAGTTAAGACATTCTGGTCTGATAATGGCACTAATTTTCGTGGAGCGAGTCGAGAACTGTTGAAAGCATATGAAGAGATGAACGAGAGTGAGCTGCGAGCGGAAACCATACTGCGTAAAATCGAGTGGAACTTTATTCCACCAGCATCTCCACACATGGGTGGTGCTTGGGAACGGCTCATAGGATGTTTCAAAAGAGCACTTTTAGCTATCATGAATGATAGAAACACAACGGACGAAATCCTGGCAACAGTGTTCGCTGAAGCAGAATACATTGTTAACAATCGGCCATTAACGTAAGTCTCAAATGATGCTGCGGACAAATGTAGTATCACGCACAATGATATTTTGATTGGTCGTTCAGGATACGTTCGATATCCTGGAGTATTTAATGCAAATGATCTACTACTTCAACGGCAATGGAGAGTATCGCAGGCATTAGTAGACCTCTTCTGGAAGCGATGGCTGCGGGAATATCTCCCAACGATAATCGGAAGAAATAAGTGGTCTCGGGATACACCGAATCTGCAGCAAGGCAATCTTGTAATCATCAACGACAACCAACCTCCACGGGGCGAGTGGCCACTCGGCGTCGTAATATCCGTGATTCCAGGTACCGACGGAAAAGTACGTGTAGCTGAAGTCAAAACTAGACATGGCATCTATCGCCGCCCAGTCACCAAATTGCATCGCTTGGATGTCTGTGTTGACGATGGAGTCAACACGGGGGGCGGAATGTCGCTGTAACACAATTTGGCGAACTCACTGCCTTCAAAACTGAGTGTATACACACACAACAATGATGTGCGTTTGTAGGATAGTTTGTATGTATGAATAGTAGAATAAGATCTATATGTATTGGTAAAAATAAAGGACACTCTTGCATTGAGCCTCGAAAAGAAAAGACGTGTTTGTAATTACTGTCGAGACAGCCCCCACACGCCATATTCCATAGTACCATGAGCCATGTAATATGGCTTCATTTATAGGTGAGCGAATTTAGATATTGTTCGTTATTTGAAGTATATTTGAATATACGGCCAACCGATTCAACAAATATACGACCGAATTGAAGCAGTGTTGGTCGCAGTTAGTACTTAGATTGGGGACCGCTTGGGAATACCACGTGACGTTGGCATGTAAAACTTTGTGCTGTCCCTTATCCAAACAAACTAGTTGCTAGGAAGCAATATGAAAAATATCTGGTGTTAAGCATGTGTGCAAATATTTTAAGAGTTAAATTTTTTATTAGACCTTTATTGTAGTCCTTTTGTTTACATGAAGTGCATGGCGTGGAGGACTATAGTAGATGGCGTGGGGGGCCATAATACATGGCGTGGAGGACCATAGTGCATAGCGTGGAAAACCATAGTACATGGCGTGGAGGACTATAGTACATGGCGTGGAGGGCTATAAGCATAGCGTCTGCTCCTATGTACTTTTCACCATGTACTATGGCGTGTGGTGCTATATTTTATCACAATCGCCAAATCGACTATGTACATAGCGCCAAAAGTCTATAAATTATGGTGTCTGGCACCATGTGGTTTTTCAGTGCAGATGTCTCGCATATAGAACAAATGAGCCAGGTAATTCGCTGTCTAAGAAAAAACTGGTAATGTGTGTGAAATTAAAAAAAGTTTTATTGATTTCATAGAAGTTGCTGAAAAGACAGGAGAGTACATTTGTCAACAGATTATGGAAAAATTGACAGTTAATGGCTTAGATATTAGACAAAGTCGTGGCCAGTCTTATGATAATTGGCCCAATATGACTGGCACCTATAACGAAGTGCATGTCCGGAAGCAATAAACCTATTTGGAGTAATTCAAAAAGTATATTGCTTTATTGTAGGTTCCAATCATCGGTGGGATACTATGAAAAAATATGCTAAAACCAATTTAAAATGAAGTAGTCAGACAAGATGGTCAACGAAATATGTCGCTGTGAAAGCCCTCTTAAATAATTTGTTGGAAAAGGTGGAATCCTTGGAGGAAGTTGAACAAACTTCTCATACTCAGGAAGCAAAATACGAGCCAGGTTATCTCTTTAAAGAATTTTAAATTTATTCTGAATTTGGCGATTTGGGCAAATATTCTCCGTGGAGTTAATCAAATAAATATTGAAATTTAAAAGGAATATATAATTCTTGCGTGTTCCGTCTCTTTAATGGATGGCCTGATGAAAACTTTGCAAGAAATGAAAGACAATTCAATTAAATATTGGATAGAAAAAGCCAAAGTTGCTGGAAAAATTGGTGTTGAGTCTATTCTGCCAAACAAACGAATTCCGAGGTGCAAAAAACAATTTGATGAGATGTATAATGATTAAACACGAAGAAACTCTTTGTTAAAGCAACAATGATGGTATTTGATCGAATCTTATCAGAAATTAAAAAGAGGATTGATAGTGCTACCACGTTGAATTTGAATTTTGCATTTCTCAATGGTACTGAAATTTTGAATATGTCAACTGAAGAACTGTAGAAGCATGGAGCTGATCTTGGACGAAAATACGAGCAAGATTTAAGTAAAGTTGAATTCTGCGAGGAACTCTACGTTTTTAAAGATATATAAAGGTATCAAAAATGCTAGCGCTTTCAATCTCTTGCAACAGATCTAAATACGCATGATTTCCAGGATGCCTTTCCTTATATTTTTATTGCTCTGCGAGTTTATCCTACGCTTCTTACTACATCCGCAAGCTGCCAGTGAAATTTCCGAGCGAAGTGAATTTGAAACGTACTTAATTGTGCTGTGCAGTGGTGTTTTTTCTGAAAAGACTAATTTTCTGAACTTTATAAACATAGAATTTCTTACTACAACGCGACATTGCAAAAACACTTCATTCAATTTGAGAAACAATGAGTTGAAAGAGTGTTGTGTATTCATGCTGGAATCGCCAAGGATTTAGTGCCTTAGGAGTCTCTCTTCACAGATGAGTGAGTGTAAATATATATAATCTAGGCTAAACTATTCGTTGCGTTCAAAATATTTATTAGGCCTTGTGCATGTTTCGCGAAAAATACGCGAAAAAGTTGCCAGTGGACCGTTTGCTTACTTTTTCGTGACTGACAATTGGACAGCCATATTTGCATTGTCTTCGGTCAGTGGCGTAGCCAATAACATCTATATCGGGCAAGTGAAAAGCAATTTGATAAATTCCAGTGAAAAAATGTTTATGTGTCGAAATTAATTAAGGGATTAGCAACTTTGTCGAAAATCTGATAATGAATATGCTTTTATGAAATAAGATTAAATATCTTCGTGGTTATCTCAAAATTAATTTCTTAATTATGCAAGCAAGCCCTAATTCCACCGAAGCCGGTCCCAAGCCCGGTTGTAAAAGGAAGAAGGAGGCTGGCCAATTTAAAACAAACGCAACATAGATCTGTTTTTATTGTTTTTATTGAAAACATGTGCTTAGTTTCACAAACATGCAGCTTACGTGCAATTCCGGAAACGCATTTAACTCTGTATTCTACTTGTAGTCTACTATCGTCCCAGAATTGAACCACTGCTAAATTTCAAGGCTTTTATACATGGCGAAAAATGTAAACCCGATATATACTGCCACCGTTAAAATAGGCATAAATTTCAGAAAAAGCACATGGAGTTAAGCAATAAAATTTAATTTCACCTTCAAACATCAAAACGAAAATACAAATCTAGGATTGCATGATACCAAATTCAAAATTTTGCGCCATACAATTGCTCCTGCTCAAACTTCAAAAATCTAATTACTTACGTCTTCGTAATTTTATGATAGGCTTTGCATTTTTTGTTTGTATGCGATTTTTGCGCAGTTGGCTTTACTGATGTTCCTCTCTTCAGTAGTTCTCTACTCTCACACTCAGAGCCTTTCCGAATTGACGTCTCCGCCTTCGTCTTCGACTATTTATAACAGAATGTGGCATCAGGCCAAGTCGATTTTGTTCGAATTCAGTTACCTACGGCTTGGCATTGCTCTCCTGTACAACAGTTGACGAAGTCACGTTCTGATTTGACTTTTCGTTGGCTTACTGGTTCAAAGTTACAAAGCAAAGCCATAGGTAGGGCTCACAGCGGTTGAACCGAATGTGACGTGAATTATAGCGCGGACTAAGTGAATTTAGTCCTAAAGTGCTAACATTGAACTGACCTAAAATTTGATCAGGTCGACTTTAGTCCTCGTATGTACGTGACAGCTGTCATTTAGTTTAATTTTGGCTCATAAACTGTAATTATTTTTTATTTGTCTCTTAAACATGTTTATTTAAATGATTTTGAGTCAAACGAGAGGGTTTCGAGCTTAAATTCAACGTACTTGTATTATTAATAGCCGCGCAAAAATCAATGTTTAGGTCGGGAGTGTTTACAGCGATATAGTGCACGACCAATTTCAAGTCAGGTCACTTGAAATCGTGGACTGACCTATCGCTTCTGTCGGGTACTGAGTGTTTACAGTAGGTGGACTAAATAATTCGGATGGAATTTGGTGTACAGTCCGCGGACTAAGCGTCTACTGTAAACCCTACCATAGATTTCGGACACTTCGTCTTGGGGCCTTTCCGAATTGAAGTCTCTGTTTTCGTCTTCAGCTTGTTATAACAAAATTTAACGTCAGATAAAGTCGAGCCTGTCCGAATTCAATTATCTACGCCTTGAAATTGCTCTGCTGTATAACAGTTGACGAAGTCACGTTCTGATTTGAGCCTTCGTCGGCTTGATGGTGCTTTGAGGCAATGTTACGAAGCAAAGCCGTAGAATTTGGACACCTTGTCTTGGTCTGCTTCAAACTGTTAGAATAGCTTAGCTACTCTGCTGACATCACAAAAGCTGAAGATGAGGACGAAGATGTGAATTTGGAAACGCCCTTGGTCTGTTTCAAACTTTTAGAAAAGCTCAGCTACTCTGATGACGTCACAATCCGTCATAACAAGGTGAAGATGAACAATTCGGAAAGGCCCTCAGTAATCTACATATATGTGTGTTGAGGCCAAAATGCGAAAATGATCAGCTGTAATCGTAGGAATATGACTACCAAGGAGGCGAACTACGCATCACACACGGAGATAATAATCCACTTTTCACAAATAAAGGCCAAAGCACTAAAGACTTTTTGGCAAATAATGATTAACCATTGGAAGACAGTCAAGAAGGCCCCGTTTCATAGTACAGGTGTGGATTAATGCAGCTGCAGAGAACTTTAATTCACTGTGTGTTACATCTTGGCAGCTGTAATAAATTAATAATACATTTTGGCAGCTATAATAAATATAACAACAATATTCACTACAGGCTGTTTCATTTCTAAACGCAGTAGCTAGAATCAATGTCTGGGTTTTTTTTTACTCTCGCGACACTTAAAAAACACAATATCTCAATGGAAATCCTGGGCCACTTTTTCCGGTGCAAACTCAAGAATAGACGGCATGTCTGAGTTCTGTGGCTTTGCCTACTTACATAACCACAAAACATTATCATGTCAACGAAAAGTCAACTCACACTGTTGAGTTCGTTAACTATTATACTGGCAAGGAATGACAAGCCGAAGATAACCGAATTCGGACAAGCTCGACTTGATTGACGAGAGCGAAGTCGTCGATTCAGGAAGAAGTTTTTATTAGATGTACTGATATAATTAAAAATTCTGATCGGAAACCAAAGCAGCAGTGTGCGTACAGACCGCGCGCTTGGAAGTAAATGTCTACACTAAAAGTGCTAGCACTTAAGCTACTTTTCTGTTTGCGTATTGGGTGTGGACGTTGCGGATGGAAAGCGCATGCATTGTTCGCGTTCGACTCGTGTACAAGCATCAATGACGTCAAACCGGAGTGCAAGCTGTGCGCGAGCTCCGATGAATACGAGCCTTAATGTCAACCTGCTCCAAAATTCGGCCACCCAAAACTTTTTTGTCTCATAAGAAAAATCAGACTCGTCAAAACGAAATCTAATGTGTCGTATATGGAACAATAGGCAATGAACTTACTTTAGATGCCTTTTTGAACGAGTTTCATCCATATTGTGAGACAAGAAAGGGTTTAATGAGTTTTGGTAGGGCAATCTTTAGGAGCAAGGAAGCCGACTTTTGAGACAATCACCATATATATGTTTTGCCAAAATACTCTTTTAATAACTGACGTTTTGTGCAATATTTTCTGAATAACTAGTCTGAGTATTGAAATATTACGCAATAAGATAATTAACGCAAAATACTATTTCCGACACCATTTGGAGGAGAATAAGAACATCCCTGACATTTGGCAGTTATCCACTATGGCCGATATTTGCGTTTTTTCGGTCTTTATCGAGAGCTGGTTAGGGTAGGTAGCATTGAAACCAACAACGACAGGGCAAGATTGCTGTTGTTTTCAATGCACTTTACTCTAAACAGCCCTCGATAGACGCGCAAAAAGACGCAGCTCATGTTGTTTACTGCCTAAGAATGTTCGCTACAACTACTCCTTCTGGATGAGAGTATCTGAACACAAATTCATTCTCACCTATCAGTCACATGGATGACCTGACATGCATGAGTATGCTTCTTTCACTTTTGCATATGATAAAATGTACTAATTACCTATCGAAAAATATCAAACTTACCAAGAACTGTTCTGAACTCACCTTTCCTTTGGCTTGTCAATGAATGCAAAATACTCCACACTATACCTTTAGCTGTCGAAGACTTTAGTACGTTTAATAGAACGCGTTACCACCTTTAAGCTTTCCAAGGTACTATTAGAGTGTCCGTCTAGTCTGTCAAATAATTTGAGTGTTTTGTTTCGTATTTATTATTATATTGTCTCTTCAGGTAGTTGTTTGTGCTAAGCTCTTGCGTAAATAAAACACAACCGATTCACACAATGTTTCATTAGAATTACTGATATAACAAGTTCACAATCAAGAACGCGTCTTACTTTGTCAGCTACCTCGTTTAGACTATCGGTCTTGTTCATTGTTTCAAATCGCTGAGTTATAGGTTAATCACAATACAGCGTTTTCCACTGTGGCAAACGCAGTGGGCTGCGGGAAAGTGCTGTCAAAAAATTAGAATGTACTGTTTTGTATGGTAACGCGCACAATGGCTGCGGCCGAATTTGCGGCAGCGGCAGAATTTGCCAAATTTCTAATTTTGCCGCACCGCTAGTGGTGATACCTACCATGGGTTGGCATCACCACTAGGTTGAATTAACTCTGTTTGAATCAGGTTGAATGGTCTGGCGGAATAGACAAGCGATGGCTGACGTGTATTGTGATAAGCCAGCCTAATCCTCGTACAACAGGATTTAGCAATACAAAAGAAAAAAAAATGAATTTGGTTGGTGCCTTGGTTGCATTGACAGCGACATTGTCGCTGCATTGTGATTCACCAAATTCAACCGCGGCATTCACGCCTCCCCCTGTGGAGCACTGCGTTTGCCGCAACGGAAAACGCTGCATTGTGATTAACCTATTACAGCGTAAGGAGTTAGTTCCTGACCAGCGTGTCAGCTCCGGATATGTATACGGACCAAAAATCCAGTGATCCGGCTTGAGATAGTATTCTTGATCAGCCTAGAAATTTTGAAGAAATCACTTGGGACAGAAAGAGAAGCAAGATAAGACTTGATAGCTACATACTCAGGGTAGATTTTTCATTGCTCTCATACGGCTCCCTCTCGCAAAAAATACCAACACACTTTCAGGTTGCTTTGACAGATAATGCAATGCGTAAATGGAGGCGCAATTTCAAGGTGAACGTAGTTTTTTTTTGGAAAATGGAAGGAGTTGACACGCTGGTAGGAACTAACTTCTTACGTTGTGGCTGAGTATGAGTGGTGCATAAATATGAGTGGGGTGTGATTGATGTGGTTCATTGCTTCCTTATGGCTCTACAACAGTTTGTATCTGTCTGTTTTCCTAATGTACCAAAGAATCCATCATATTTTTCTCAGTGCGAGATTCTGACATTTTTGCAGTTGATGTTTGTTCGATTTGTATGTCTGGTAGAAGACAGTACTACCATATGTCAACTTGATCGTACTATAGCCGCGTTTTGCTTGTGTTTTTTTTTCAATAATTTTTTTTTTCAATTTTAATCATCCCGCAAAAACAATTCCACTTTTATCATATCTAGTTTGTTTGGAATTGTCAGTGGTTTGAGTATCTGCAGTGCTCTGTAAGTCGATTTTCTTTTGTTTCTTTACGTGGTCCGTCAAAGAGAGTCTATTGTCAAATTTTAGCACTAAGTATTTAGGTGTACATTACTATATCATTATCAGTTAGCTGTGATCGTTGTTGTCTATGCCATCTTACTCTGAAAATGGCTTACGTCTTTGCGGCGTTTATTCTTCAATTAGAAAGTATTCGATTAACTTATTAATATAAGATTGAGGATATGGCAGCTGCCTGCCTAGAGGTGTGGAATATGCATGTGTCGTCTGCTTACAGGGCTACTTTTATGTTGGACATTTTCGACATGTCTGCTGAGTATATGCTGTACAGTATTTGGGACAGTGGTGAGCCTTACGGGATTCGAGTTTGTAATGAAAATAAAAGATGCAACAGCAATGTTTTTTTACTTAGGAAAGGAAACTGATAGGTTTCCAGTTTTGCGTGAAATGGAGGTTTTCATCAGGCTTAGCTAATACTGAACTCAGGCAATAATCGCTGACTTGCAAACCTCTGAGAATATCTGCATGTTAAAGATTGTATTTCGTATGTCCGTTAAATTCGTCAGTATTTTATCAGGTAGGTGATTCAGCCGTATGCTACATGTTGTGTTTGGTCCGGGTGAAATTTTCATGCGAAGTCCTCTTATTAAGTGTTTGACCTTTTCGATGTTGGTTGATCTGATTCGAGAGTATCTTGTTGGCGTAGATGCAATGATTTGGTCTACATACTCATATTTCTCATCTTTAGCACTACCGTTATCCTCCCAGAAGTGATTTTTTTGAAATTGCAGCTACAGCACGTCTTGAATTGTTTCATCTTGAATTGTTTCAATCGCTTGAATTGTCGTACTTTAGGCCATTTGGTCCATGTATAGATTTAACAACAATTTTATTTTTGAGCTGAAAGTAATATGTCATTGCCACTAGCTGTCATCACCAGACTCCATGCTGTGCGAAAAGTCACCCCATTTCTCGTTGCGGAACTGCCCTATCCAACAACTAATGTCATTTGGCTTCAATTCTTATGCCAGGATCACCCGTGTACCTAGTTCCGCTCCGCATTCTATTCCTCCTCCTTATGTTGGAAATTATATACGTCGATATATACGTCCTCTACGATGAAGTGTACCGGCTTCTTTTCGGATGGGAATTTATCGGGGACAGTTAATCGCAGATTTTGGTGGAAATTGTGCGAAAGCCCTATGTCTTGGACATGACTATGAACACTGCTAAAGTGTGTATATAGTGACTAAAGACTATGAACACTGCTAAAGTGTGTGTATAGATGAATATCAAACTTTCCGTGCCACTTATAATATACACGCTCTTGTTAAGATGCACAAAAAAAAACGATATTTTCCAATTGAAGAGAAACGTAGAGTGTGAATAAATGTCAAAATACCACCGTCAAATTATTAAAACCGCAATTAAAATCTTTACATTTTTTCTGCCTTTCTCGAAAAATTAGTCTTTTAAGCGTTTTTTTTTTGCACTAAGATTATTACGGTTTTGTTCCTTGCAACTGGTTTTTTTCTGTCAAAAGTAAGTTAGTACAGTCGTTGGTTTTTTGTTTCATTATATACATATGTATGTATATTCCTGCATTTTTAAGGGTCGATTTTTACTTTATACCTTAAAACACACAGATGATTTGGTCTGGAGGGTGTTCAAGATTCTCGCGACAGCCGCTATAGCTATTATTCAGCTGCTCTGGATTTTCAAAGCACTGAAATAGCTGCTCTTTGATGTCTGCTATTTGACAGTTGGGCTGGTAGCAAAGCAACTATTTGGTGCTTGCACTCTAAGCTCTTTAAGATAAAGTGCATGTACGAGTGACTATGTAGCTTACCATATATGTTGTTCAAATAACATTTTCGATTGAAAATTTAAATAAAAAGCAATATTTCCGCTTTGTTGACAAAGGAGTTGAGCAATAAGCTGAAAAATAGTGTTTTTATAAATTATGTAGGCTTTTCAACAATTGGGCTAGACTCTATTTTAAAGTAGGCTTTTAAAGTAGGCACAGCTCAACTCAAAAGTAGGCACAGCTCAACTCAACGCAAGGTTTTAGAACGCGAAAGTGAAGCACAAGGCGTTTTTGAGTATTTCGTGCAGCCCCATCTAGTGTAGCGGGTAGAATATTGGCTTCTAGTGGGTGGAGTTTTTGATTCGAATCCAGATTCGACCAAACGACAGCTCGCTGACGTTTGACTTCACCTATCTTTGAATAGGTACCTAATGACGGGTAAAGTGAGTCGTGCAGCTAATCACTCTACACTTGCATTATCATTGCCTGTAAATTTATGAATGAAACTCTCTACCAGATTTAGTCCGTACACTTGTACAACGTTTGCCATGGGATTACTTTAGGTATGTTGTCCAGCTCGGTTTCGGGTATATTTGTGCCACCGCGGGCACCCAAGCTTAACCAAAATGCGTTCTCTAAATTACACCTAACAGAAAAATGTGATATTCGATTAAGGGAATGTTTCTCCCTTGGCAATTTCTGTTGGCAATTTGTTACTATGTGGTCTCGGCTGTCAAGTTAGTCTTACAGCTAATTAATTTGTGTGAGAATGAGTGAAACAGAAATATGAAAGGAGTCGTCACCTTTGACTCTCTTTCTTGTTCGTTCCTTTACTTTTCGTAAATTCGTTCCTTTACTTTTCGGGGTTTCAGTAAATTTTCTCCCGCCACAGAAGTATGTTTTTACTCAAAAAGTGTTTAACCTAGAAATAAAGGAACAGGCTATTTACTTTGCTCGTTTGGGCTGCTTTATGCTGTCAAAACTCAGAAACTTCATACGATTTCCAAAATGTCCACAAAACTGATGACGAATACGAGTGCCAGAACGCACCAATCCAAATTACGAGCTGATCCACGTTAGTGCTAAGATCAACTTTAAAAGATATTTGCAAAAAAAGGTTCGTATTGAGTTGAGCAGTATAAAAACTGACTCACAGAGCAGCTCGTGATTATCCAAAATTCATTGCCGCTTCTGCTTGCTACAGCGAAATTTGACGCTATGCTACGCTTTCAGACCAGCTATCTCATGCACCTTGAGCACAGTTCTGGTGTGCACAGTGAGCACAATATTGGAGGTACTGTTTTTTCCGGGACGCTTGCTTCGGCACAAAACTGGTTGACAGTTCGGGCTGGGATATTTCTGCCTTTGAAAGATAGTCCGATGGTTTTTATAAATTGCGTTAAGCACTATAAGATTCGCTGAAATCATATAGTTGATTCCTATTTTTATGTGTTGGAATACTCTTCCGAACTGGAGCTCACAAGAATAATATATTTGGAGGCAAAATCATTTTTTCGATCTAAGTAACAATCGTCAAAATTGATTTAATTATGCGTAAAGTGTATAATTTGATAAGATTATTATTTTTCTGTAGTCTCTTTATAACGCAGAAAACCAGTTTATTTCCTTTTAACGTTTTTGAAACTATTCTAAGCTTTCAAGGTTAGGCATGACTTGTTTGTGGTTACCACATATTCAAGAAAGTCGGATTTATAACCTCTGAAGCTAACATCTTTTTGTTCCTGAGAATCCATTTTGCACGACTAATAAAAATGTATTTTTTTGAGAGAACTAAGAGTAAATTATAATACCATCCAAGTAACCTAGACAACTACCAAACTTTGGAAAATATTGCCTACTACTCTATGAAAGGTTGATGAACTACTGTTCAGCCTTTAGGCAGTTGAACCGATGCTTAATGAATATCTAGAAAAAGCAGAATATATAGAAGCAGTAACAATAAACCAAGTAAAATAAGTCCGTGAAAGCTTGTAGGATTCAAAAATAAAAAGCAAATTTTCGACTGGTTCTTTAGATTCGATGAAATTAAGTAGTTCTACTTGTTTTTTTTAGCTTGTACTCATTGAAGATTGTAGTGACTGCTACTGGTCTCATATTTTATTATTCAACTGTATGAATGTATCTTGGGCTTGTGAATGAAGCAGAGCTTTTCACATGAATCGAGGACTTGCAAAATTGACTAAAAAGTGGGAGTTATTGAGGCAGGAAAGGTGGTTACCTTATTCATTATAATTCATTTATCTGGTTGATCTGTCAAAGAATCTGCGGTAAGATTTACTGTATAACCTATTTCAATTTTCAGCTAAGTTAGAAGTTCCCTCATGCCTTGTCTTGTCTGTCAGCTTGTCAAGTTGAAATATATCTCCGAAAATATTAAATTTTTGATTTTAACAATGGGAGCGGTTGTTAGCCTAGTATCAAAGATCCATGCAATAATTTGGTACTTACTGATGTTGTGCAAATTCTTTACATAGTTTTATGTATCGGATTGCTTGAAATTTTCCTGTGACACAAAAACGGCTTGCTAAACCCGATCTATTTTTTTTCCATAAACTCTGGGTTCGTACTGAGATCTTACACTATGCTGACGGAAAAAGTATGTAAGTACGTGGACCAAAAAACCTTAAAATTTTTTGTTCTTATCCTAATGCTTTTAAATATTTATTAATTCAAATACATATGTATATTTTTTGCATTAACGTTACGAATTGAGTGGTCGTTTTTTTGCGTTCGATTCAAGGCTCTAGTCCATTGATCATACTTGACTTCACACCGATAGGAGTTAGTCTAGTTAGTCATTTGCTGAGCGGCTCATCATCTCTAGTCATGCGCAATAATATCCAACTTCTTATTTTGATCACATGCTAGATCAGCCATCCAATCCAAATCCGTCAATGGTTATCTGTGGATTAAAAATACTTTTAATGCAGTACATGTTTTCATGATCAATTATAAGCGTGTTTTTTCAGAACAGAACTGTGTAGTAGCATTGGAAATAACAACAACTTTTGTCCCAGTGAATTCATTGGGACAGAATTATCTGCATGGATATTTCATGAGCTCACGCATAGAGCGTGCTGATATTTCCAAAAGTGTTCCTAGCGGTTGATGCAACTGTTTATTTCGAATTAACGTGAATTATTTCGAATTGATTTGAATTGATTGTGCTCTTCTCTATCGGCCATTATGATTTCATCAAACCAATTTGCAGATAGATCCTTTTCAAAATCGTTGATATGAAAATTCATTCAGTTGCATCAACGTTCGCGCAAACTCAGCGAAATCAGCAGCCTTAACGAATACGCCAGCTGTTCTGGATTGTTTTTTGCGCCAATAGTTCTTTTCTATTCCGCACCGGAGCAAAAAAACGCACCCTATATGTTTCATAAGTATTCCTATCTTTCAAGCATTAATATGTGTTTTTTCTAAGTATTGACATTAGATAGTGAAACAATATCTTATGACTGGCGGTTTGGGATAATCTGCACCATACATAAGAAGTAGTGGTGAGTCGCTCAGGAGCGAGCCAATCAAAAACAGCAACTCTTTTGAAGGAGCCGTGTGAACCAGCTCTTCAGAAAAAGAGCAACTCTTTTGAAAGAGATATGTGAGTCATCATATAGAACTGCTCCGCACACTTCATACTTTCACTTTAGTGGCAATCGCGATATTGCGGAGCCACTCAAGCAACCAACAGACCAAATAGAGCTTATGCATATACACACGGTAATACTTCATTAGATTATCGGGAAAATTTTACTTCAATAGATTATCGTGTGTAGTTGAAGCAAAATTTCTTAAGTCATAGCGTAAGGTAGATTTTAAGTGGCTATTGCTAAGATAATCCCAGCCACTGTACACGGCTGGGTATGATAATTAGCGTGTAAGATTAAAAGCAAAACTCAAAAGATAAACATAAATAAAAATAAAACAACCAAGAGCCAGCAGGCCAAAATATTATAGCCGCTAGTAAGTAATTTTTTTTTAATTGTAAATAGTACTTAAATTAGATTAATAATGTACAAAAGAAAACTAAAAATAAAATCTTTTCTAATCTAAAAAAATCTAATCTGAAGCAAAATTTAGGTTATTCTATCGTCGGAGCATGTACATTTGTATATGACAATCTTATTCTACAGAGAAAAGAGCCAGTTCCGTTGAATGAAGAATGAATGAAATCACGGAGCCAGCACCGTACGAATGAAGAATGAATGAAAGCACGGAGCCAGTGCGAATAGAATGTGAATGATAAGTACTGTGTGAATGATAAGAACTGTACAAACGATGGATACTGATCGTGTGCGGTAATTAATAGCATTTTGTGAGCACACATTATGCGTTTACGTGCATATATTTTGCTCTAGTTCACAAGTATTTTATTTGCCAAATGTTGGCTATTAGGCGGTGCATTTTAAAAATTTTCCAAATCCAAGGCATCAAAATTACTAGAGATGGTAGCTTCAACCGAATTTTTCAACCAAATTTCTACCAAACGTGGCCTGAAGTAAGGTTCAGCTACTGTATGAATTTTAATAAAATCTGATACCGAATCAGAGTTCATAGGACAAAAAACAGTTTTTATTCTTTGTAATTTTTCAATATGGCACCACTGGCACAAAGTTGCCCACATTTCCAAATTGCTTCTATCAGACCTGGTCCTACTTAATACCAATACACTCTGGGAATTTCAGATATACTTGATTATTGGGTCGTGAGTTCTCGTAAACAGAAGTTCCAGATGCTTAAAATATAGGTAAATTAGAAGAGGGTTACCGTTCTTGTCCGGTGTGAAATTTCAAAAGTTTTGCTTTGGTTGTGCAAACAAAGCATAAGATTTCTATATGAGTCGATTTTCACTGTAGAAAACTTTTCAAGAGAGTCGGTGATTTGAAGGTTTTCACATTCAATACCTGCAATAGCTGCAGGGCTGCCAGCACGTTCATAAAAAAACAACACGATTCTACAGCTTAGTAACATCAACATGTCCTATAAGTTTCATAATGATTTGATAGTCTGGTCAATAATTTTATAATCTTCCTAGTCTTATTTTCGGCACACATAGGGTTAAAAATTTCAAACAAATTATCATATTCATATTTAAAACGTGTGCCAAATTCATTCCATTTTTAAAATATCACTAAACTGGTTGCCGCGCCAAGGGTTAAAAATTATGAACATTTGGTGAAACCTGGCACTTTTCTGCATATACACCAATGTATCCTGAAAATCTCTGTTCTTTCGCTGAAATTTTTTGATATATATATATACATATATATATATATATATATATATATATATATATATATATATATATATATATATATATATATATATATATATATATCTCTATCTATATATATATAAATATATATATATATATATATATATATATATATATATATATATATATATATATATATATATATATATATATATATATATATATATATATATATATGAAATTATTTTCATACTAATGTTTTTCGAACGATAGTTACAGTCTTTTCTAACAAGAAAATATATGTAAAGTTGTATGAACTAAAGAACGAATTGCTTGCTCATCTACTGTCCTCACCGGATCCGGTCTTTAGTGATTATTATTTGCTCAGAGACAACAAAAAGTAACTGTTCGAAAACATATTTTGCACAAATGTAAGGCTCCTTTCACATTATCCGGTTCCAACCGTACGGCAAAAAACCGTACGGCGATATTTTTCTAGTGGTGTGAAGAAGAGTATAGCTTCTTTCACATTTTACGGTTACGGCAAAATGCCGTGGCCGTACCGTGTAGCAGCCGGACACTGCCACTGCAATCCACGGTGCCCGAACGGCGACCGGACACTCAGTGGTGCACGCGACCAAGTGCATGCTTTCACATTAGACGGTTTCAAACCGTACGGTCAATCAATCTCGAGCCAATTTAGTTGCAGTTTAGCAAAGTGTAAAATGTAAAGTGATAAAAGAATAATGACAGATATAGATGCAGAAGTTTTGATTACACTTGTGGAGGCCATATCTGAGCTGTGGGATAAATTTCTGGACACCTACAAAGACAGAAATGCAACGAAAGATGCCTGGCATGAAGTCTGCATAGAAATGCACCCAGATTTTGGTACTCTTAATGCCATAGATAAAAATGCGTTTGGTAACAGCACATCATTTAATCACAAACTGAGCTTGTGGCGAAAAAAAACCGCGTATAAACCGTATAGTGTGAACATGTCGCTCATTCGAATTTTCACCGTACGTTTTTTCGCCGTACGGTCGGAACCGTATAATGTGAAAGAAGCCTAAGTGGAGATCTATTTCGAGGGTGAAGACGTATCGTTTTGCAAGAGAGGTGGAGAAACGTTGGAGAAGCCACGGACTGGATGTGTTTTTCTTGAAGAAAACTATGTTGACAAGCGAATTGATATTTGCTAAAAATATAGTAAATTTATCATTACACCGAAAACTTCTCAGCCGATTTACAAGCACTTATGCAGTAAGTTTATGGTGAAACTAAAATAGCGATTAACTCTATTCTCTGTAACTCCTTCTAGCAATCTATCAGTCCTAGCCACAGAAACTTCAGCAAGCGTAAGATCATCGGAAAAAAGAATATAAAAATTAATTTCCGTATGTAATGAAGGAGATAAATAAGTCAAATTGTATGACAATGGTACATATTGCTTCTCATTCATGATATTCATTAAGTTAAATTTAGAATGAAGTATCTGAATGGAGTGTTCACTTATGGTAACGTTACTCGCAATGTGCCGCAATGTGTATTTGTTTGACCCTTCTTCCACATCGCTACAAACACAACTCAATCACCTTAATTTTATTCAAACCCTTCCGAAAACGAACTTCATTTCCACGAATTAATTATTACAGCAAGTATTTAATCGACACAACAACTTATCCTGAAAATGAATGAAAGTTTATATCGGTCGACATCGCTGTTTTGCCAATTTAAGCTCCTAAGCGAAAAGGCAACTACATTAGGCGTGAAATGAAAGAAGTTTCAATGTGATTGACCTTAAAATTTTCAAGTGAGTAGAAGGGAGAGGAAGCTCTTTGCACTGAAGGGTTTGATGAAATTTGAAACTTTGAGATCTGATGTCCTTGTGCCTTTAAATGACAAAATATCTTTGGATGAAGTTTCATATTTCTTCGAGTTTTACTTCCCAATAGCAGCGGCGTCGTATCCTTTTTCGTCAATTAAGTTAACGGTAACTCGCGGCGAATTCGAGAGTATTTGGGTGAAAAATGAATCAGGGTTGCTAAATAATATTTTGTTCATTCTCCAAATATGGTTCGATGTTTATTGCAATATTATATGAACAAAGTTTCTGTTGCTGTGTAGTTTGCATTTACATACATATGTACATATGTATATGTAAGTCTTTCATGAAGTATTCATCCAGTTGAGTTTTTTTCAGACTGAATATTCCAATTGAATGCCAAATGCTAAGTAATAAAAAATCCGTATGGGTGCCATGTACGGTACCCTTGACGTGGCCATCATAGCCTTATCGGAATATCGTCGTCTTAACGTGGTTTCTAGAGCCAGAGACTGTTTCCGAAGAAATATTCGTGGGACAATAATTCCAAGAGGTTCCATTGAACGAGGGTGGCATTTGTATTAAACCGATTATCTTTTCGTGAAGCCTGAGTTGCCACAAGAGAAAAGATTCAACGCTAGGCAAGGCTTTAGGAATAACATGAATGTATGTACATATGTACATATGTATGTCGGTTGTTGTTTGGAGTGCGACAAATGGTAGATTATATCGGTACAGTGGAGATTTGCGTCGTTACCTCAGAAGAGAGATATAAGGAAAAGAAAATGTCAGTGAGAATTGAAGCAATTTCCCTGAGCCTGAGCGTTAGTAGCAGTGAGGGAATTTGACATTCACCTACTCTGCGAACAGCAAGATAGAGTAAGATAGAGAAAGAGATGGATAGAGAAAGATGGTAGGCCAAGTGTACGCGAATTTGACAGTTAGTAACTCAGTAACAGGGTTATAGGTTTTAGAACTAAGATATCGGGCAAACCAAGGGGAATATCTGAGGTAACAATTCTCTCGATTTGTTCTATTTATAGATTTTACCTTTGTAGTAAAATTGCTTCACTAAATTTCGTCTGTGTATACGCTTGTTTCATTTCCTTAGATCTCTCTGTTCTGAGGTTGTTACCGAAATATTTAAGAATGTTATTTTATTACATTTCTTCTTGCCGGTATGGTGTACATTTGACGTACAGTTATACAAAAAGGTCCATCCGATGTTGTTTTTTCTTAATTAACAACAATAAGCTTGATGTAATCCAACAATATTTATTTTAAAAATTTATTTGTATTCTATAGCTCTGTAGCTACGAAAAATTCGAAGAAAAGAAAGTGTTGACAGTTGACAATCATGCAAATAAACCATGAAAATTGTATTTTTATCTTCACATGGAATGTCAATTCCATTCAACCCAAAAAAAGGGAGCTAATGCAAAATTTGACTGATTAAAGAACTTACATTTTGCTTATTGAGGAAGCCTTTTTGAAACCGGGTAATAAGCTCCGTATCCCTGCTATCATATTTATAGGAATGATAGGTTGTATAGAAGGAGTGGAGGCACAGCTTTTTTTGGAAGAAGGCATATTTACCATCATATCATTATAATCTTTGACCTGGTGGGAATGTAAGTAACAACCATTCAAGTCCAAATGAGCTTTTGATACTTCAAAATAATATCCGCCTGAATGCCTTCAAATGCACAGACCTTCGCGACAGACCTTCACAAAATCTTCAGGCATAATGGGCCTGTCTTTTTTGCAGGAAATTTTAACGCTCACAATCGCTACTGTGGTTTTGTGAGAAATAATCATGCAGGTAGAAACCAATACTGGTTCTCCACAGAAACTTCACACAATCTGGTCATTCGAGAAGAACCTACACACTTTGGTTCCGTTAACAGTTATATAATAAACATTGAAAACATATCCATAAACGTTCTAGACGATGTTTCCTCCGACCATAAGCCAGTCATGTTTCGAATAGACAACGTCTTTCTAGATGCTCCTGTAACAGAAAAATTCACTATTAATTGGCAGACCTTCCATAGATCCTTGGCCAGAGAAAATATTCTCCAATCACCGGTTCCAGGTAGCAGCCTGAAGAAATATATCGAGTGTACGTTCTGTACGTTCAAAACTTCCTTGAAAACCAATCAAGACCCCTACGAGCCGCCACATTCTATCAATACCATCATAATACCACCAACATCCCTAGAGGAAGTAAAACTCCTGGTGAAAAACCTCAACAAAAGGAAATCTCCTGGACCAGGTAAGATCATCAATCTATGCCTTTTTCTTCTACCAGACAATATCCTGAATATTGAATACACCATCAACACTATTTTTCATCTAAAGAAAAACTTAATTGCTGAAAACTTGCCTCCATTACAGTCATCCCCAAGCCCGGCAAAGACTTATCCTTTCCGTGAAATTGGCAACCCATCAGCCTACTGTTATGAATAGGCAAACTGGCAGAGCACACTTTTGAAGTAATAACTTCCTTAAGCGTGTTTTGGAGCTTTTTGGGTGATTGCAAATAGATTGACTATATATTCGCGTATTGCTAAAAATATCTACGGTGAGTCATAACAACTGCTTGTCCTTAGAACAATTTGGTTTTAAAGCACAAAACTCTACTGAGCTGCTTTTAACTCGGGTAGTGCAGCACATTCGAATTGGCCTAAATAGAAGAAAATCTACAGGTCTGGTCATGTTTGATGTCCCAAACGCATTCGATAAAGTTTGGTAAGCTGGGCTCATTGTCAAACTAAATAGCCTAAATATACTTTCCTCATTTAAACAACTCGTTTGATCCTTTTTACAAAACAGAGCTTTTTAAGTCAGCATAGAGCGTTTTTACAGCACTTCCCAATTCGGGATTGGGAATATACTGTAATTCGTGAGCTTTCTCTGCGTGTTATTGTATTTGTGTGTACACGATAATTCTGTGTACGTACACGTAGATTTTCATTATGGCGGCATCTGACTACTGCTGTTCACTTCGTTTGAGCATGTGCATGGACGCAGCTTTCCGATATGGTGGCTTCTGACCAACGCTGCTTGGTTCGTGTCAGCACGTCCGTGTAGTCAGATTTCCAATATGGCAGATTCTGACTTATCCTATTCACATCGTGCGAGCATGCTCGTGCAGAAGATTTCCCCTAGCGGCTTCTGCTGATTGGTGCTCATTTCGTAAGGGCGTTTCCATACAGGGAAATTCTTTACATGGCGACTTCTGAAAAACGCTGTTCATTTCGCAGGAGCGTGTACAAACGGGCACACTTCTAATATGACGGCTTCTGACGAGTGCAGTTCACTTCGTAGAAGCGTATTCATGTAAGGGAATTCCAATGTGGCGGCTTCTGAAATTCACCGTTTACTTCGTTGAAGCGCGTGGAAACAGGGAAATTTGTTTTATTGATGCTTCTGGCGAGTGCTGTTCAGTTAGTTGGTGCGTGTCTGGTGAATAGCGACGTCGCGACTTCATGCATAAACGTTACATGAACCATTTGCGATGATGGTTATGTGGTTTAGGCATTTGGCGGCACCGCGGCCGTGAATCGCATTCATGTTCTAAGCACATTTAAGCACTTTCGAGATATTCGATGATTTGTGTTTTGATTTGTACTGCAAATAAATAAATAGTTTCGTTTTTTTAAGCTAGCTGTATAACCATATAGTACACAATTTTAGCAGGAGATCAAGAACAGAGGTCATTTTTGAATATTGATTTTAGCATACTTCCACAAAAGATAAGTATTTAAAATTTAGCAGAATGATGCAGTAGAGCACGGGTGGGAAAACGGTCGATCGCGATCGACCGGTCGATCGCAAACAGTTCGACAGTCGATCACAGATATTTTTAATAATTTACTAGGTTAATTTAAAATGTGAACTAAAAATTTAGCTGACGATTTATTCAGTACATTTTGGAATGGGCCTTGGTAGATCCAATCGGACAGTCCACGCAGTTTCAGTTCACACAAAAGCTCGCAGAGCCTTGGTGGCGGAGAAGCCAACGGGAAAATCCGAGATAGCTATGCTCTCGATTTGTGCAATTTATAGATTTATATCATTTTAGTAAAACTGCTTCACTAAATCTCGTATACGTATACGGTTGTTTCATTTCCTTAAATCTCTCTGTTCTATATACCTTGCCTGCATTTGCATTCGTCTCCCTGCTACCGAGGTAGTAAATTGTCACGCACAGCGTAACAAAGGTTAATCTCAATTTTAGATAAAATAAAATAAATATCTTTTCACGCCAATGTAGTTTGTGTAGTTCATTCTTTCGAGCTAAATAGTGACATTTGTGTTTGAATTTTTAAAATTGAATTGTGTAAATGTCTTTTCAATAATAAAATCGTCCAAAAATTAAAATTCTTGACATCTTATCCGTCAGAAATGATAAGTGTCCCCGCTTTTCTGCATTTTCAAAATTTTTGCTCGAAAGAATGACCAGATAATGGAGACATGTCAAAATTTAGCTTGACGATTAACTCAGTACTAGCCTAAAAAATGAACTGCACCTACTAAATTAGCGTGAAATGATTGGAGACATGTGCCAAAGCTATTTGCATTTTCAAAGCGAAAGCATGTTCCAAGCAATTTTTCACGCTTAAAAGTGAATACAACTCTTGTTATTTTCAAGCTAAACTTACGCCGAAATAAATTTCACGTCAAAATTTGCATGAAAATTTAACGTGAAATAGAAAACAGTACTAAACTTTAGATGGCTTAGCACAGGAAGATTTTTGCAAAGATTTCTAAATCTTTTGCCTGAAATTATTGCATTTTTGGACACATTGGGAGAAAAACATGAACAATTGGAAGATCCAGTATGGGTAAAGATATTAGCATTTCTTACGGATTTAATGGGCCTTTACAACTTGCTAAATTTACAATTACAAGGAAAAATAAAACATTGTTGACTTGTTGAGTTCGGTAAATGTTTTTGAAGTAAATTAAAACCTTTTGCTTCACAATTAAATAGGCAAAATTTTTAAATATTTTCCATATTTTGAAAAACATATTAAACTTACTAGTGAATCTAGCTGAAAGCTGAAAGACATTCTTCAGTTCGCGAAAGAGGCCGGGGCCTTCGATGGGTGCTTGGACTGATTTTTTTTCTCCTGCCGCATTTATCTCGTAGCAATATGTACCAATAAGTCCATGTGTGGCCTTGTGCCAACTGGTACAACCTAACCTAACCTACTGGTGCAAGTAATATTGAAATGTTTTGTCCTAAACTGGAAAATTTTAAACAAAAATTCGAGAGACGATTTGCAAATCTCAATAACCTTCAACCGATTTTTGAATTTATTTCATTTCCTTTTAGAGAATTCGATAACGAGGGTATTTCATCAAATCTAGCATTGTGCTTCAGTGCTTACAAGCCTAACTCTACAATACTTTTTGATGAAATGGAGAGTCACTCATATACATCAAAAATTAATTCAAAATATTTATTAATAAAGTACATTGCACAAAGTAGTAATACAATGTATTTAATATATTAATATCAATAAACACCTTAATTTAATTTTTATTTGTTTTTAATTTAACCCCTGCAGTAGAGTATGTAATTTTCGAGTATTACTAACGCAAAAATGACCAAAATTTTGAAAGAAAGTTTATGGAAATCAGGGCAGAGCGAGTGTTTGATTTAATTTCTAATTACATTTATGAGAGAAAATATATTTAGCAAGAAAGCACATTTTACTAATTTAAAATAAGGGGCATTTCACGTGAAGCGGACAACGAAAAAAAGTCGTGGCTGTGGATTTCGTTCAAATTGTGCATGCCGGTTTTTATTGTCAAACGACAACAACAGTCTAATCATTTTCATAAATTTACATAACCATAATAGCAAATCGTTTATGTACTCACGCTCAGGGTTTACCCTTTACTAAATTTGAAGTAGGTTTACTTTATTTCTATTTTGAAAATAATAGCTACTTCACTACTTCAGTTTCTTCGGATTCTAGTCCATGTTCGCTTCAAATCGAATCAGAGAGAGTTTGTTTTTCTTTTTCAAATTTTTTTTCCTGCACCGAGCTTCGACAGCAACACTTTTCTAGTCTAATGGTGTTTCAATGCAACGAACAACTTACTGCAAGTCACTTACGCTAGGCTTAACTCAAAAATAATACAGTTTGGGAAAGAAATGGTCAAGACTGCAAATATCATTATGTTTTGTGTATAAAAGTTATATTATGCCTTAATTTATTGTTTAAATAACTTTTAATTGGAGTTTTTGACGTTGTTTTACTTAATATTGTTTCCGTTATCGTCAAAATTATGTTAACCTAGTTTATATGAAAAATAAATTAATGCTTTACATTAAGTGACCCCAATCGTTCATCTATTTCATTTATTTCTACTTCAAATCTACTTCAATTTATTTTCAACTTCTACTTCAAATTTCGTCCACGAAGTGCGAGCCCAGCTAACGGCAGCATAAAGTACCCAGCAAGCAATTTAGAACGCGTTTCCTAAAAACGATAGTTTCTCGACAATCTACAGACATATCCTTTATACGAAACTGAGCCTGTTCGCAAATATATCAGCAACAATAATTTTCCTTACGATTAGCGACATATTATAATAATGCATGCCATGTGTATGTACCCTATGGCCCATGCAACTCATTAACAGGCAACATTACCAAGATTTTTTCCCTAGTTTGCTGGTCGCGGTATTCCGAACAATTTGTCTGTGCTGAAAAGTGTTCTAATGTTACGATGTTTTATGTTCAACGTTAGCAGCCTATATTGCTTCATTCTTCCAGTCTTTCAAATTTACTCTACCATGCGTAAATAATTTTAACTCATTTCCAAATCGCAAAAGCTTATATACAGCCTTGGCCAAAAGTATTAGGCACCCCTTCAAAACACATGTAATTTGAAACGTGTGTTCAAATTGATAATTTCTTTTAATATTTACGATACTGGTTTGTTCAAACAATAATAACAGCGATAAACGATCTTCTTTGAAGAGCCATAAAACATCTGGCGTGCAAATTCCAGGAAATGGGGTATTTGAGAAATTGTTGATAATATTTGGTCAGTCTTCATTTGTTACTTATAGGGTAAGGCTGCTTGTTTTTGTGATTAATTTGCAAACTAGACACTCTGTGCAATACAATATGCCTAAAACGAGTGAACTTGGTATTGAAAAACGCTGTAGAATTCAGTTTCTACATGAACAAGGTAAATCTCAAGTTGAGATTGCCAAGCTAGTGAAATGTTCTCGGTGCGCAGTGCAATCTGTAATCATGCGGTTTGCGGAGACCAGTTCTCACGAAAATAAGCCAAGAACAGGCAGAAAACGCGTAACTTCAAAACGCCAGGACAGAAAACTTGTCCGCGACTCTTTGAAGGAGCGTAAAAAAACATCTTCTGCGCTTGCTGCTAGCCTGTCGGAAAACTTGGGGAAAGTAACAAGTGCTCGATCGGTAAGAAGGCGTCTCACAGAAGCAGGCTTGAAAGGTTGTAAAGCTAGAAAGAAGCCGTGGCTTTCAGCAGCCAACATTTGTGCTTTTTTTGTCTTTTTTTGCTTTGCAATATACTCTGCAGCTTTTAAAGGATAAACTACTCACTGATATAATCTTCAGAGACTTTAAAGGGTCCATCTTATCAAACAACAATTTCGTTAATATATCCAGTGAGTGACAAATGACGGTAAATGCTGTGTTGCTTTCATTGTAACTTGTTCCACTGGGAACGTTGCACAACAATGCTGTACTGCTTTCATTCGAACTTGGACTTCATAGCACTCTGACAATCCTGAACACCCAAAATTTTAATCAAAACTTCACCTACCCAAGCCTGAGGCAGCTCATAGAGTAATGATAGAAGCGCTATTCTCTAACATAATATTGTAAAGCTACAGTATCGCCAGTTTTCGAGTCTGAGCACATAAACTGCTCACAGCTAGGAGTGGAGTAAGGGTGAAACATCCGCTCCAGCTCCAGGCTGATCAAAGTTCAAAGCTACAACAACAAGTTCAAGCAATTTACAAGCATCAAAATTTATCAAAGAAACTTCTTTGCCTGATCCAACCACACCTTCAACCTCGCCTAAACACACAAACACTGTGATCTAGTTTACGAGTCATAATACATGAAATACTTGGAGAAAACCCCCAACTTTCAACAAAGGCTTAAAAGCTGCAAAAAAGAAAACGCCGTTCATTTTGTACAACTGATAAAAAAGAATTTACTGTTGTGCGGTGTGTGAAAAACCTACTTATGACAACCATCACGTTAGCATTTACGTACCCTGTAATGGAGGCACATGATTTTTAAGACTTACTTTACTATTAAGTTTTATTACTAATGTTTGAAGAACATTAGTATAAAAATCGATTTGACCGAAAATGCATATTTCGATATAAATATAAATATATATGTATATATATATATATATATATATATATATATATATATATATATATATATATATATATATATATATATACATATATATATAAATATGTATATATAAATATCATCAAAAAAATTCAGTGACTATTTCTCGGGAACGCGCCATCCGATTGAGCCGAAACTTTCAGAATACATTGACGTATATGCAAAATAGGTCCAAGTCTCTCCAAATAGCAACTATCTTTAACTCTTTGGCACCGACGGCTATTTTAGAGATATTTTTAATAAACCTAGTATTCCGTCCACAAATAATTTTTGCAAAAATTAAGTTACCAAAATGAGTTTTGAGCGTGTTTTAAATGTGAATCGGATGTTTTGGAAGTTTTTAACCCCAAGTGTGCGCTAGGTGTCTAAAAAATGATCGGGAAAATTTGAAAATTTTTAAATTGCGATAACTTTTGAGAAAGCTATTAAATCATTACGAAACTTTCAGGGCATAATGGTATTATTAAGTTGTAAATTTTTGTTGCTTTTAATGAGCACGCTGGTAACCTGTAGCTAGGGCAGGCGCTGTAAGTGAAAACCTTGAAATCATCGACTCTCCTGAAAAATTGTCGTTTTTTTTAAAAACAAGCCATTTATATATAAATCTTATGCTTTGTCTACATAGCCAAAGTAAAATATTTGAAATTTTACAACGGACAAGAACGGTAACCCTTCACCAATTTACCTATATTTTGAGCATCAAAAACTTCTGTTCACGGGAACTTACGACTTGATAATCAGATACAATTGAAATTTAAAGAATGTATTTGCCTTAAATAGGACCAAGTCTGATAATAGTGATTTTGAAATGCGGGCAATTCTGTGCCAGTGGTGCCATCTTGAAAAATCACTAATAAAAATAACTGCTTTTAACCCTATAAATTCTGATTCGGTCATTCGATTTTGGCGCAATTTAGACAGCAGCTTAGTCTTACTCTAAACCACATTTTGCAGAAATTTGGTTGACAAATTCGGTTGCAGCTGCCAGCTTTGGTAATTTTGGTGTCTTAAATTTTGAAAATTCGCTGAGGAAAATAAAGTTTTTTGCTCTTTAGCTTTCAGTACATTTATGGAATCATAACGAAATTCAAATGGCAAATTGAACTTATTGTAGGCAATATTAAGTACAAATTTTGCTGGAAAACAATGATATTAAGATCTAGAAAATATGAAAACTTTTGCAAATGGTAAGCCTAAATTTTTTTATATCCCTGTAACTTTCATTACAGTGATCGGATCAATACCAAATTCGCAGAACAGGTTAACTTCAACGTGAGGCAGATGTGACATATGGCTTCGGTGCTAGCAAAGGGCTGCCAGCACGAGGCGTTTTTGTTATTTTCGTACTAATAGATGCTTGCATAAGTATTCACATCGCGAGCATTTGCAATGAAAATAAGTATACAGTGTTTAAATTTTCTAAGACCTGCAACCCCAAACACTTTTGTATCGCTGTAACTTTTGATGAAGTCACCGAAACTAAAATAAGCTTAGATTCTATTATTACTTAAAGTGCATTAGTTTTAAGTAGGAAAAGTAGCTAGTGGTAGAATACACACTAAAAATCTGCACAAATCAAATACTGTTCTTCGAACAGTCATTTTTCTAGCGGTTCTGATGCGCTAGGTTTTTATTTCATATAAATTTATTTGAATAAAATTAATACAATTTTTTGCAGAAAGAAATATCGTTGTTTTATTTTGCAAGAAAATTATTGATTTTACCAGCCTTAAAATTGTTCATTTTCAAGCGATCCAATACTAATACTTTTTTCGGCAGAAAAAAGTATTATTGTTGAAAAAAAGTACATAAGTACTAGGGTGTCCATGACAGCAATCCATGGCAACTTATTATTATTATGACGCATTTTTAATTGTTAAAATTTAAACAAAAGAGCATTTTTCTATTAATTCTTTCAGATAGTATGATATATAATAAATGTTTTACTTAAATCATCATATGGAAATGCTATAAGAGTATTAATGAACTTTTCGATATTTTTTAAAGCGATTCAACGCGGTGGAAAGTGAGCATGGTCGTTTTTTTCCCAGGAGGGTTGATATTAAAACAATGTCATGGCCTTTATGATAGTAATTGCCGAGCAACGAAAAATAACATAATTTCCAGGACCAGTAAACTTATACGAAGAGGCTTTTTGCACATTTTACCTTGGAGAATACATTGACATAATAATTTTGCGACCTCGAAATTTCAAAATGCATAATAGGGCACACAAAATAGTTGTGAGACTGATAATTATTTTCTTTTAAAGGCACAAACGTTTATATTTTATGTTTTTTTTTTAAATTGTATATATCACATGCATGTTATATGCTCATAGATCGTTTCAAGAATTATAGAAGAAATATTTTTTTTACCAACCTAGTTATAAACTCAGGTTCTATCTTGCTGACCCCTCATCTCGTTGAAGAAGCACATCGGAGCATTGATCGTGATTATCGCCGGATTTTCGATTAAAACACGTCAAAAGCTTTAAGTTGTTTAGTAACACAATTCTTTCGTATGTCGACATTACTCATTATATTCTACTCTTGAAATTTCTCAGTTACTTTTCAGAACAATCTCGTTTCGGTTAACAATAAACTTTATGTATCCCCGCGGTGTGCTTCAGATGCTTCACTGAAAGCGGACTCTCTTAAACTGTCTTTCGATTTCAATGAAACCTCGCTTAAAAATGTTCACGAAGACGGGACTTCAAATACCACAATTAGCTAAAATTTAATTGATTAACGGTAAGATTTCAGAATAAAAAGTCAGTTTTTTAAAACATCACGTGGCGCAATCAGCTACTTATCAAATTTACCAAGTAACATTGATCTTACAATAAAGTGATAATGCTCTCTGATATTATTGATTTACCGAGAATTCAAAATGAGTTTGTTGTTGACAAGTTTTTGATTACTGTACATTGTTTGATAGCTTATCAAAAGTATGATACGTGATCTCTAATTGATTCTTATATATAATGTCAATAAAATGGATAAGAAACAAAGCTAATGCTATCAATATAGTCCCATATGGTCACTCGTTCCACTTTGGTAAATAAAATAGCCTCAAAACTAACACAAGACGGTTTGTAAATGTAGGTTTCAAATAGATATACTATTGAAATTCTTCGTGAAGCATACTCATTTGGATGTTAGTGGCTTATACTCTGAAAACAGTTGGTACATTCCCCAAAAAAATTCCCGAGCTAGTCTAGACAAATGGACCGAAAAACGCACAAATTAGTCAAAATTCCTGGAGAGCTGGACTTTACTATAAGCCTTGATATTAGTTTCGTTTTTATTTTGGATCTAGAGTAGAGTAGAATAAATAGTCTTCCAATATGGTAATCGTTACATGGCGATCGTTTTCATTAACGAAAAAAGGGGATCCAATCACACCTCCAGCATGAAATCGATACCAAATTGTCACTTTTTGAGGATGCAGTGGAGTCTCTTGAAGCACATGTGAATTTATTGCCGTCAAATAATGCATATTTTGTTAATCGATAAAACGAATAAGCCAAAAATTATATTTATCGCTGAAGATGATTTTTAGATGAAATTTCAGGATTCTCTACAGAGCCTAATCGGAGAAGAGGTTTTAGTTCTGGATGTATTTGGACCTGCATGGTCAAAATTTTGAAGCAAAATGTGCCACAATGTGAGCTGAGAGATACCCAATTTCTATAAAAGCAGACACGTAAAGAAAAGTTCTTCAAATCATCCATCTTCCTAAAAACATTTTGATTTTTGAAATCAAAGCTCAATTGATCGATGAATTTTCGTCGAATAACTTATTTTACAACTATTCGAAGTTTTTGTTTACGAGAACTCACGACTGCATCAGGCAGATCAATATAAAATGCACACCAAATAGCCTATATTTCACCATATTAGCGCCAGAAATAATTAGAAACTTTGAAAAATATCTTCTCGAAACTATTTCATACATGTATTTCATAGAACGATATTCATAGATAAACGCAGGTAAGAACCAGGGCCGGATCTTCCTGTGGAGCCAATGGAGCAGCTGCGCCGGGCGCAGGTGCGAAGAGGCGCAAATATTTCGATCATCTTTAGTCCATAATAACAAAAATATCGAAATACACAAACATTCAAAGTCCATACTATTCAATTGGCAGTTAATGCTCTTATTTGCTCTGTTTTTTTTTTCAATGCGAACTTTGGTCTCACAGATCATTACAAGCCTTTTAAGTTTCAAAGCAGCCCTGTTCGCATATACAATTCACTTGCGATGAAACAGCAAAAGTTACAGACACGATCCCTGTTTGGGGTGCAAAAATTGCATTACGCACTTCACAGTATTAATTTTGATGAATGAATTTAGATTACTTCATTCTACTCATAACTTTACTTCCTTGTATGCTGCATTCCCCTCCATTTGTGTTTTGTCACCTTCAAAAAATGCAATACCAAAATCCACATGAGCAATTGCCTTGGCGCGGAAATCTATATTGCTCCATTCATCACTTCATTTCGTATGAATGAAGAATAGTCCGGTGAAATTCGAGATAAAAAAGGCGAAACTGCGGAAAAATTGGGGGAAAGCTGAATTTTGGTGTGAACCTTGATACTGGCGTGTTGAACAAAATGTCAAAAGTCACCATCGATCCGAGTGCTGCGTTACATTTTATACGGGGTCAAAGGTCACCAAAAATGATTTTTCATAAATATCACCTCTATACACTGAGAGAAAAACAAAGTGAAATCAGTCGCAAACAGCATTAAATTAACTTTTTTCAAACATGATTTTGACGTGATACTGTTTTTACTGAAATGAAGGATGCCACTATTACATTAATACAATAGGCGCGTTTTTTTGCTCCTCTATCCAGCGGAGAGTAGAGTAGACGCATTGAAAACAACAACACTCCTACACCAGTGAATTCACTAGTACAGAAATTCTATGCCTCATTTGTAGTTCACGTGTTGAAGTGTAGAATGTGCTGATAGAAAAAAGAAAAGCTCATGAGAAGCTGTATTTTTTTCTGTCAGATGGCTTTCGGGTTTTCATGGTTATGTTGAATGCTTTGGTAGTTAGGAAATTATAAAAAGCCCTCATAATGTGTAGAAAGGTAAAATAATTAATTTTCTGTTAGTTTTTTTTCTATTTTCTATCGATTGTGGTAGTGTATACTCGTTATTTTCTCCCTTTTTTTCAGCTGTTTTCTGCTACCACAGCGAATACCGCAACCTATGTCAGTCTTAGCGAAAGCACTGCTGTTTTATACTAGATCGTTGTTTTTGCGGCATAGTTGTACTCTGCTCTGCATCGGAGCAAAAAAACGCACCTAATATCGAGCTTGAAGTAAGCTTCCCAGTATTAGTTTAACCTTGTGTCGAGTTGAAAAAGTTTAAGACATAGTTAATCTGTTTTCTATTATCTTAATCACATACAGAATTGTTTTAAATCTGATTCGTACTTAAACATAGCTCAGAAGCGTACAGCCTCCCCCACATTCAAAATTATTTTTGAATTAAGTTCAAAATCCAAAATAACTCATGATGTTAAAGCAGCAATGAAGCAGCTTTTACTCGAATGTCTTTCGAGTGTGATCTTTGCAGCCCTGCCCTGTAATTTTGTCAAATAATTCTTAATATAATTAAAAGATTGTCAATTCATGCTAATTTCTCTTTATTATTTCACTATAAAAATCCATGGCAAGTTACATATATCCGTTCTTGTGACTTTGTCGATTGTTTTTTTCTAATTGTTCAGATGCATCAAGGGAATATAAAAATATTCTATAATGGTTTATATTTAAGATACAAGAATCCATTATTGATAGCGTATAAGATTAAAGGAGCACTTGTGAATTCATCAATGTGTTTTATGCAAAATACATCATGGCATTCGTCTACTTGGTATGCATGAAAATGGTCATCAAACTGAATAATATTCAAAGGTTTACAAATAACGAATAAATTATCATGTTCTCCGATTATATAGTTCAGTACTTTCATCAAACTGAATTTAGTTGGAGACTTAATAGCTAGATAAAATGTATTTTTGTAAGTTGTGTTCTTATATATAACATTTCCAGATATTTTACACTTCATATAATCAATAGATTTTGGCCGATTTTCAATGTTCGAAAATATTTGATTAGCTGTAAGGTTTTCTTCCCTGAACTCAGTTACAATTAGAATGTTTTCAAATCCATGTTTGTATTTCTCTAATGTTTTTGAATACTTCAGCCCACATTTCACAGCTACTGACAAAGATGGATTTTTTCTAGATGTTATATTCTTGAGATATGCTTTTAAAGACTTATGAGCCGCTTCAAACCTCATAGACCATAAGTATTTTAATGGTCCTATATTTTTTATCGCAGAAGCATAATGTACTAAGAAATGATGCTTAGGTTTCAAATCACCATACAAAGAAACGTATAATTTGTGGTGCTTTTCAACCAGTTGCTGAAGATTTGTTAATTCTTCTTCCGTGTAACTAGTTTGAAATAATACATCAGAAAGTTGCAATAATATTAAAAGTAGATACCAATGCTTATTTCCCCGAGGAATCAAATCTCCTATCATCAGTGGCAATAGATTAACGAACGTTAAAACTTCACTTGCCGTCATTTTCAAATTAAATCGCTTAAGACGATTCATAGATAAATCAAGAGAATTATTTCCCATTTCAATTTTTCCGTAAGGAAACAATCTTTTTCTATTATTCATTGTTTCTAAAGATATGATATTATCTGATATAAGTCCGAGACAAACATTACATATGTCATAAATGAATACACCTTCTGGGACATCATGCATTAGATCAAAGTAAGTGTTGTTGGTTATATGAAAAGAGGTCAAATTATTGAAAGGACATTCATATTTAATTCCAGACTCAGCATCATTTTTTAGTACATCTTGCTTGTAGTTCTCTTCATTTCTTAAAAAATTTGGAAACTCCTTAAAGTCTTTTCTGGTCTCGTGTTTTGTTCTCTGACACATTCGACAAAATCTAATTGAATTAAACGACTGAACGAACCCTAGAAGCATGTTTACAGCTAGATTATCGCCAATTACCAGGCTAAGGATGAATTTCACTTTGCTAGCAGCACCATTGACACAAATATCAATCCCATTTTCTAAAATAACCATCTCATTTACTAGTGCATGCAAAAAAAGCTCAAGAGAACAAAGCTTTTTATTTTCACTATTAAAGAAAGCTGCATGGAAAATAAAATCTAATTTCGACTGGAAATGTTGGGGAATTGTCGGAAAATTATAGTAGAAAGCACAAATAGACTGCGGGTGACTTCCCAAGCTGTTGTTGTATTGAAAGTCATCGGAATATAAATTATATGGTATTATCACGTAAGGTGAATAGTGCTTTCTTTGTGTTTCAAATAATTTTCCGTTAACAATATTATTTATTGTTGGTTGTGAACCTAAAGTAGCCATGTTCTCGAGAGTTATTTTCAAAACATTTGGTAATTCGAAAAACGTTTTAAACTGAAACACAAGCGGTAAAATTTCAATATTAATTGCTTTAGGTGCAAAGGTTGGAGCTCCGCCAATAATTCTTTCGCAAATCATGCTCTGTACAGTTTGAGATTTGTGATTTTCATAAAGAGCAAGATTTTTTAGTGTATTCAATAACCTATATTCAGTTTTAACTTCATAGAAAGGATTGTTTAAAAAATGAACAATTTCAGTCACATGTTGTTTTGAATTTACAGGCATATCAGCACTTAATACTGATAGCATTTCAGCGGTTAGAGAAGTGAATTCATTCACAATATTTTGAATTTTGAGCACATATTGCCTTGGCAGGAAATCTTCTGCATATAATTCTAGTGTAGAAAATACTGCCAGTCTTTTTAAATTATTAATTGAAATGATCGTGGGGGCATCATGACATTGATTTGCAGCTTGAACACTTTCAATTTTTACATTGTCCGAGTATTTCAAGAGTTTATTTTCAGAATCAATTATCTTTTCAGTAGACATTTGGTTTTCAAAAGAATGGACAATTTGCAAATGTGATTTTAGTCGATTAAACCCTAAAAATAATTGTGTGCAGTTCTTTTCACAACGCAAAGGGTATTCGGCAGTTAACAAATGAAAATATTTCAAATGCTGAATTGATTTGGCGATTTCCTCGAAATTCGCACTGCATTTAAAGCAAACAAACATTTTATTTACATTAAAATAATTGCGAAACTCTTTAAATTTTTTTAAATTTACTGCGATCGCATGAAATTCAAAATACATGTGATTTGGGGTGACTTGTAATCATACTCTGTTTCAATTTCGTATATATATCTTTGAACGAATGTCCAAGGACCTTCACATGCTACGGGATATTTTAAATTATAGCTATTATATATATATTAAATATATATATTAAATACTAAGTCCAGTGCTTCAATAAATGAATTTGTTGAGAGTAAATTCCCATCGAAAAAAACAAAGAATGACGTCAAACTTTGTGGCGTTAGCCCAACAACAATTATAAAGGGTTGAATAGTTTGCTTAATGTTATAATATTTGTCAATAATTTCTTTCACCTTAATATGATAATTATTGATGCTATGAAGATGAAGTGCGAAACTTTCTTGCCCATCTGGAATCGAAGCTTTTCTTAGTGTAGATTTTGATGCGACCCGGAACCGTGCAGTTGGCTTGATGACACAATTAAGATAGTTAATTAGAATATAATCTTCGGAATCTAGAGTAAAAAATGCAAATATGAACTTTTGTTTATTTATAAAATCACGAATGACATTGTTTACCTATATTAGCTGTATTCTCTGAGTTTTCAACAATTTCTCTGTGACTTGAATTCTTCAGGGTTCTATAATATTTTTTTAGGTTATTTTTAACACCTTCCCACTGAAAAATACGAGAGTGTAGGATTAAAATTTATTGACTTTAGTATTGCAATGAATTACCAGTTCAGCTGCCCTTGTATCAAGTAGTTTAGGCCATGCTTTCAGAAAATCGATGTTTTTCATTTCGTAAACTTCCTTTTGTCGGAGGCTGCACGTTTTCCTCCAGGCATCTAATAAGTCATCCCAATTGCTTACAAATCGAGCTAAATTGTTTTCAAGCGGAGTGAATCCTCTAAAGTGTTATTTGCTGCGTCAGAGATGTTTTCTTTGGAGGACGATGATGAAACATCCGGTCCTTTTTCTATAATTTTTAATTTGGCTCGGCTATTTTTATACTTGTCGTATAAACGACCACGAGGATTCTTCTTCTTTTCCCTCGGGATGTAATAATAGTCCTGTTTATATTTAGAAAACTTGTAAGTAACTATCAAGAGTTTCTTTTTCATTTCAGTTAGTTTTTTAAGATCTTAGTATTATTCAAATTATATTACCTTAAAATTCAATTCTGAGGGAAAGATTTCCACTATTTCCCTAGTAATTGCCAAAAAACTTGCTGGCGTCAGTTTGAGGTTCCGAATATTTATAGTTTCTATGATTATGTTAATTATTTGGTCACGTTGTTTGTTTGTCAGAATTCCACTTGCATTGTACGTGGTTAATATTGACTTTCCTACAACGTTCCCTTCTAAAGCGCTTTTAACATCCTAAAAATATGACAACATTTTAATATTACAGTTTAAAACCAATATTTTTTATGTACCAGACATGCACAAGAAGAAAATTTTTTTAACGTAGTGCTTTCGGACGGACTTTCACCCGTAGAAGATTTTGCCAACCATGAAACTATTTTCGAGTTAGTTGACAACGAACAATCATCAACTTGATACTAAATAATATTTAAGTTAATCATTATTTTTAAATTTTAAACTATGAAAATTACTTCTACATTTCGCCAAGCGAATAGCTTTTCTTGAAATTCGGCCTGCAATCCTATTTGTGGAACTGCTTTTTCTAAATCTTCTTTGGAGAGATATCGCAAACTTCTAAATGTGATGTGTGCACCTAACAAGTAAAACACCGGATACAAATCACATACTTGAGAAACACAATACTCACGTTTTAATTGCTCAAAAATTCTCACTAGGTCGAATTTTTCTAATAATTCCAATAACTTGTTGTTATCCTGTGTATCTTCACTGCTAGGATCGTTCTGGCCAACCACACTATTATCCGTAACTATTTCAACGTTTTCTAAATAAGTATACACTGGCTCATTAGTGGCCACTATGAAATTACCCGAGTCCATTGTATTTTAGTTATCACACTTGTATACATACGCGAAATAAACACTGCTCAATGTACTACGCACTCTACTCAACTGCGCATGAAAAACGATTTAATTTTCCAGTAACTCGTAGCAGCATGTGCAAAACCAAGAGATTCAATGTTATCCTAACACTGTACGTGCTTAAAATAAACCTGTTATTCTAATTGGAAATGTTTTTGCGGGATGATTAAAATTGAACAACTTTTTATTAACATTAAAAATTTTAATCTACATTGAAAATTCTATTATGACAAAGTGGTTTCGAAAGTATGCACTGCTTCTCATCAGACACCAGCGCACAGTGCATACTTGACTGGCGTGACCACTTGCAGGTGGAAATCATTACATTTTTATTTATGCTAGTTGTGACAAATTTTAACAACTCCGACTTATATCCATGGATATAATTTTACTTAGTAAAGGTAATTGAATTTGATCACGGTTCCCTTCTTGTCTATAAATCAGCATAGACAACGTATATCATTTCTACAGCATCGAAGCCGAGCATTATGAAACGGGAAAACTTCGATCGTTTTGCGGAATCAGCCTCCGAAAGCAGAATCAAATTGGAAATGTTTTTGCGGGATGATTAAAATTGAACAACTTTTTATTAACATTAAAAATTTTAATCTACATTGAAAATTCTATTATGACAAAGTGGTTTCGAAAGTATGCACTGCTTCTCATCAGACACCAGCGCACAGTGCATACTTGACTGGCGTGACCACTTGCAGGTGGAAATCATTACATTTTTATTTATGCTAGTTGTGACAAATTTTAACAACTCCGACTTATATCCATGGATATAATTTTACTTAGTAAAGCAAACCACTTTGTCATAATAGAATTTTCAATGTAGATTAAAATTTTTAATGTTAATAAAAAGTTGTTCAATTTTAATCATCCCGCAAAAACATTTCCAATTTGATTCTGCTTTCGGAGGCTGATTCCGCAAAACGATCGAAGTTTTCCCGTTTCATAATGCTCGGCTTCGATGCTGTAGAAATGATATACGTTGTCTATGCTGATTTATAGACAAGAAGGGAACCGTGATCAAATTCAATTACCTTTACTAAGTAAAATTATATCCATGGATATAAGTCGGAGTTGTTAAAATTTGTCACAACTAGCATAAATAAAAATGTAATGATTTCCACCTGCAAGTGGTCACGCCAGTCAAGTATGCACTGTGCGCTGGTGTCTGATGAGAAGCAGTGCATACTTTCGAAACCACTTTGTCATAATAGAATCTTCAATGTAGATTAAAATTTTTAATGTTAATAAAAAGTTGTTCAATTTTAATCATCCCGCAAAAACATTTCCAATTTGATTCTGCTTTCGGAGGCTGATTCCGCAAAACGATCGAAGTTTTCCCGTTTCATAATGCTCGGCTTCGATGCTGTAGAAATGATATACGTTGTCTATGCTGATTTATAGACAAGAAGGGAACCGTGATCAAATTCAATTACCTTTACTGTCATTCTATTTTACCGAAATACGTATTATCGTAATCCTACACATGCTTAAATGAAGTAGGAAAACCCTAGTTTATTCAGATATTGTGAACATAATCATGTTTAACGTTAATTTAAGGATGTTCAGTATAAATTCAAGGGTCTCTCTACTTGGCTACTTCTTAATTTGATCGGGAAAATGATTGATTTTAGATTGCGGTTTTTCTCTCAGTGTAGAAAAACGATGGCAGGTTGTATTTTTTGACGTATCGATAATAGAAATTTAAAAAAATTGCACAGAAGTTGTTGAAAATGTTAAATAGATAAGTTTTTTTGACTGTTTTCATGATCGCTAGATGACAGGTCAAAATTGTTTAGCCTTAAAAATTTGTTTGATGCGTTTCTAGTGGTTGAAATGAACTCTTGAAAATACCGTTAGATTCAGAAAAGCCTAGAGAATCATATAATTAAATAAAAATTTTTATCATTTCTTGCTACCCACTCCCCTTGAATTATTTTGTAAAAATAGTTTGATTCTATTCTTTGATTCAATTTTGACTCTATCATTAGTTCAATTTAAAAAAAAAGTGCAGCAGTATGACTAAATAAATTCGTGACTACCACTTCAACAACCACAGAATTCGTGGACTTATATTAGAATAGTGTTTCAAACGTGCCGAATGCTTTGCTAGATGAACGTTCCCTTCCCTTACGGAATCGGAAGAAAATAAACCTTTCTACAAAACGAGATGATAGACTTCCTAATAATTCTAGTCCGTGCTTTTCCGTTTCGATGTCAATAGAGGTGTGTAGTTTTTCAATTGAATCAGACCTTGGCCCACACTGATAACGAAAATAATTATAATTATTCTACCCGTCAAAATTAAAGCATTCAATTTTATTCGATTCGATGTCACTAAAAATAGCAAATTTAGTACGCAGCACTATCAAAGATTGTTGGCATAATGGCAAGACAGCTGATTTAAATTTAATGCAAATTTTTTTGCTGCTTTATATTTTCAACTCAGAAAAGTAGTCATTCATTTTCTAGTAAAGGTTATAGGGACTGAGG
The DNA here is from genome assembly GCA_963978885.1 of Nemotelus pantherinus. Taxonomy (NCBI): domain Eukaryota; kingdom Metazoa; phylum Arthropoda; class Insecta; order Diptera; family Stratiomyidae; genus Nemotelus; species Nemotelus pantherinus. The sequence continues at coordinate 208,398,450 of OZ022264.1, read as the reverse complement.
CCATTAAAGTCGAACTAACAAGGAACATGACACTATTGTAGTTCACATGACGAGTTTTAAGTAATGGAGGGACTTAGATCTAGAATCGAGGACAGGGAAAACCATTGACTGTTTCTTCACAAAATCAAATATCAAAGGAAACTGAGCGATGGAAAAATGTTCTTAAACGTTTATTAATTATCGTGTAATTTCTAGCCTCGCAATTTTTAGCGTTTAGAGAAGGCTCAGATGCATCACATTGGCCTAATAATAGCCATTTTCTCAAGTTAGTAGAAGCTGTTGCGGGATTCAAGTCTGTTTAAGGGGAATATTTAAGAGGGATCCAAAGTGAAGAAACCCTCAACTAATACTTGATACGAAATTGAAATATGAAGCCGAATCTGAGCCTATTTGAGACCCTCAACAAATATTTCATTTATAATTTTATTTCGATGCTTTATATTAAGCAATTATTACTTTGACAGAACGCTTTGAACAAGTAAAAAACTATAATGAAATATTAAGTTTTGTGTATCAGATGGGGAAGCTTAAAACAAACCCAAATGAAATCACGTTTCAGCATTGCTCAAAGCTTGAAGAAGCGTTGACACATAAATGGGATATTCAAATTTAAACGGTGGCATTTTATGACGAAATTTCCATGCGTTCAACTCAGGACTCTCCCAATGGTATCCTTGAATTTTTTTTCAGTAGATATATTGAAGATCTTTGAAAATAGTGCTGACTTTACTCTTAACAATTACAGCGGCAGAACGATCTTTTTCAAAATTAAAAATTTTAAATAATTATTTGAGATCTACGATGACGTAAGAAAGATTAGTAAATTTGGCAATTCTACCCATAGAATATGGTCTTGTCTTCAAATTAAATAGTGATTGCTTAGTTAAAGGCTTTGCGAAAATTAAAGCCTGCTGAGCTGTGAATTTCACTTTTGCCATTACCGCATTAAAATCTGAGTTTTCCATATCATTTATGTCTTTAATATATATTTAAAGCTTATTTTTGTTTGTTTGAATGAACGAATAATTTGTTTTTCTTATAAATATTAGAAAAAAACATCAGCATTACAGAGCTAGAAATGGGAGAAGAAAAATATTTTTGCACATGGAAAACTTGAGGCGAGAAAATTTTGAGAAAATAGTGTTATGCTATAGTAGTGCTCAAATGAGAAAATGTCTAGTTTTTTCATGAAAATTTCATGTTGAGTAAAATACTAGCAAGTAAAAACTTACTTACTAATACTAGTAAAAACTTACTAAGAATTAGCAGTCGTGAAAGAGGGGGTCAATAGAGGGCGCCAAATGTCGTTCTGCGCCGGGCGAAAATATGGCCAGAACCGGCCCTGGTAAGAACCTTCTAGAACCTAAGGCACACACAATCAAGAATAGCATAGACGCATACCAGAACAATCTACCTCGCCGACATGAAATATAAATACCCACTGTGAGATGTCTTATCTAAGTCAGTTTTATACAAGCGATTGATCAAATTGAAGCGACACGATTGGAAAAGGGGAGAGGTCCTTGTAAAAATTAATAAAGAAATCGATTTCGATGTCGAAAAAATAGCCCAAAATTCGGACTTATTTTTCAAAGGCTTCTTTTTTGTTGAATTTTATGCTGTTTTGTTAGTGTTATAGCTTTATCCTTTTCTGTAATAAGATATAAAAAGAAAACAATTGAGTTTGTTTGTTTCGAATCAGTGGTTAATGTGTGATAAATGGAGCGAAAAATAATCCTGAGCCGCCATTTTGGAAGGAAACACTTTTTTTCTTTTAATTTTATACTTTAGAAAGGTTCAATAAAAATAAAATTAATTTTGAATAATCCCTGGTAAATAAGGACTCATCCGTCCAGAGAATGGTGTTCAAAAAATTTTCGTTGTCTAATTGTTTCTCAAGGAGATAATTGCAGAATTCCATCCTTTTGGGCAAATCGATGGGTAGCAGCTCCTGCACTGGTGTGTGATGGTAGGTATGTAAACGGACTGCTTTTAAAATACTCCAAACTTTCCACGTAGACAAGTTAAACTGCAACGCCAATCGTCGAATACTTATTGATAGGTCAGTTTCCACTGCATGCAATATTTCTTCATCGGTCCGTATAGCGATTGCAGGCGCAGGATTTGCGTTTACTCGGCTCGTCCTAACGCTGTTAGTTTCTCGAATCCTTGTGTATAGTTGTTGAAACACTCTCCGTCCAGGAATCCGTCGATGGGGATATCTCTGTTGATACAAAGATTGCACCGCTTGTGAACTTCCCCGGCACTCTCCATATAAGTACATGATATCTGCATATTCGGTCTTAGTTTTTTTACGTATTCCACTAATAAAGGCGAAAAACTGTATCCAAATTTACCTTTAACATCTAGATAGGTGCTTCAATTATGTTGAAACTAATTTTAATTTAGTTCATTTTATTGATAATTTGAAAAGTAATTAATGGGCAGTAAAAAAACTTAAGTACAAATAACAATTTAAACTATCCTTTTCAACGAGGGCCACTTTACGGCATATTTACTTTTTAAGCGATATGTATTTTCGCTTACTACTTGTGAAATGGTAAAATCTAAGTCATAAGTATGTATGCAACAATATTGCCTAAAAAAAAAATTTCAAATGGCATCTTTTTATGAGATTTTCTGAGAAAAACGACATTGAACACAAAATTTGCGGGGTAGAAGTGCCAAAATTTTGTGTTTTCAAGTAAATATCTCAAAATCAGGTACAGTTACAATTTAGGATGTTACACCAAATTAAAGGTAATTTGATTCCATGAAAAAACAAGTCATAAAACTATGCGTTATGATTGTTAGTTTTCAGTATATAATGATTTAAGTGAGTCAGGGTGCAGGTCCGAAACACTTTTATTGGCCACCCTGTAACTCTGTAGATTTTGAAAACCGGACCACCCTGTTGAACAATTTTTCGCTCAAAATATATAAAGGAATGGCTCCTTACAAAAGTGTCCACCGAGTACCAAACACCCTGTATATGGAAACAAATTTTTGGCCGAATCGATTTTAATCCTAATATTCTTCGAACATTAATAAAAAGAAACATCGAGTTCATTTTGTGTAGTTCTTCTTACTTTATTCGGTTTTTACTTCTTTGATACAAATTACGAAAATATACAATTATATAATAGAAGTGTGTATGTGTAGATGTGGATGTGAAATCAATATCTGATGTGTGACGTGGTGACAATTTTATTGTAGGTAAGGAATGTGTGTCTAAATCAATTTTAGCCCGCATTTTCGAAATATAAATGGACGGGTTTTTACTCTTTGAAAAATTTTGTGTTTATTCATTATTCTAGACGCTTCTCTCATGCTGCTTTTCACTTACTTTTATCTCTATGCTGTTCTAAATTGCCATATTCACAGTACAAGTATGCTAATTAGTCATAATTATGCAACTATTTAAAAACTACGTTGATCAGTTACAATATCCATTGTTATACCTTTATGGTTTCCATATATTTTTCATCATTTCCAATTTCGTTACGATTCTGCTTAATTACTTTTTACACAGGGTTTTTTTTCGTAGCACTTATATTCTATAGTATTTGCATTAGTTGATCTGTATTTTAGTTGTCATTTCTAAATTTCAGCATGATATTCATCTGTTTAAATAAACTTTAAAATTTTTTGAATTTAATTTTGCAATGTTAAAGTACCTTAGAATTTTGTTTATTTACCAGAATTTCCATGCAAATCAAATAGGTGCATAATATCTAATGAATGTAAGCTCGAATCAAATGAATTCACGAAATGAGATCAAAACAAAGTACGGTTGGATATGATTTCAATAAAAGTTATTTCTCCTATGCTTCACAAATATACGAAATTGACTATTCCATTCCCATATTCTTGAAAATTGTGTCAAGTAGTTGTATCTGTGTATAATTGTTTCTTTTCATAGACTTTTCTTTGTTCAGGTTTCTCCGAATTGACATAAAATTAATTTGAGTTCCTTTGCCCTACTATAACGTAACAATATTTATTTTTCACAATAAGATGAAAAAGTTCTTGGCCAATTCAGCAACGAGAGAATAGTTTTAGATGCTTTTTAATTTCATTTCCTCATATTTTCATTTGTCGAGATTTGCATAAGATCCTATTCTTATAGCTAGATTAAGTTTTTCAATTTTTATCAGCTTGTCGGCTTTTTTTTTAAATTATTTTGATTTATATTTTTCCGTATAAAATTTGCATCATATACATTTATTTTCCATGCAATCCGATTTTTTTTATAAATGTATTTCAATTTATTGTCGAAATTCAGTTTCGACTATTCATCTGCATTTCGTTTTACTCTACTTCGGATTGAACCAATTTTTTGGAAATTTTCACTTTCAAATAAGCAATCATCTCTCAAGCTTACTGATTGAACGCAGTGATATAGCCTGTCGTAATATGTATGCTTATGTATGTATTTTTCGATAGTTTTTCTGCTATGATTAGTTTATATTTTATAAAATTTATTAAAAAACACAATCTTCTAGCGTAGTGATATATTTTCCTTAATGCTTTTCATATATTGGATTGATCACAATAGAGAGAAAACCGAACAGTGATATATCTGTTTTCCTAGTGTTTTTTGTTGTTCTCGAAATACTCATATCTTCGAGTTATCAGGATTACAAAAGAAACGGTGGAAACAAACGGTGCTAGTACAGAAATACAAACTTTGCATACATATTTTACAAAACAGTTTAAATGAATTTATATTGTACTAATGTTAAGGGTTATGTGTCCTAATTGAATTTCAGAGAATTCCAACTTCTACGTTGTGTGCTGATCCCAACGTTGCTGGATCCAGCGTTAATTGAACTTCACCCGCAAGAATTATTTCTGATATGCATCCAACGATACCCGAATAGTATCTGTGTCGTGTGTAGTACTTAACGTTCGGCATGCCACCTGGAATATACAGACATATGTGGTGTAATTATGTTTCTTAAACAGTTTTTTTTTTTAAATGTTTAGTAACATGTTACATAAGAGGGGAACAGTGCTCCGTTTATGGCCATTTTGAATCGACATCACTTACAGCTAGATAAAAAGATTTGACGTCTGTATGCTACTTACATACATGTGTATATGACCTATGCTGATGAATAATTTCAAATATTTATGCTACTGTAATTTGCTTACTTACTGCAAGCTGCGAATTTATAGAGGACACGCTAATAAAAAGAGTGACAAAAAGCGTATGATTCAAAAGTGCAGCAATCGATAGATTTGCCCGGCAGTAAACTTATAACATGGTCGCTAAGCGGTACCTTTCCGCTAATGCCCGTGTTCCATTATTACTACTTAGTACTCGCAAGTACTTCTGGCTACTAACAACTACTCGCGCTCTTGTTCCGGAGTAGTTCATGAGTAATTACGCATTTTTTTCACCAGGTGGCTATTAGCTGTCAATAGGGGGATTCTAGTTTTCAATAGATGTATTTGGCTTATGTAAGGTTATATTGAAAGTGCTGTTAGTTTGAAAAGTGAAATACGTGAAATTTATGTATATTTTTAGAATATTTTCATTTGAAATATACTATACATTGCGAAATTTCAGCTTGTTATGTATACGCAAAGTGACAGCAGTGATGAAAACTGCTTATATACTTCTTCTTCATCCTCATCGTCTTCATCGAGCTCTGATGATGGGCTCATCGCAAAAACGGTAAGAGTTGAAAAGTATATGGATAAAGTTTACACAATTTAGGGAGCATTTCCAGCTAAAAAGGTCGGTCGCATATTTATTGGCGTTACTTCCATCTTGGTGAAGCCTAAAACATGTGTATATAACATGCATTTGCTTATTTTTAAGCTGTGTCGGAATAGATTATAAGCTTTATTTCTTTATTTTAGATAAATATAATGAATACGTGCGTAAAAACCAATTAAACCATGGTCGAATAGAAGTAGGGCCAGCCTCCGAAATATATCTTACACTCTGGTTTCTGGCTAATACAGAAACGTATAGACAGGTATCAGATAGATTCGACGTGACAAAGAGTTCCGTGTTCAGGATTCTTCATAGAGTTATGGCATGGTTTGTGACAGAGAGTTCCAACTATATAAAATGGCCAAAATCATCCAAAATGCAAAGAAATCAATTAAAATTCCAGATGCTTAAAAATTTACCCCGCGTGGTGGGAGCCATTGATGGAAGCCACATAAGGATAAATGCACCAAAAAGAAATAAAGAAGCATATTACAACCGTAAAAAATACTATAACATATTGATTCAATGTGTAGTAGATGCGGATAAGAAATTTATTGACGTGCACTGTGGAGAACTAGGGTCAATGCATGATTTGCGGCTATTCCAGAAATCATTTTCATACGCCAAAATTAGAGACGATCCTGCAACAATAGTACCAGGAGGTATTTTGCTTGGGGATTCAGCGTATCAAAATACGTATTCTTTGGTAACTCCACACAAGGACTTTGGGCACTTAAGTGCAAAACAAAAAAAATGTATTTATCTACATTCGGCAACAAGAGTTGTAGTTGAAAATGCTTTCGAGCTGCTAAAAGCTCGTTTTAGAAGACTGCACTTTTTTGAGAGCCCATGCCTTGGTTTTGTAACAAACTGTGTTGTAGCCACTTGTGTTCTTCACAACATGTGCGTTCTTGAAAATGATGTCACAGAATGGGCTGAACCGGAAGATGATCCAGGTCAAAACAATGGTCAAAACTATGCCGAAGACGTTTCTCCCAATCAATTTAACAGCTTGACGCGAGAGGAAATATTCAATGCCATGGAAAATCAACAGCTACTTAATTAAAAGATTTTTATGTAAATCTTATCAACATCAACAACATTTTATTAATCAATTATTCTTCTCTTTTTAACTACATATCTAAATATAAACAAAAAAATAATTCTGTATAAAAAAATGAAAAAACCCTAAAAAAAAATCACAAAGCTTTTGATTGAAATCACAGTTGGTTATTTATTAATACGGACATCAACTCCACATGCCTTCCTTCTTTGGCGATTTCCTTTTTTTCCAGATATTCCTGCAGGAATTCTCTTTTCTTTCTTTTTTCCTTGATTTTTCCTTCGTAGTATTTCTGCTTAAGGTCAAGCAAAGTTTCTTTTGCATTGTTGTTTTTGCTCATGCTTCTGTTGTCAGGATCTTGTCGTCTTGTTGATGAAGGTGTTGGGCTTTGTTGAGCGCCAACTGAAACTGAATGTGGAGAACACATTATTGGATGCTTATCAAATATTGCGTCCATTTCCGCCATAGATAGAAACTTCGAAGTACTTGTTCCTGTGCCTCTGTCTCTGGCCAATTTGTACGCTCTGTACAGTGATCTCCACTTTATTTCCACTTGCTCCGCTGTAGTTGTGGAAACCTACAAAATATGATTTAAACAGTTATATTTCAATTAAGTATATTATTAAACTTCCCAAAACATTGCACGCCTCAATATCGCACAGTAACGACTCCTAAAAATGCTTCTTATTCCTGCATTTGTAATACTCTTCCTTTCTATTCTCATAACATGAGATCAAACATTTTTCTTCGTGGTAGCTTCAGTTTTTTTCCTTGATTCTGTCTAAAACAATACAATACTATGGAACAAAATATTTCGTTCAATTTTACTTACCAGTTTCTCTGGCACTTTGTTTACACTCAAAATTTTTAGGTTGGAATCTACTTCTGTCAAACATACGAGCGTTCCTTTTGTGATTTACTGCCAAGTACTTGCGAGTACTAATTAGTGAAAATGGAACACGGAAAATATTGGGTGGTTGTATTGAAATTATCGGTTTTAGACATAGTGAATATAAAAAACTAAGAGAAGATAATATATACCATTGCAATCGAAGACTCTTTGCCTACGTAATGGTAAACAGTATATTTCATCCCGATGGAAATCCTCGTCTTGCCCATCGAAGAAATTTCGTAATTCCATTCCTAAGTCCTCGTAGTTGGAGAACTACAGTCCCCGCACGAAGTTATCCAATAGCTGAGGAAAGATAAAAATCTGATGGCGAAATGTTCCGAGAATATTGTGGGCGAGTAAAAGTTGTCTAGCTAATTTTATTTAGAGTGCTTTCACTGTATATGGGCGTGCGTTGTTCGAAAGGAACGGGACTCTTTTCCTGTTCTCTAGCTCTGCATGCATACGTCATAGTTCCTAATGAATTTATCGCAGCTGCTTAGAGAAAAACTTAGCCGTAGCTATTTAGCCAGGTTCCAACTATTGATACCACACGATCTCTGTGTAATGCCACCATACATACGCTCAAAATATTCCGATGGTGAGCGTTTGGCTTCGGAGTAGTTCCGTGAAGATTGTCTGGCGGTAACCACTGATATGTACATCGACTATTACTTAATCATTTTGTCCCGAAGCCATGCAATTCAAAAACGCACCCCACTCTTTGAGCGATAACAACAAAGTACAGATCCCTACACGCTATCTTTTCTAGTCTTCGGTTAGCCGAAGATGGCAACTAATGGTGATTTTGTTAACTTAGAACTTCACGTTTAATTCGTGCAAAGTTTGACGGAGATTATCTTTTCTGTCAGCAAGAAGATTCGTGTCATTTATCCGACACACCGCTCTAGAGTGGTCTTCATCTTTAAGGCTATCGTCCCCAGAGTACACCTAAGTTTCATTGACCATCTTCAATTATTTCACACATGGCTGAATACATTTAAATAATAAAAGGTGTTGCGCGGCATTTGTCTTATTTGAAATGGCTGCTTTGGTTATCCAGTTGGTGGGAGAGAATGTGAGTATGATTATTGAAAGGGATGAATAGGAGATCTGTATTGCCGCCGCCCGATTCAGTCTCAATCAGCCCCTGGACACGGACGGTATAACTTTCCACCATTAGCCCCTTCAATCCTCTCGCGCACAAAGCATGTTAAAGCTGCCTTTACGCCATTTCGCTCTCATTGTCAAATTGGAGGGGAACTACTTGGATTTGACCCGATTTGACAATGAGCAGACAAAAAATTACTACCATCCCCTTCAATGTAAATCTTATGGGCATGTCCACTCCATTTCTACTATCTCACTGGTCTCAATAATGCAGTGGGCGGTAAAATAACGTCTCTTTTATGTTGAGACTCACTTTTCAAAAACTTAGGCACTCAGCACACGAGTCGTTAGCCATGCGATGCGTTAGAGCTGCGTTTGACACGTGTGAAGCTTACGAAAAAACAATTGTCGACATCGTCGTTTCATGTGCGCACACGGGTCATCAAGAAAACGTCAGTGTGCTTCGTAAAATCATACAATTCGGGACATTTTCCCACCTCCTCCACGAATTGTACGTTGCCGTCATCCATCGCGATTGCAAAAATGACTAGTCATTCGACTTGAGGCCCGCAATGCACAACGCTTCAGACGCACTTAACGTGAACCAACTACGCTTCTCACTCTTCACGATAGGCTAACGCTCCGTTAGCGGTCACCCATTGATTTACATAGGTTGTGACGACCAAGCGTAGAAATATCGCATCTACGACGATAGCTCAACGATCCGTGTGCGGATTGCCTTACTCCGTCATTGCGATGCACCGTGCTTTCCATTTTTGGATTTCAGTCCCTCTCGTGATTGTGTTCTTCCGCGAAGCTCAATTTTGTTGCGGGTGAAGGCTTTCAGGACAACAGGAAATGTCGCATTGATAAGCATAGGAGACGCAAAGAACCATCACAACACCGCGTAGAGCATATTCCAGCAGCAATACAGCACTTTTCCAGACACTACTTGAAAACAAGCAGTTGCTCTTGGCATTTAATTGAATTAAGCCTAGTGATGCTTGTTTGCTTTCTAATAAAATGGTGGTGGTCCGAAAAATTTCAGCAGAGGATTATCGAAGATCTTGTGAAAACATACTTGCCTCCACAGCCCTTGACGAAACTGTGTTCTTTTCAGATGAAGCTCATTTCCATATTAGTGAGTGCGTTAACAAGCAGAATATGCGGTACTGGAGCGATAAGAATCCTATGAATCTTCACGAGAAACCCGTGCACTCGGATTGGGTCACAGTTTGATGTGCCGTATCCATAGCAGGCGTAATCGGCCTTTACTTTTTTCAACACAACGGTCGTGCCGAAACTGTGAATTCAGAACGCTCCAGGAGTTATTTGAGCCCGCTCTTGTGACTATCTAATTAGACGATAAGTCATTTCAACATGTTTCAAGTTTCAATAACACGTCGAGAGTTTCCACAGAGTTTCTGAGACAAACCTTCCCTGGAGAGGGGATCTCAACTGGCTTGCAATTTTTTTCTCTGGGGCTATAAGTTAAGGTTTAAAGCAATCTGGAAGTACTGCAGGACAAAAATCGGGCTTAAATAACCGTTACATCAGTTAGAATGCTCCAAAAAGTGCACGAAAACTTTAAAAAACAGCTTTGCCTGTGTGTAGCCGGTCCAAAAAGGTATTTGCTCGACACACTTTTCAAATGTTGCATAGAAACGTTTAAATGCTGTAATGCAAAGATTAGAAAGTTTTGCATTGTTTTCTTTTATCATTACCAAATAATCAAGTGCCGGGCACTAGCCTGTACCAAAGATTTTAACGATTTCAGGCATCTTCCATCAGAAAGATCCACGGATTCCTGGAAAATTACCCTGCGTTCTAGAAGAAAGGGGTCTGCAGATAAGTCATCCCTAAAGCGACACTTCCAATATTTTTAGGCGTAAATGTCATTAAAAAAAGATGTACGTGAAAGTAGAGTTAAAAATGCTTTAAGCTTATGATAACAATTTTGTACATGTTTGGCCTAATACGGGCGCTGACTTCTTAAACGTAGGCAAAAGTTTCGAGTTGTGATAGCTAAACAGAGCCATCCGATACTAACGAAATTTACAGCATACATTGGCATTTTTAACGCCGGTATAATTTTCATTCACGTGCGGATCAGATGTCTGATTACGGGGTCCCTTGCTTTGCATGGCAAAAGCCTTAAAAGAACATAAGCCTGACATAATGCTCGTCCTTGAAACTCACCTTATTCTTCATTATAAACCGTCTTTCCCTGGTCACACTTTTTTTTGGGTTCGATCACGAATCAGGAACAGTAGTTCTTTTCAATAAAAATCTCCACATTGTAAAAGTGAGGTTACCCATCTTGAATGTTGTGGAACTGTGTGCCAGCAAGCTTGTGCTACAGAATAATGAATGCATTCGCTGAGTCGTATAAATTCACGAAAGACACTTCGAACAAGCCTCAACCGCATGGACCGTAGAGTATATGCCAAAATCGAGCTAACATTCAATACATCTAAGCGTTAGAAGAAATTAAAATTATGTCAGCAACCATAACACAAATTGTAAAAAAACAGGTCGGACCTAAAGTTTAAGGCCGCACTTAGTAAAGGCAGGCCCAGACATGTTCAAACAAATCAATAGGTATAAGGCTTGAACGCTTAAATTCTGTCCAACGAAAAATTAAATTCTCTTATCAACTTCAATAATATATTTAATTGTTTTACTTTTTATTATTTGTATGGTGGATTTTATATTTGTTTATAGTATTAGTTTTTTTAACACTTTTCGCAATCTCAAGTTTTTAATCTTTTTGCGGAGTCCTTTCATCAGACTTTTGGTTTGGTCTTCTCCTATGTTTTTGGTTATTTGATTCCATTCTTAACAAAGCTCCTTCACGTTACTAACAGATTTTTGGGGTTCTTTAAGTTGCCTTTAACGATTGCGCAATAGTGTTCGATCGGTCGAGGCTTTGGGGAATTTGGTGGATTTAAGTATTTTTCAAATCACACGATGTGTTTGACACCATTGTATCGGATTTTTCATATAATAGGCAGGAGCTAAATCAGGCCAAAATATTACAAGCACTTTAATCTTTTTTTACTAACGTTAGTAAACGTTTTTGAAGACATGAAGCTGAACGTACCTGTTATGAAGAATGGGGTGCTCTTTTTACCGCATTTACAAATAGCTTGCGAAACAAATTCTTTTGCGCCAAACTTTTCCAATTTAATTTATCTTTCTTCTTGTGGAAGGTCTTTCCCGGTAGAAAATTGTAAAATTGAGGGCAGGAAGCGCAATGAAGTCGAATTGGAGGTAAGTTTCATAGTCGAAAACAAGGCAAAAATTGTTCTTCATATTTTCTTTGAACAATTTTTCGCCCTCCCAGTGAATTTCTTCAATTGATTTGCACTTCTTTTTGGCAAATATTGATTTTATATCTTTACTCTTTTGGTTTTTTGATTTTTCACGCTGTCGGCTGCGATGTTATACACTGTTTCACGATGTCACGAGCTGATACCGACTGACTCGCGTGAATTGCCTACAACACACTGTACTCCACTTATTTACCACCAGACTCAATAGGACGTCCACTTCTCTGTTTGTTTATAATTGAACCCTCAGTTTGAAATTTTTCAATTTCCCGTTTTACAGTTCTTTCTGATACCTAACTTTTTTTGCAATTGACTTCACTGCTCTCTTCAAATTGTAATGTATATATTCCATTCACAACATTGTTCGATTTTTATGGGCAACTTTTTTCAATCCTATACGTCTAGCCACAATAATCAAATCAAGCAACAACAAAAAATGTTCTGGCCCAGAAAACATACCCATTTGTGTTCTTAAACATCACATCACTTGAGGCGTGATTGTGGCAGGAAATGGAAGTTAACGTATTGTCAGAAATACGTGCATCAACGAACAATCACCACTGGAATCTCACCAGTGGAAACGAGGTTTCCCGTTGCTGGAACTGCAGGACGAAAGGATATCTGAGTCGTGACTGCTACAAGGAGGATGAACGCAGAACTGCCTGCCAAGGGTGTTTAGTAAGGTTCATATAAGGCGATGAGTCTAGACGATCGAACATAACCACTTGTTGGAAATCTGAGCGGAATGACATATTGAGTACACTCCCTCGAAGCAAGCATATTAGGTCCAAATCTAGGATATCGCCAAAAAACTCCAAACTACAACGGAGTACATTTTGGAGCTGCGATAACGAAAACGTTTTGACCTCAAACCACAAGTCGCGAGGAATGCGCAGAAAAAACAACATGATTTGAGAACAGAATCAACTGGAATTCCGAAAAACGATATTTTGTGGATTTACAAACCCCGTTAGCGGAAAAGTATACGTCCAAAGCTGCAACCAAAACGGGAAGAGCCATGTCGAGTAATCAAATGGCTCGGTTATGTTATCTTCCGGAAGATTGCGTACCTAGACCGGCTTTGCCAGCACCATGGAAATAACACTATTATTGACGACGAATCTGTTCGGGACAAACAGGTCTAAGGAGGGAGTAGTGTTGCATGCACATAAATCATTTGCCACCCTATTAGTGCCAGAAATAACGAGAAATATCTTCTCGAGCTGTTTGCATACATGTGTCTGGCAGAAAGGAAAAATTCAATAGATCCCAGGCAAACCCTGATAAGAATCTTCTAGAAGCCAAGACACAAACAGATTTTCAATAGCTAACAATCGGAAATTTAGGAAATTCCTTGAGCGCACTATAAATATTGCAGGCAAGATGTCTCAGCTAAGTCAGTCTTACAAAACGAGGCTTACGAAGCGAATCTATTACAAAGCAAATTGAGTGTTTCTTGGCAGATTAACTTAAAAGCGTGCCAATTATAGTGTGAGTGATATTGTTATTAGAACGATGATTTTACGCGAGCTAGCAGAGTGTGAAATAGAGCCATATATTTGTACCAATTGATGTTCGAATTAAAGTGTGTTTAGACCAACTGTTTTATTTCCTAAAAGCAGAGAATATCGCATACACAAAATGTGTTTTCAGTAGAAAAACACAACATTATTAAATTAAAAATATTTTAACACCTACAGCTTTCGACGAAAGCGGTCGAAGCAAAACTAAAATCATTTACAGCATTTTACAGATATTACACGTGAGGAAATCAACATCTTCACAGACAGCCTAGCGGTAGTAAAAGCACTGATGTCTCATACAAATCGAAGGATGCACTCAACTGCATTCAGACCCTGAATAAACCAGACAGCAACCGAAGAGCCGGATTTTTTTGGATTTTTAGTCACTAGGACGTTGATTGAAGTGAGAGGGCGGATGCGTTAGCTAACCATGGGGCTAGTCTTCCCCTGTCAAGATCTGTAGACACTCCAACTCCCATCCAAACGATTAAGTACACAATCGAGTCCAAAATGATGCAAGGTACGATGTGCAGCTGACATGCAGCTCAGACTTGCAGGATAACCAAAATCATGTGAGAGTCATGCAACCTCGCAGCGACTTAGTACCTGCTCGAATTAACGCAAACTGACTACCAACGCCTGGTCGGCATCATTACTGGCCACTGTCTTGTATCAACACATGCCATGAAAACAGGACTCCTAACCAACGCCACCTGTAGGAAGTGTGATGAGCCAGGACTCGGTGTCACTCCCTTGGTCCACTTATCACTATGGATCAAATAGGTCTTGGTGTGGCCTTGTGTCAGCCAGTATAACCTGACTTAGCCTATAACATTTTGGACTCATCGAAAAGATGCAAACGAAATTCGCAAGGTTAAGGCAGTATTCTGGTCTAGAGGCTCGATTTTGGGGTGATTTTACGTACGCAATAAAAAAAACACCAGAAAGATTTTTGGTATTTATTTTTTTATCAGTTTTTTATTAGCATTTTTAAAGTATAAAAATGTATTAAAAAAATAAAAAAAATAAAAATTGATGTAGATACAGGCCGGCGAAGTGATAGCTAAAAAAAAACTTGTCTCATGGTTGACATGATTCCAACCTTCCTTGTGGTCTGAAACATACACTTTTGGTGAATTTCGCAAAAAAAATTATGTAGAATAAGTCTGACGTAGGCGATTTGAAAAAAAACTTTTTTTTTCATAAAATGGTGTCCATGTAAAAAAAAAGTCGTTTTTGCCTCATTTTTTCAACTTTGGGATTTTTTTTATAAATAGTAGAAAAAAAAGTTTCAAAAATTCCTACGTCAGAACAAATCTGATGGTGTTAAGAGGGTTTGTGCAAAATTTCACGTAAATCGGTCCATTACAACTGAAGATATCATGTCAACCGTATCGAAAAAAAAAGTTTCGAGAAAAACGCGTTTAAAGTTTGCAGTCTCGTTTCGAGCAGTCTGAATCGTTTAATGGTACGTTCAACTTACATTTTTTTAAGCAACAATCCCTGCCTCATGCAATGTTACTTCTTTCACTTCAAAAGCGAAATTTTCTGAAGTTTTTTTCAGCCATACGAGCAGTTCTAACTTCTTTAGAAGCGTGAGAAGCTCGTAGCTCGGAGCGGTTAATTCGTCGTTGATCGCGTTTGCTGGTTTAGTTGGCGTGTCACAAAAATAACTGTAGCTCCAAAAATAATTCGAATTTCGAATTTAAAAGCTTATTCTTAAAGATCTAAACTTTGTAAATATGCAAAAAAAAATCGATTTTATAAAATTTCTAGACCAGAATACCCCCTTAATGAATCCTAACGTCTTTTAGATTTTTGAGTGTTAAGAGCTGTCAGCACCAGTAATTTTCGTTTTTTTTTGTGCAAAAAAAGTCCCCTAATGGTAAGCACCTTATAATTCAAATAAGCACCAGGCATTTTACTTTTCCCAATTTTGAAATTAAGGCAAGAATTTTGGAAAATTTTTACCCCACTCATGGGGTCAGAATGGTGCCTGTCTTTGATACAAGTTGCTTGTATATATAATAATAAGCACGTACCAACATGAATTTGTATTACAAACTATAGAATTGCTATACTTTTCTTCGAAAATTAGTGTTTTTTGCGGTTCCTAAGCACTAGAATTTTAGGTTTGAGATTACCATTTTTGATATCTAAAAAATTAAGTTTTCATCAAGCATTGATACTTATCTCAATCTGACCAAATGCAAACAGCAATGCATTCAAATCAGTGTTTATGTTTTAAAAAAAACAATTTGCATTGATTATCTATTGATGTAGTAAGTGGTGCAAACACGTTTACTAAATTTTTTCGTCTCAAACTTCAAATAGCTCGAAAATCCAATGGTCTCATATTTATTGACTACAACTACCTTTTTCGTACGTGCTGGTGTGTTATGGTACCTAGAAAAGTTTCAAAATTGCTCTTCGCAAATTTGACTTTAGTTTGTATTGGATAACAAATCTGATTTAATTTGGGGATTAGTTTGTATGCGTAAAAACAGTTGTAACAATTCGATAAAAAAAATTGACTCAAAAAATGTTTTGCCTAGTGAATGCAATATACATATGCTCATCTGAAATAGCTCCATTTATTACATTTTATTAGTATTTGTCTTTAATTTAGACATCTGAATTGATGAGTTCCCTAGATTCTCGAGTAGGTCTGCTATACTATATATGGCAGCTACATGGAAATTGTAATGACAACTGAGGCATGATCAAAGTGGCAAATACTGTAAGACGCATCCGAAAAGTGCACTCAACCGTATAAATCAGAAAGCGAGCGAGCTCTTATATACTCATTAAGGCTATAACTTCTAAGACCCTCTTCAACATACATTCACTCATTTGAACTATTGAAGGACTTCAAATTGAGATTGGTCTTATTGTTATTTATGAAGATCTACACATTGAAGATGATACCAGTCATGCGATTAACGAAGGATTACAATGATACGAGATAGGGCAAAATGTGTTTAGAATGATAATTTCGTTTGGTTTTGAATAGAAGCATTAGAAATTGGTAGCAACAATTGACATTTGCTCATACTTACCGACATAAAGGCCTGTGTCCGTGTTCAGCTGCGCTAGCTTACCCGGTGAACTTTGAACTACTGATTTGCGTCCGTCAACTTCCAAGGAACCTTCTTGCAGTTTCCTGATGAGTAAAAAAATTTGTTAATACAATATACATGCTTACTCAGGCTTACTAAGATGGCGCATACATATTCTTCACGAAAAAATCATGCACGAGACATTGAAAAATATTATATTAAAAAATATACAAATTGTAGAGCTTAATATTTTGTTGAAAAAACACCAAATCAGAAAACATTATGATTATCACGGTTTAATTTATGTGTTAATTTAATTTCCACAAAATAACGGAAAACATTGTTTATGTATCGCTTTTTCTGCGTCTATGCTTTTGTATTTACAACAGTGCTGTACTTCAGTTACAAAGCATGATAAAAGCTCACCTTGCAGCTCGTACACGATGCCACAGCCCATCACTCACTTTAGTTGCATTAAACTGAATATTGGCTTCGCCTGATCCTAGATTATATCTTAGATGCAAGTATCTGCAATGTAGCCAAAGAAGTTAATAGATTACTTTTTATATTCCGCTTGCCGTATTCTTCAAAAGTCAATATGGATTATACTCACCCGTCTTCGATACCGAGCGATAAAAAATCATCATTGTCGAGGGCACTTTGTCGACCTGACCACAAAATCACTCCGTACTTGGAACGGGTCTTGAATCTGAGGTTCAAGTCGATTTTGTAGCTGATGATATGGCTCATTGTCTCCGCGTCGTTATAATGGAAGTAGCTGTCCGTGCCTGTGAAACATGCTCCAACGTTCCTCTTGTAGTTTGGCGTACCGAATAGTTTGCTATGCTGGTGATGAGCATTCGCAGCTCCTTCTACGTTCTCGGCATCATTCAAGCTGCTGCTGTCGCCATTTTTCATTATACGCTTCATGTCCCGAATGAGGTCTTTCGCTCTGTAATCTCTGTCGCTATCGAACAAATAATTCGCGTCCGTATCGATGTCGATGCCACTGTCACCGTATCTATGTCCACCACCCTTTCCATTTTTCCCGCTCCTGTAATGTAGGGTTTTCATCGGTACAGACTTCACTTTGTCTTCTAGCTTGACATATTGCCCGCCACTGTCCTCTATGACATAGTCATCCAGGATATCGTCGCTGATTATCTCGAAATTGTCACTGTTATTATCAAACTCATTGTTGTCATCGTCGTCATATGTGTCTAGGTAGCTTGAGCTCAAATCTGTGCTGTAGATTTGTTCATTTGCACTTTGTTTGTCCATGCGTATGCTTTCCGACACCGGCTGGTCATTTATATCATACACTTTTGGAAGAGCCATGAGACTTTCTGTAGATTTTTCGAGTTGTGCATTTTTTTCGAATTCTAGCGTAGGCAGTACTTGAAACCCCCTGTAACTACTTGTTTCGGCTGCATAGTCGGTGAGATACCCACGAGCTAAGAATGGGTCCTGATTCCTGCCATTAGTTTCTTCAGATGGAATATTCATGTTCTTTGCTGACTTGTGGCTCTGAAGCCTCCTTTCAGCGTCGTACAGCTCTGCTTCGTTTGCTTCCTTTCGTGTGTGCTTTGAGCTGTGATGCTTGGAAACATGACTACTCTTTTCATGTTTCGAATGTTGTTGGTGTTTGATTGGTTTTTTCGTTGCGGATCCATGCTTCCGATGATGTGCGTGTTTCGAATGTGACCTGGCTGATGTGACCTGAGTTCTTCTGGATGTTGAACTGATGGTGCTAGTAACATTAATGTAGTTGGTTTTGCTCTTGCCGGTTTGCTTTAAGGACACTTCTTCTGCTTTGTTGCATAATGAATTAAAGGGACTACACCGGCATTCGTAATTATCCATTAATGGAACACACTCGGCTAAAGGTCCACAAGGACGTGCTACACATGCATGTGGGCAATTATCCACATTTGTTCCACCCAACGCTTCCGATATGATTGACATTGCTCGACCGTTTACTACGACCTGAAAGCGATAATAAAAAATGAAAGTGTGATGCATTCGGAATTACAAGTATTTGGCGATGTGAGTTTTTATTTAAATGAGTTTAATCATCGAAGCGATAAAAATGATAATGTTAATTGATTTTCTTTTTCGTTGCACCGAGCAGAAGTTTTGTTTTGTTCTTGGATTTTATCTTTCTTGACATAAATCGTATGGTTGAAAAATGTAGTACTGAGCTTATGTCATGTAGTTTATTTTTTGTGCAATAAAATGTCGCAACACATCCCCGACTTAAACGTAGACAAGCGATAATTTTTTTATTTTCAAAAACAAAGGAACTATTGGATGGGCAAACATATGCCATTATTGATGATAATACCACAAAGACAACCAATACGTGGTATAGTGGTGTAAATCTGGCACCTCTTGTCAGGCCATTGTGCGATGGTTTGTTATGGTCGACAATGCCTCACATAGAAATGGTGATGGTGGAGGATGGCTTTGGAAGCAGTTTTTCTCACCACATAGGGGCAGCAAGCATTTTGATTTAGGCCATTATGAATAGGGGGCCATCATACATAGAGGGCCATCATGCAAAGAAGGCCATCATCCTATTATTATTGGCTCTTCTTGTGGCCTAATGTATATAGCCTACTTTGTTATGGTGGCCATCATGACAACAATTGCAGAGGTCAATCGTAGTCCATTGTGTAGAGCGACATTGCTATTCCACCAAATGTATGGAAATACAGATAATCAGGAGAATGGAAAGAAATTTTGACGATTTGTTTGACAATATTGGTTTTAGCATTTGTTCACTAACTTTCCAATTGATTCACTATTCCCAATTAGAATTCAGCTGACAAAAACTGGGTTTTATATTTTTGAGCACCATTTTATGCAGCGAAAAGCATTCAAAATGGTTTTAACTAGTCTCATTACCTTATAACTTTTACGAAATAAAAGTTTGAGTTAACATTTTTATTTCCCACAAAATTCAAGAGCAGAAAAAAACAGTTGAACCTTCATTTTAACGCGCTTTATTACTAAATCTTGATCCCAATTTGCATAGTTTTTTTAGTGTATACGGTGTTCGAAAACCACCCTGAAACAGCCTAACATCAAGGTTCCGGGTTAAATGTTACCCCATGCTTAATAACGGCTTGTTAACCAATCCAACTCGATAAAATACAAGCTGCTAATATTTATGCGAAGTTAATTGATGATCTGTTGCAATAATTAGTTCATCCTAACTGTTGCAACAGCAAATTTGATAGATAACTATACTTATGTATAGTTATCTATCAAATGTGCGCCAAATCTACATTGCTAAATGTGTTACAGTTATACTTCAATTAAATTTAATTAAGGTAAAATATTGGGTGGTAAATAGATTGAACTGCAAGAGCTAAATGGTGCTAAAAGGTAGTAATGATATGTCCGAAATCAACATTACGACGACCAAGTTTCACTTCCGTTTATAGGATACGCTGTGGTGACTAGGCATATAAAGTTTGTTATCTTGAACATGCAAAAGTACGCTTGTAGAAGGCGTGGTTAAGATTAATGCACTATAGACAGCCGCCAATCGCCGGATTTTTTTCGCTATATCAGCAAAGGTGATTTTATCCATTACCGGCTACCAGACTAGGTAGTCGTAAGCAATGATCGACCCTGATAACATCGTATAACTGTACTGCACTGAAATTTAGAGTTCATGTGATTCCATGTGGCAATTTACATTCACTACACTGCATCGTTTAGGCTAATTTCTAAAAACACTGCACACTGGATCAGTTGGCATTTGTTAGACAGCAGTTTACTGGGCAAGAGCAATTTAAATTTTGGTGATAATTTGATTCGAAGTATGAAAGTGAAAATGGACGAGAAATTAATTGAGCAAGAGCGAGAAAAATCATTTTTATATGACAAAAGTCATAAAGATTACAAAAAAAAAAAAAACGGTAAAAGGGATAACGCTTGGAAATCAGAAAGGAACTTAATATTACAGGTATCATTACAGGTAATATTAAAAAATATATGCTGTTATTATAATTGAATGATTATCTTAGGTGATACAGCAAAGAAAAGATGGCAAACAACAAAAGGAAAGGTGGCAAAATTGCTTTCAATGTGCTTTACAATGCGTACACTGCCTCGGCACTGCACTGCATCGCAATGTAATTCTGGATTGAGGCTTCATGCTCACCCAGCATCTTCTTGCTGGCGCACATTGCATGGTTTTTCTTATTTATTCATTCTTTTAGGTTCACTTCAGCTTATTTTCTATTCAGAGCTAATGTACCACAGCTAAACCTGATTGGTTCTACTTCAGGTTTCTTTTATTTCCTTCTGAAGAGTATAAGATCTGTTTTACCGGAGTTGATGCCTAAGGCTACCCTTTAAGCTGACTTATTACACAAAGCATACTGAATGATCTGACCAAAAGGAACATAAAGGAAAGACCAAAAGGAACATTAAGGACTATGATCGAAATGTCATCCGCATAGTTTACAACCATGGGTCTGTGCTTCTCCAATCTATTTAAAATTGTGTTTGAGGTCAGATTTTCCAGAAGAGGGCATAGAACTCCCCCTTTGGTTTAAGACCTTTGAAATTTATTTACGTTTTCGGTTTTACCCATTTCCATGGCTAATAATGATAATGTAAAGTGTTTATCCGGCTGCTAATGGCTGGGTGATTGCACAGAAGTTTTCCATAACAGATGATAACTAAACATTGCAGAAGGCACTTTCAATGACCGAAAAGCTCCGTTCTAAAGGCGTATTTTTTGCAATGGAGTCCCTTTTCTATTTGAAAAAAAAAATGATATGGAGAGCTATCCTAACAGATTGCCTTTTTTTACTTGTTTTCGACTCATAATAGAGATTGAGATCATGGTCTCTCTTTAATGTGGGATCTTCAATTTTTTCTAACACTTTGAGGATAAAATAAGTCAGAATAACTAGTCTGCTATCTTTCGGGTAAGCATGGTTGCTTTTACATGCTTTGGATATAAACACAACCTTACGAGTACTAAAGAGTGCAGCCATTTTTGATTGCTTTAAGCAAGGATATGGTAAGCATTCCTGTCCTCTAGAGGGTGATAGGCGAAACCTCATCCGGACTAGCAGACTTGAAAGTGTCGACGGCTCAAACTTGTGACGAAACCACACTTACGAAGGTTGATCCAAAAGTAATGATAATCAATATGAACCAAGGTGATTAAATTTAAAAAAAATATTTTGCAGCATACCCTCCTAACAAATTAATACATTTATTCCATATTTTTCCCAAACCCCAGATACCCTTAAAAGAAATGATTTGTTTTTATTTTCCCGAAGCGCCTAAACCGCGGTCATCACCTTCAAATTTCTTGCCTCGAAGGTATTCCTTGAGCCGAAGAAACAGGTGGAAGTCACTGGGAGCTAGATCTGGCGCATAAAGTGGATTTTCAAGCAGTTCAAATCCTGTTTCTTGAATTGCAGCCATCGTAACTGCAGCCTTGTGAACCAGTGTGTTGTCTTGATGAAACAGCACTACGGCTTGCAGTTTGCCGAGTCTTTTTTCCTCGATAGCCTCTCACAATCTTCTTATTTGGTCTGCGTTGTAATAGCCTGATATAGAGGCTCCTTTTTCCAAATATTCTACCATAATAATTCCTTCAGCGTCCCTAAAACTGGTGCCGCCAAGTTCGACACTTTGAATACGTTTGGCGTTGATGAAGAGGGTCGCTTCCACGTCATCGATTGCTGTTTGGTTTCTGTATCAAAGTGGTGGATTCAGGTCTTGCCCATAATCATGAAACAAGAAAAAAGTTCTCCTCATCTGCCTGGATCTTTTCGAGATTCATAATCGAAATGTCAATTCGTTTCTTCTTTTCTCGGTCCCCAACGCGCAGATACCTTCTTCATATGTAATTCGTAAGCAACGATTCTTTGAACACTGCCATACGAGATCGTTGTAACCTCAGCTACATGCCTGATGGTCATTCTTGGATCTGGTAACACGGCATCTTCGACTTTTTTCACGTTGACTTCAGTGAGGGACGTAGATGGACGTCCTTCGCGGTGTTCACCTTGAGTGGATGTTTTTACCAGATTAAACTCCTTGGCCTAGCGTGCAACGGTGGAATATGGAGCAACAGAGTTCCTTTATGTTCGCACCAAGTCGCTGCTTAATTCTTTGGTAGACATATTTTTTAATTGCACCTCAAATTTCGGTTTTCTCCATTTTGATGTTCTCTCTTCGACGGTTCATATTCAAATGAATGTACCTCCCTGGAATTGTGGCCTATTTCTATTTTTTTTATGCTGACCAAGTGGGTACACGAAGTAGTAAAAAAGCTTTTTGTTTTATTTTATACAAACTGGAAATAACCGAATATCACTACTCTTGGAACATCCCTCGACCATCGTTACCCGACGGCAAACATATCAAATGCAAATGGGGTTTCAAGCAATAATATGGTACGCAAATACTATTGGACATAAAGCAAGATAAATCAGGAGAGGCTACTCACAAAAAAAGTGATGAGTAGTTTATTCTCCTGCAATTCGGAACACATCGTTAAGGTATCTTCTAGCAGTCAAAATTTCTGCACGAAAGCTCCGTGAATGGAACTATATGAAATAGCCAGAAAGGTTTGAAGATGGTGGCAGTTAAAAAAATCCATTTTCAAATTAGATCAATCAAGCTGCATGTGGAAACATACTCAGAATGATGTTTTCATCAAGCATGTGTTCGAACTGATCAATACCAAATGAAAATGAGCTGTTAGTTTTGACTTTTTATACCAATGACATGGTAATATATCCCAACAGCGAAGTCGCAGAAAAAAAGTTAAGTGAACAAGCTGATCAAATATTTTCACAAGAAGGAATTAAGTGAAACGACTTTCATTCTCGGTGTAGGGTAATAATAAATACAAAAGCTGTTATTCTTAGTATTTTGACTAGAAAAATTATATTTCTGGAATTTTGAATCGGTTAAAAATAGAAATTTCAAATTTGACTCTATCTCCTACCGACATTAATGCGTATATTTTATTAGAATATTTGTCCAAAACAATTGAAGAACTGAGGTCATGTAAGCCATTTAGCGGATTGAGGTGGCTCTTAGGAATGTGACCTCGAGGGCTGGTTGTCTCTGTTCAGCATTATATCCTATAGGATATACATGCTTGAATATATCCCGGGATGGGACAATTCTATTGGCCTAGATGTAAGTGGGAAGCAGAGCGAGGAGACACTATAATATCTATCTCGCTAGTGCTGAGAGTGTGTGAGAATTCTCCAGAGTATCTGCTGCAGCGGTTTTGCTCCTCGCCTACCCTGTTGAAATACTTTTTGCAAGAAAGATGGCCTGTTAAAGCGCCATATAATGCTCTTATGCCACTTTTACAAAGAGCCACTGATTTTTGGCTCTTTACGAAGCTGCGGTAATTTTTATTTCAGAGCTTTTTAAGAGTATACCTAAGTATATTTGGTCAGAATTGAAAGCTTCAAGTATCACTTAGCTTAGAACCACGCCTAAGTCAGCAGATCATGTTGCCTTAGGGTATGAAAACTGCATTTTGCACCTGGTTCTTACAATTCCTGCTCCCACTTCACAATTCATCTTCAAGCTACCCTTGTACAATATTTACGCCCTTTTTTGCGAAGACAGTAGACCATGCCTCATTTATTCCTTGATGGTTTGTGACTTTGAAACTTTTCTCAAAAGATGGGTCTGATGCCCTACAGAATTCGAAGATTGCCAATTAAGTTTCCTGGTTTAGACTTGCAAACCTCTTGGGGGCTTAAAGGATGTTTTTTTTTGTTTCCTTTTGAATTTTGGGGAGTAGTGGTTGAACGTTTCCACCACACTGATGTGTGATTTAGGATGATAAACTCACCATTTGTTTGTGCACTCTAAGAGATAGTTAATTGCGTCCGAGCATACTTTTTTTGCCGAAACTGCCCTAGTGGTCTGGTGTGCCCAATACTGCCCAAGGTAGGTTTCCTATCCCGGTGGATCCTTAGATATTTTACACCTTCCTGTAGACGGACCTATGTGCTAATACATTTAAAGGCTTCTATTTGAATTCTCTTTTGCCTGTTGAATTATACTGTGATAGTTTATTGAACGTTTATGGATAGATCCTTATCTATGCACTATTGTGTTCTTTCTCTTAAGAACTTTTGCATTGTGAATCTCAAAAAATTCAAGAATGAGCTTCTTAGTACGAGAATTACTGGAATTTCATTTACATATTCGAGAGCTGCTAAGCCTTTGAAATTTCCAAGAGAGTCATCGACCAGTAGGGCCCATAGTAAAGGAGTACTTTTCTTCTCTTCGGACATCTTCTCCTAGTGCTTATTCGTTCCTTGTTTTGGGGAATGGTGAATTTTTTTTAGGGTTTTCGGATAGATTATTGGGATGTTTCATTTAAGGCCCTTTGCATTTTCGATCTTAATGTATCCGAATGTAAGCCTCCTACTATTTCCATGATGTCATTCGCGTATCTGAGAGTGGTTAAGCCCACGAAGCTCATCTGCCAGTAGATTCTATAGGAAGATAGTAATACATCACCCTGCGTACATCCCTTCTATGTGTTTGTCCTTAGCTTTGCTTCTTCCACCTGTGGAAACACTCTCGTTTCATTACCTCTTTAGATGCTTCTTTTCTCTAGAGTGCCTGATGCAACGAGTGCAATG
Source organism: Nemotelus pantherinus (assembly GCA_963978885.1). Taxonomy (NCBI): domain Eukaryota; kingdom Metazoa; phylum Arthropoda; class Insecta; order Diptera; family Stratiomyidae; genus Nemotelus; species Nemotelus pantherinus. Next base: position 208,373,083 of record OZ022264.1, on the reverse strand, counting down.
CCAAAGGCTCTTTCCATGTCCATGAAGATGCATAGTGCGAATTTCTTACTACTTTATGGCTTTTATATTGTTTGAACCAGCATATGTGTACCTAAGATAGTTCAGTTGCCCTTTGGGCAGGCAAATAAAAATTTGTGTAGTGGCATCTCCACTAAGAAATCACTCCATTACGTTTCGTTCAGTCAGCTTTTCTATAGTCCTCACTCAATATGAAGGATGTGAAGCTGATTGGCTTGTATAAACTTCAAAGGTCAGTCGGTTTGTTGCTACGCTTGGGGATGAACACCAACCGTGCCCGTCTTCACAATTCTAGTATCTAGCTGAGTTTTGAGCTCGCTCTAAAAATGTGTTCAATGTATTTTTGGCTCTGCTGAACAAAGTTCTCTCTTCCGGCTTTCGTGGCGTTTCTAGTTTTCGTGGTTCTTTTAGTTTTCATGGCTCTCCTGGTTTTCGCAGCTCTTTTTCGCCATTGAACTCCCATTTTAGGCACCAGTTTCTTCGAGACAGTTATCACGGTAGAATTTGAAGATCGTCCTGGTAACCATTAATAATTTATAGACTTCTGGCGCCACTGTGCCCCTCGATTCCATATTTGTAGTATTATTTAAATGCAGGCCATGAAATCCCGCTGTCAAGTCATTTAGATAGCCAAAGAAAACGTTGCGTGTATTTGATATTTTTACAATAAGTTTTACTCGTTCGAAGGCTATATCTCCATGATCAGAATCAGAAAACGAAGCCCCTGCTAGCCTGTTTTCACTTCTTCGCTGGACTTTCTGCAATGTTTGAATCCAACGTGAGACATAGTTCTTATAGTCTGTTACGTGTCATAAACTTTGATTAGATACAGCTAAATTGCTCGTCAAGAATAATTATATATAGGAGAAGCTCATCTCTAGCATTTACATCACTGCTCCCCAGTGTCGTGTGATTAGTACTAGCATTAGCTATGGATTTTTAGATTGATGATAATGGATTTTTAGCTGCGGAGCAGACATGGACTTGGTAAGGTTAGGATGGTGTTTTTATCAACGAATATGTTTCAAGTTGGACTTTAAAACGATGAACATAGAGCGGTTTGATCTGGTTTTTTGACCGGATTGAAGAAAAAAAGTGTTTTAAATTTTTCTTGTACTCGATGTACACGATTGTTTGTGGTGGAAGATGTCCACCACAAACAATCGTGTACATGGAGGTTGATGTCCACCCAGATTCTCAATGCGGTATGTGCGGGAGAGTAATCATCTTCTTTTTGAGCTCAAGTGTTAGTAACGGGCCATTATTGATTTAATTTGCCTCGTGAGACTCATCTTGTGGGGTTTTTCAATAACGACATAGCAATATTGTATTTCAATCACCATGTTAAGTCATCTGATTTAAATGAAAGTTTCAGGATTCACTGTTATGTGTGTGGGATAGGGCCATATTGGTCTAATGTTAGTTATCGTTAATGCTTTTGGCTCAATGGCACTGACAACTGCAGTTAAATTAGACTTCACGCAGACCAATGGGTAAACGCCCAATTGCAACTAAAACTAGCCTCCTGCGGTTGGAGTATATCTAATTATATATTTTAAGTACCCTTATAATTCTATCAACTAATATATTTTCAAAAAACCAAGTATGTGAACCGAAAAAAAAATGCATACTTGAATGATATGTGCACTATGCTTGAAATAAATTTCAGCCCAAAATTGCAATTATTCTGTGTTTTGTTTAAATACAAATTGTCCTTTATTTTTCAGGATATGTGATTATATCTACTACGTTTTACATACATATATTCACTGCTTTTTGTTGAGCACTTATCCAGAGCGTTAACAGAACTGATTAAAAATTAATATTTTCGTATTTCGATAGATTCAAGTGTCATGCAAAAACTAAGCAAAGCTTTCTTTTTCTTTTTGTATGTTCACACGGTTTTGGGAGAAATACGCATTTCTTGCTTAAATTGTGTCTTTTTATGATTTGACAACTCAGCACATCCTGCATTGGAATCGTTCTCGATTTCGACTGGGTCTTCGGTGTTGTTGTTCTCATTGTCCAATTCAGGATAATATCTACACCATAGCTGGTGTGACCAACTATGGCCCTCGCTACTTTGGCTCAAGCTTTTGGAATTCACCAGAGGCACTAGCTTCATTTTCAATAACAATTAGCTCGCCTTGCTGATATTTTTCTGGCTTTGTGTGCTTCCGATTGAAACAGGTTTTCCAATCTTCTTCTACTACTTCATGTGTGACGTCATATCGTGGTGTTTCGCCTTTTCACATGATAAATGTTGTTCTTGTTGCAATATGACGCGAAATTTTTCGACGTGAGCGCTGTTCCTCTGTCTGATACTAGGTGTTTCGGCCAGTGTTGTCACCTTACTACATTTGTAGCAAATTTACTACATTTTTTCGGGCTTTGCCGTTTTTGCTACTTCACTACTCAAATTGTTAAATCTACTGCATATTGTATCGAGAATGTAATATTGAAGATTATATGTACTATACTTCCTACTTTCGGTGCTTTTCCGTTTAAAACAAAATTTGATTTAGAAACTCTAAACAACGAATGGCGATTGCTAATCAGCAGTAATATTAAATATGATCAATGTGATGACGTGGTAAATTTTTAGAGTTCATTGAGTAGAAAAGAAAATGTTTTAGAGCAAAGTTGCTTTAAGAATTTAGCTCACTACATGCTTACACTTTTATCCTTGCCACATAGCAGTGCAGCAACGGAGAGGCAATTTTCTGAAATGCAAAATTTTAAAACTGATAAAAGAAACAAACTCAGTATTCAGTATATTACGTTTTTAATTTAAAGGAAACTGATTTTGAAATTTTACTACAAAAGGCCCTAATTTACTACATATTTTTTCCCATATCTACTTCAGAAATATCTTTCGGCGGTGACATCACTGGTTTCGGCATAACAAAGTATGATGACATTTCGTTGAGGACTTGCAACACAGGTGTGGTCTTCATGTTTTTAACGGCTTTGACAACTAAAAACTTAGAAAAAGCATCAGATACTGCTACAATATGGATATTTCCTTTTTGCGAGCGTATGAATGGTCCAAGGTAATCGATATGCATCAAAACAACTGGTATTGGTTCGGATTTGTCATAATGCATATGACTTTTCGTCTTTCATCCTTTTGCCTTATCGAAGCAACAAGTTTCAGTCTATTAATTCTTTAGCATAATTCCTCATCGTTGGGAACCAAAATCCTTCTTGTAATTTCTGTGACGTCTTTTAAAGAAAAAAAAAAATACTTCTTGTAATTTCTGTAACGTCTTTTAAAGAAAAAATTACGCATGTCATCATGAAAATATTTCACAATTCTCCATCTAACGGTTTCAGGCAAAAGAAACCTGCTTATTGAATTTAATTTTCAATATAAACGATGTTTTTATTATCTCATAGATACTCTTGCTTGATTTGAGTCTGGTTGAGTGATTTCTTCTAATTGGACAGCACTTTTCTTATTTCCTTAAGCTGATGGGCTTGTAGCCGCATTGATTGTACCCAATCCTGCATTTCCACTTTGAAAATGAGGTCATTTCATTCTAATTCTTTCAGCAGTTGGTCTGGTGAACGGCTTAGAGAATCTAAATGCGCTATATGGCTGCCTTGGTGATGGATTGTTCGTACTCCAATAGTTTCATCCACCATCCTGCAATTTTGAACTTGAGTTTTTTCGTCTCCATTACTCTAACTATCGCAGAAGAGTCGGTAACTTCGCAAAATTGTTTCTCCAGAATTTAAATCCGGAATATTTCTGACGATACTACAACCGCCAAAAACCTCTAGTTCATAAGTGTGATAATGGGACTCTGGATCACTACAATGTCGGCTGAAATAAAGATTTGGTTGGAAATTCTTTTCATTATGCAATTATAGCAGTACGGCTGTGAATTGAACACTACTTGCATCTGTATGCACCTTATGCGCAGCTGACGGATCGAATAATGCCAGCAGAGGGGTATTACATAAGCCGTCCGGTGCCGGGTATCTCAAAAAAAAACTATTTACTTCAAACTTATGCTGTAGGTCAGTTAATGGTTTTGAAATCAACGAGTAGTTTGGGACAAACTTTCGTAAAAAACATAGTAACTCTAAAAATCTGTGGACTTCCCTGGTACTAATCGCTCTGCTAAAGTTTTTGATTACGCTTACTTATTGTTCACCTGAAATTTTTGACAATGACATTTTTCAGCAGACTTTGACATAGCAACATGGGTATGGAATCGGTTGAAGGCGGCGCAGTTATGGATGATCAGCAGCTCCAAAATTTATATAGGCTGGTTTCTCATAAGTTGTTTTTTAGACAACTACCTGAATCATCACGGCCTAAATACTTAAAACATTTGTACGGAAGATTACAGCTTGGGGTCACATAGTCCAATCTTTGCCAAAAATGAAAGTTTTCTACTAGACGCGGAAAATGTGCATAACTTCTTACCTCCAAATGAATCTTTGAAAACGCTGATTTTCAATCAAAATGCATTTTTTGTGTGAATCGAATTTTCATAACCTCATTCAATCAAACAATTCTCAGCATAACCTCCAATTGATATTATTATGTCATGTTTTCATTAATGGAAATTTGTCCTAACTTTCCTGACTACTTAATCTGTAACAATATCCACCTTCTTGATTTTTTGTGGCACATTCGTAAACTCAAAAACTGTTGGGATTCTATTCATCAGGATTTTTACTAATTATCGTCTTTGTTATGGAATTGCAATTTCATTCAATTACATTTATCTAACTCTCAAAGCCACTGCTGGAGAGAAGGATATATTGAATTAGCTTTAATCTTTTATCATCGATTCTAGTAGATTTTCGTGGATAGTATGATTCCTTTTATTTAGTATGGGGCCAAAAAATTTACCATCCCAAAATCAAATATTTTTGCAAATAAAACCTCCCTTTATACTTTCTTAAAATCTGGCCTGAAAAACGCTCATCAGGTTGACTACGAAATTCAAAAGCAAACAATTAATTACGCAAAGCATCATCTCAAGCTTTTCATATTCCCTTAATCACAGAGTATCCTTAGTGTTGATTATCCAAGCTCACTAGTATAGCATGATAATTACACTAGAGTGCGTAATGATTTATTTAAAATTTCCCAGAAGATAACAGAAAAATGTCAGCTACTCATTAATCATTCAAATGCTTTGTGAAGCCTACCAAAGAGAAATTGTGAGTTTTAACGCACTTTAGGACATCTATTTTCTCCGAGGTAATTTATCATTGGGGCCATGGATTTTATTTTTTCTAGTGACTGGCTGAATTAAGTGGAAACTGAAAATTGCGGCTAGTAATCTGGTTGCTACTCTTTGGTTTCAATTCGATTCAGTGAGTTTAACTAAAACCGCATTAGGTTGGAAATGTAACTTGTCTAATATTGTTTCTAGTTAAACAATTAATAAACTTATTATTGATATGGCAGACGAAAAGACGTCACGTATTTCAGGCAACAGAGAGACGATATTACTTTTCATAAAACCATGTTTGTGTTGTCACTGTGTCATTCTAAACAAGCCAAAATTTCATCAACAACTAACAAGCTACCTGGTCATTCTATTTTCTTCAATGCAATCAACCTGATGATTTCTCGAGAACGGTAAAGCAATTTGTTCAATTGCAGAAAACATTCCGACGATTCTGCTCTTTATATCTTTTTTATCGTTCACCTACATAGAACAGAAAATTATTTACAACTAGTTCACCCACAATTGCGACGTCCGTTTACTGAGCACTGCACTCCAGCTCAATAAATTTTCTGACGTTTGTTTTGCTCGGACATTAACTGGACAAGGAAATTCCGCCTTGGGTTCTTCAAATCGGTTCATCGACGGGGTTGCTCCACGACGCCGTATCCTGTTTACACTGACATACTTTTCATACGACTCTACCAGCAGAACGTCTCCACCTACGAAGCCAAATCGATCGAACAACATTGAAGCTTCTAGCCACAAATCGTTGAGGGGACAATCGATTAATTTTATTACCTTAGAAAGTAGACCTCTGGACATTGTGCAAACATACAATTACGGAAAAAAGTTATTGGTGGATTTCTAATCAAATAGTCAATGTTTGTCTACTTGGTGGATTTATGAAGCTCAGTTTATGGAAATGAGCGCAACGAGTGCTTAATGTACCTAAGGCATTTTTATTTAGCTGTGGGCTTTGACTTTCTTCACGAGTCGGCTACTGGTTGATATCTTTTTTTCACTATTTATTTAGGATGAAGGTAAATTTCTGAGGTTGGGCTTTCTGTTGAAAGATTAATTTTTTAGAAGTTAATTATTTTTGAATGAGGGCACGGGTGGTTATTGTTGGTCAAGTTAGCTTGAAGAAAGGGACTAGCTACTTGCAGTTTGTTGAGAACATACATATATGTATAATGAAATCATAAAGATTAGTAACTGTTTTCTGATTCAGTTGAACTAATTTGGACTTATCGCTACTATGTCCTTTTACCATAATCCAATTATTTTAAGTTTCATCGCTATTCCGATCACAGTTATGTTTAATTTGTCAAAGCTGTACATAAGCATAATTAAGCACCAAGTTTATTATGCATAAACGCTGTATGTAATCCAATTTTTTTGATAATTTAATAACATATATTAGTTCGTTCAGTAACGTATATTAGTTAGCACAGAATTGGTAAGGCTCGCGCAGCACTTTTCGCTTGCCGGTCCGCCTACTCCAATACCTGGGATCTTAAACCTAGGGCAGCCTATTACATATTCACATCTGTGGTGAGGCCGATTTTGGTGTATGAAGCGATCGTGTGGTGGAAGGCAGCGGAGAGTAAAACTAATAGCAAGGAGCTAACAAGACTGCAAAGATTAGTTTGCATATGTATTACGTGCGCTTTAAGAACCGCCCCAACGGGTGGGTTGGAAATGATTTTGGGACTCATGCCCCTAGATCGATTCATCTTTAGAAGCGCAAGCCTAGCGGCGATACGCGCTAAAAGTTCCGGCATGTGGAACGATTCAGATCAGTGGAGCCACATTGGTATTCTTACAGAATGCCGCAAAAGATTTGGGCTCGTTGCAGAAGACACGGACCACATGAGCAAAATAATACATCTTGGCTGGAATTTCCAGGTCAAGATACCCACAAGAACAGACTGGAAGAAAAAGGAAGCTACCACCGATGGGGGCGTCTGGATTTACACGGCCGGGTCAAAGACGGACAGAGGAGTTGGCTCGGGCGTGTTTTCGACGGATCTGAGCCTTAACCTGTGGTGTAGACTGTCGGACCATGCTACCGTCTTTCAGTCTGAATTACATGCTATACGCATGGCAGTTGAGTCCATTAGCGGAATATCAACCAGATCAATGACGATTTGCGTCGACAGCAGAGCAGCCATTCTCGCTCTCGCGTCTTACAGATGTTCTTCAAAAACTGTTAACGCTCACAGAGTGGCTCTCAATGAAAAGGCAAGGCATATTCCTATCCGGATTATGTGGGTGCCAGGGCATAGTGGAGTCATGGGCAACGAAAAAGCCGCTGAATTGGCGAGGAAAAGTTCAGGAGCTAGCAATAGCTCCTGCATCACTGTACCACGGTCAATCGCTGACGCCACAAGCAAACTTGATGCCGCCATATGGGCCAAACTGAAGTCCGAATGGCAAAACAGGTTGGACTGCAGCCGAGTTATCTCTGAAGGACGCATCACATTTTTTTGCTTTTTGAAGTCCTGTCTGCCCTAATTTTTCTGCTCAGCCAGCCTCTGTCGTTTCTGAGCTCAAAGTGCAGAATTTAGAGGGAACAAGTGCTCCCCAATTCATGCTTTTGCTCATTAAAGGGACTTTCTGTCCTTTTCGGACATTGTGTCAGGGGGGATGTTCTCTAACATCCTCAGAATTTTGAAGGCTGCTCTTCTAGTTCCATTAGCCCACGTTGAGCTGGTGGAGGGGCAATGTGTGTCTTAGAAGGAGGTGGCACCCGAGGTAGTGCTTGTTGATGGACAGGCTGGCTCATTCGCCGTAACCTTCCCACCACACTGGCGACGAACGGACTTCTTGACTTTCCTAGGGTCAGGCTTGCTATCTCAAGTCTATCTCAAAGCCGCTATCTCAAGTCCGAATGTGAAGCAAAGCAGGGAGACCATGCGAAGGTTGCCACAAGCACATATGGGGACAAGCAGTCAGTGCTAGGTCGATTTTAATCAGAAATCCACCTCAACTGAGCCTATACCACCAACTTAATGGCGCCGAGACTGAGAACGCACTCTGAGGCTTATCAGGGTTTTAACGGAACGGAAATGATCGTATTAACTCGGAGCCGTCCACGAAGCGGATTTGACTCCGTTGCTACCGCGCCTAAAGGCAAATAGATTCGGACTGCTACGACCACCAGCCCAAGTGCTCTCGGTTTTGGGACCGAGTTGGTAGACGAGAGAAATTACCCACCGACTCGGTTCTTCGAGCATTTTTCGATTTGTTCATTGCTGCGTAGTCCGATCGAGCTGAAATTTTCAGGATGCATTGATGAATGCATGGGATATGGGAATGAAAATCTAATAAGAAAATTGATTTTTGCACAACTATTTTTTTACAAGCATCTATACGATACTCCGACGTAATACTCCGACTTGATAAACGCTTCTAAAAACTGCTGTGTGTCAACCGTCAAACCAACGCGTTAAATGCTTCGGTGGAACCGCCGTGTGTGCCATTGGCCAAAGCCTATTTTCAACGTTTGAAACACCAATTTAAGGGCACGGACAAGACGGAGCGACAAGAGCGTCGAGTCGAGCAACGCGCTGAAACGGTTCATATATTTTCATGTCAAAGTAGCGATCAAAGCAGAAATGTGATTGTAGCGACGAGATTAATTCAGACCGATTTCTTTGCTGGACGCTCTCTTCGCTCCGTCTTGTCCGTATCCTAAGAAACAGGCAACTCTCATGAGTTCGTCTTTACGAACATTAGACAAAACGCAAAGAGCAAGCTACGTACTCGCTTAGATGCTGGAAGATTGCTTAGACGCTGGTTTTAAATAAAAATTTGTGTGGTTTGAAGTTTGGCACTTTTTGTGAAACTAATTATTTTACTTAGCTACAACATATATTTTTTATGGTTCAAACCAAGGACTGAGCACGAAGCAAGTCACTGCTCTTCCCAATGAAATGCTCTCAAATGTTATGGATGTTGACTCACAAAATAAGTGCAGGCTTTGAAAGTGCAATCCTTAGAGCAGAAAAAAATTAACTCATATTTTCTCAAATGTGATCTGCAAACTATAGACTGGGTACGAAATCAAATTCAAACGAGCAGGAAGAATAAATGGAGCTGAAAACTGATCGGACACTAAGACTTAAATTTTTCGAAACAGAGCTAGCATATTTTTGGCTGCATATAAGAAATGAGTATCCACTGCTTTCAAAGCTTGCTATTGCAATTCTCTTACCATTTGCAACGACTAAGTTATGCAAATTGGGGTTTTCAACTCTCACTACGATTAGCTAAAAAAAAAACTCTAACTAGCTTTAAAAAAAATTCTAGCATAGAAAAGCTAGAAATACTAATGTTCGATGAACAGTAGTAATTTGAAGTGCATATTCTACCACACGTATTCCAACCTGTTTCAAAGGCCATGGAATTTTTTTTAGAAAAGTCAAACACTTGATACTTATGTTCATTATTGGTAATTTTTAGCAAGATCTTGTAAGTTGAAGTGCCAAAATTAGCCAAAATTGTAAAATAGGTCATCGCCCCACAATTGAACAGCGCGAATTGGTATTAAATCACTTTAAAAAAGGACAAAGTGTTGGAAAAATTGCTGAAAGTGTGAATTTGAGTGTTTCATCAGTGCAGCACATAATTGAGCGCTTCGTACACGAAAATTGGGTAGAAAATAAGAGGAGTAATGCGCCAAACAATATTTTCACCGTATCCGACAAACGATACATTGTAAGGAAAGTGGAAGCAAACACAAAGATTTCCGCTCCAAAATTGGTTACTGAGGTTCATCGTGAGTTAAGGAAGTCATGTAGTGCTGAAACCGTCCGACGAGTGCTTCGCGACCATGATTTCAACGGGCGAGTAGCTCGTAGGAAGCCATTCATTTCCAAAAAAAATACAATAAGCCGATTTGCATTTGCCAAAGAGCATGTGGGAAAGCCATCCGCGTTCTGGAATACGGTTATTTTTGCGGACGAGTCCAAATTTAACATTTTTGGCTCCGACGGAATGTCATATGTCTGGCGCAAGTCAAACACTGAGCTAAACAAGGAGAACCTCAAAGCTACTGTGAAGCATGGTGGTAGTAATGTGATAGTTTGGGCCTGCATGTCCGCAGCCGGAGTCAGAAATTTAAAGTTTATTGAGGAAACAATGGACCAAACAAAGTACCTTGATGTACCCAAAAACAATTTGCTACAAAGCACTGAAAAACTGGGTGTTAGCAACAAATTTCGGCTGTACCAAGACAATGATCCAAAGCACAAGTCGGGAATTTTGCAGTCCTGGCCAATTTAGGATTGCCCTCATTTGATGTCTCCGCCGGCACAGTCACCAGATATGAACGTCATTGAGAATCTGTGGACTTTGTTGGATAACAACATTAGAAAACACAAGATTTCTAATAAACAAGACCTGAAGAAAGCACTGCTAGAGGTATGGCAAAAAATTACTCCTGACATCACAAAAAAACTCGTTGATTCAATGCCGAATAGGTTCCAGGCTCTGCTTAAGTCTAAAGACTATCATACAAAGTATTGAAATCAACTGGAAACGTCATAATTCACAACAATTTTAATGTTTAATTAAACTGTATCAAATAAGCTGTGACATGAAATGTGTTATTGCTTTTAGTTTTTTTGTTTTTTAAGATGTAAAACAGCAACTTTGTAACAAATATAAACTTGTTTAATAAACAACAAACAATTGCCTTCAAAATGGCGTTCAAGTTTTTTTGATATTGTTATTATGTTTTGAGTTATTGCAACTTAATTTTTTAAAGAAGCACTGTATCAAATAAGTTGTGAGCCACTGTATGTACATATTAAAAACACATTGATTTTTCCTTTGATGTACATATGTGCCTCTAAAAGTGCTTGATTTAGTAAGTGTACTTTGAACTTTGAAAATTTTGCGGAGCACTAAACTAGATGATACTTCTGAAAAATCAAGATACGAAGGTTTTTGAGGCATACATGAGCTCTTCATGTCTCGAATATACTTCAGGTATTCATTGTAATTGTTAAGAAATTTGAACAGATTGCTATAACTGCAAAAGAAGGTGGTTCCTATCCAGCATTATTTCAGCTATTATTTCAAGTTTTGTTAATTTATTTCTGATGTTCCTTATATTTACGTTGAATAATGTTCATAAAAGCATATTCATTGACGATTAGATGATGAATAATTTGCTACCGAATTAACGATTCAAAACCACTTTCGATTTTACAGGTATATTCCGCACGATTTTATGTGGGCCGTACAAAATTAACCTTAGTATTTAGCCCAAACACCATCTATTCTATGTGAGGTGTGGAAAATAGTTATTAGATACGTGAAAAGTAAAAATCTTGAAACAACAATCAAATTTACTTCGTTTTTTGAAACTACATGTCATTTTATCCTTCCAAACATTTTTCGTTTCCCAACAAGTGTCAGATTACTACCCAAACGCGATATATTTTATTTTTCAGCTCTTTGTGTGCATGCCACTCGAAAGATAAATAGGTATCCAAGCGAATAGCTTATTGAGTAATTTCGTTGAATTGCTGTCGTGGCTAATAATTGACGCGCATGGAAATGGTCTGAATAATTCATAAAGTATCGAAGTGGAAGTAATAACCACATAAAATACCCAACAACTGTTAAAATACTGGCTAAAGAAGCATCAAATATTGTTGCAGAAAGTTTTTAATTAGATAAAAATGTTGTCTCTCAGTAATTGATTATGAAAAGATAAAAGCTTTGTTCTTTTAATAATATCACGGCATTGTACAGATTGGTGGTAGCTGTTTTTGTGAATTGTTTGAGTTTCGTAAGCAGGTTTTGAATAAAAATTTGTGTAGGTTGAAGTGTGGCACTTTTTGTGGAACTAATTATTTTAGTAAGCTATACCATTTAAATCTCGTGCGTCAGTCTTAATTTAAAATACTTAATTCAAATATGACAAATGCAAACACATCATGAAATTTAGATTTGATCCCAATGAAAAAAAAACTCGGCATTCAATTGACTTTGTGAGTAATTTTCACTTATTCGTTTTCAGTCCACCGTCAAATAAAGCAAGATAACTACATTTAGATTGTAAAATCCATGCATTGAATACTAACGACCCAGAAAAGTGCTTAGGTCTCTTACAAGAACAATGTCTTTTATATTTCACAAGCGCTAAATTAATAGGAAGGAGAGAAAGATCCACTCAGAGCGGACAATGCCCTTGGTCTCGTTGAATAGTTTTTTTCGTCCTTGTTACTTCCAGCATTTTCCTGTTCGCGTCAAGCCCATTCTTTTATTGCAAATTACATTACTTGAAAAAGTTCCGCAAGTACATTTTCTTTAAATTAGTTGAGTGCGCCCTAAAAGCGCTTCAAATCACGATTTCACTCTATGCTTGTCTCTGATTGTACTTTTTGTCATTAAGGTAGATATAGATTGAATGAGATGGTATGTATGATACCAATAATAATATTAAATACAAAAGTTCAGCGAATATTAGGTTGCTAAAAAATGCTGATATAATTATAATCTTTTCGATTGATTTATTTATTTTCTTTTGGCTTCTGAAGCGAAACGGAGCACAGATATATGTTTGAGTTTGATGTGTGATGAATATTATTTTATCAACGAGGAAAGTACACAAAGAACAAAAATCAATTTCATCTAAAAAACCAATATTTCTTTACTGTAAGTCATTTTCTTCGATCCCAATTTTTGTGCGGACTCCCTTTTCAATCTACACACATCAATTGCCCACCTTCGCTCAACATCGCATTCACAAAAAACTTTAAATTCAATTACCTTTTGGATACAGCCAACAAATGATAGCTGTTGCTCGTTCAGGCCAACCAGAGGCTTTTTCATGATATGTGTTCCACCAAGAAACAGACTATGCGGCAAGGACAGATGCCAGAAACCATTCGGCGAAATAGTCATAACTTCGTCGGAGTGGTCGACCTGAAAAGAGGAGAATAAGGAATTCCGAAAACAGTACTTAAATTTCAACGTTCATAGGTAGGTGCGCGGGCTAACGTTGAGAAAATTATCAAGTGACATAATGTATTTTATTTAACTTGGCCCGGCATCCGAGAAACCCATAAAATTAGATGTCGTCATCTTCAGAGTCGGTACTTACTTTCAAAACAGCCAGTCGCGCTGTACGGGAAACTTTCACAGAATGCCATTGCCCCAAGGTTAAGACAGTTTTACTCCTGGAATTAAAAAAAGGAAACAGAATGAAAATGAATGTTCGCAAAGAGAAAATTATTAAAACGGTTGCGGTGATGCTGAAACAAGTCCAGCGTTAAACGTGTTCATGCCATGTGATGCTGAGTTTATTTTTAAAAGTTTTGTTTGAGTTGCGCCTTAGTACCGAAAATAAACTTTGATCGGTTTACATATCAAAGTCAGGAATTTCATTCCATTAATTTATAAAAGTTTGTTACTTTGACAAACTTAAACAACATTTACATATAACCTACCAAATCAACAGATCCTGAGGATTCTAAGGTAATTGAAAAATATCGTTTTCATAAAAACAAGTTAGAACCACATGTCTGATCAATGTGTAATTTGCGGTACGACTCGGAAAGTTGCTCAGTAAATTTGAGTTCACTTTGCTGAATTGATGTTTTTCATTATTTTGTAGAAAAGCGTTGCGGCAAGATGAGTTTCGATGGAAATAGTTTTAAGTTTCCTGGATCTTCGTAGTATAGTAGCTTCGTTACCTAAGTTGCCACGGTTTGGTGTATCATGCATTTGCTATGTAAAAAAAGTCTCCTCCAAACTTTAGAAAGAAGAGCGAGAAATACAATATGTATAAAGAAAATAGACATAGCCGAGTAGAGATTATTCAGTCATTACTATCAGTCGCAAATTGCAATAATAACCAATGGACGCAACAGAACATAAATGGTGATCGGCGATAACATCTACATGCAGTTTTGTTCTCCTTCCAAAAAATGTAGTAGCATATTTGTAGTAAATTTAGAAGTTTTGTAAGGTTTGAGAACTTTGAGCCAAAGAAGAGAAGCATGCACGATCGCTTATGATCAAGATGCCTGCCACAATTGTGATGGACAGCTATCACCAAGGCAAAAAAAGATTAATAGCCCCTGCTGCAAAGTGCCCCAAAAATTGACCGTGAAGCCTCCTCGTCCACAGTAGCGAAGCACCTTCTAGTCCAAATTAGTTGGATGCTACTGGGCCCAGTGGCGTGGCATTCATGAAAGCAAGGGAAGCATTGTTTCCCTTACATTTGGCTGATATGTATTTTAAATTTATTTATTTAAAAATCGCGAAAAAAAAATCGTGTATAAGAATTTTCTAAAAAATTTTTTTTTTAAAATAGTGAACATCTAACGCCACCAAATTCAAATCATGAGAGAACAAGACGCATGGAAGCAACGAAAAAATTGCATCTACGGGCGTTAATTTACTCCATATAGACTGCGTTGTGACGTCATTAAAAAAAATGTGCTTGTACTAGCTATTTGGAAGCATTTTCAAATTCTCGTCTCAAGAGAGAAACTGAGAGAGAAGCCGTGTACGTATGATTGCAGTGGAACTTATTGCCACGTTCCCCATACGCGTATCAAAGCAATCATTTTAATTTGCTTGTGCGTATTTTTTTCGAATGAGAATGTTTGTTGTAGTACGTACACACTATGTTAATTTTTGAATGAATTTGAACTACGAGATGTGGCAAGAGCTGCCAGAGACTGCTGATTCGACGAGCTGTCATCATTTCGCTGTGCTTGAATGTAGTTCGGTAGTGAAATTTGTGCTACATTTTATATTGTTTATAAATTTGGTGAAGGTACTTTTAATTGGTAAAGGTATTTGTTTCACTAATAGTTTACAGCATTGTTGAAACTTAATTGATTTGAACTGTTTAGAATTGAATGCGTAGAATTATTTTCTGGAATTGCATGATTTTTTGGTTTTATACTTCAAATAGTGAGAGTGCAATTAAAAGGTGAATGAATTTATTTGTTTCGTAAATAGTATGGATTAAAATTGCATAATTAGTGACCATTTTCAATTTCCTTTTGGATTTCGATCTTTTGCGGACAAAAAGGACATAATTGAAAAAGGTCGACCGAAACCAAATTTGGAAATTATCTCTGTAACGAAGACATGCAATCGTAATTTTACTTACGAAATCTGTTTGACTCGATTTCATGGCTATCTACTGTATACTTGCCACATCTCAACCAAAGCTTTGCCATCTGAGACACGCAAACGCTAAGCATTCACTGAAGATATGTTTGGCAGAGTGAGTTTTTTTCTAGACAGAATGGACAGAGGTTATCAAGTGCAACATCTATTCGATACATATGTTCTCCTAGGAAGTTGTGTCTAGTCAATATACCTATCACGGCTCTGCGAAATTTCCTGCTCTTGTAGAGTAGGAATCATAGAGTCGTGTCGTTGGGCTCTGAATAGGAGATCTTAGTGTACCTGGCTGCGTGAGAAGACATTCGTCTATCTTTGTGCGTTACAGTAGAAGTGGCAGCTGGCTCCAGCTACCAACAGCGAAAATCTCTGCGCCAGCATGGTATGTATCCACTTAACTAAGACGTCGTCTACGCCATGAGCTTTTGCAGCTTCCCGTCGCTCCATAAAAAGTGCGCAGTCAATGGCGCCTTCAGTGTCTACGAATACTTCCATTGTATACTCCTCATTTGAGATTGCTCCGTAAACTTTGGAAACAATAGAATAAAGAGCCAACTTAAGAGTCAAAAGGAAAGTAAGCTGAGGCGAAAATTGCGCGTTTCAGCCTATCATTTTTTCGGTGCTGCATGACGACTGCACACAGGTCTTGGCTTGAAAACTGTCTGAAAAATGGGTGGTGTCAAGCAAATTGGAAGCCAGAACACAAATCCTCAGCTTTGTTGATCTCTCGTCATAAAAGCTCTTTGCCCCCTTGATTGAACTGAGTCCATAGATCCCATTGTCTCGAACCAACGGTTCCTGGCCAAGTGTAATTTAAAGAGAAGCTTTGCGATTTTGTTCAACTTTTCGTTCAAAATAAAGGAAGAAGTCTTGGTATGCTGCAAGCTTATCTGAACAAATTCTATGCATTCATGCATAGAAGCAATCATACATGCATATTCAGAGTTACCACTAGATCTTTGTACTTTGCTCTGGAGACATATCCATACTGGTTAAATTTAACAGCATACAAGCAGTATAGAGTCTTTGAGTATCGATAAGCTTCTCTGGTCACATACGATCACCAGGTTGAAACCATTTTTACCATTGATCGGATTCTTAATGGTATTCATATACCTGATAATTATACCTTAATGATATTCACATACCACATTGATGCCCAAACTCAGCTTACCGAAAATAACCTTATCGCCACTTGGTAACTTGTGAGCTTCCACTGCAACCAGTTTCCGCAATTGCGATCATACATGAAGCTGCCATACAGAGCACGCCCAACATGGGTGGGTTTCCAGGCTAAGTCTGGCAAAGGTAAAACACTTAGGGATTTATGCTCATGTTGTTTGCTGGGACTTCTTGTGATGCACATGCCGCCTCTACCATGACATGCGGGCTATGATGCAGGTGGCCTGTGCACTACAAGTTGCTCCAATGCCACTTCAATAGGAGAGTCATTAAAACACCTTCAAATTGGGATATCTTCAAGCTGCATAGCTTAGATTCTCTGCCAAGTATTGACTCTGCAGTAGATCTGGATAAAGCAGTAAACAGACTAGCGGTAAATCTCCAAACAACTCTATTGCAACAGGAATTTGGTCTGTTGTAAAAGAATTGTGCGGGAACTGTTCAAATAAGCCAAAGCAGTTGATCGCAAGGAATACTGGGACAATTATAAAGCTCTATAAGCTATAAGGCTCTATAAATTGGAAACATGGAGACACAGATGGAGCTGCTGGAAGGAACTGTGTGGCAGAACGGAAGCTACTTTGGACACTGCATGAATTAGGATACTGCTTCCAAATCAGAGTCTTACGCCACACTTACTATGCAAGAAAGATGGAGAATGGAGATAGGACAGCTTACAAACGTTAGAGACCTTCGTAGATATCCATTTTCTGAGCAGTTTGACTGACTCAATCCTCGACCTTATTGGTGGACATGTTCCCGGCACTCATGACATAGAAGGAATAGACGTCGAAGAATAGCCTGCAAAGATACCTTATTCGGGCTTCGGTTTTAGTGCCGATGATGATCATAATGCTCAAAACAAACGCTTTTATCAAGCTGTGTCACGGCAGCACTAATAAATGAGAGATTGGACTGATCTCTCGATTAGAAAGCGATCGGCTCAGGAGTCGACGAGTACACGCGGTTTAGTGCAGACGTGTCCTGCAAATGAGTCCACAGATAAGTTTCTCTGCATCCTTTCAGTTCAGTTAATAAATAAACTTGTTATAACCAAATTGCTATATCCATCGAATTCCTTGTGACAGTTGCAAATAATTTTGCTGCTTTGCACCTTCTATCGAAATATTGCTTGTTTATTCTTTCTTCACCATTATACTAAAGATCCTTCATATTATCAGCGTCATCCATCTGATGAATAAACATATTATTGTTAATTGTTTTCAATGTGTACCAATTTTTTCCAGCTTGTAAAAAAATAGTTTAATAAAAAAACCGAGTTTTTCCTTTTGAAGCTAGATACATTTAATTTTGTGGCAAATATCGATATTTCGAGAGTAATCTGCCCTCTTCTTCAGTGTCTTTGGGTCCGATAGAAACTGAAGAAGAGGACAGATTAGCCTCGAAATATCAATATTAAAATTAAATATACCTAGCTTCAAAAGGAAAAAATCGGGTTTTTTTTTATTAAAATATATAATTGTATTTGGCTGCCCTTTTTCAAATTAAATTCATATTAAATTATTCAGCTGTTTTTATTCTTGGTGCTTATAACCGTTGGGATTGCCAATAAGGGTATATATTCTCATCTTTTTCACACACAAATTAAACAAATTAAAAATTTAGAATCTTTACAAAAGAATGAGCAACGTGCATGAAGTTTTGGAGCTTTCTAATTAAAGATTTTAAGCTATTGATGTATCGCAGGAAATGTAACAGAGCTTTTAAAATATTGATTGCTGTTTTTACTTCGAATTTTATTAATCAATCTGGGAAGGTGATTCTAGCGCAATATAATGTTTCATTTTGTGGGCGTTCCACATTACTCCAAGAACTTACGTCCTTTTTGTCAAAATAGAACTGCCATTCAAATAAAATTTCTTTCTGTTGATGAAATGTTCACTTATGCTTAGCATCCAAAAACTTACCATAAAGGTAATCTTACACGAGCAATTAAAGTTGACCAATTTGGAACAAATCCGGACAATTTTGACTTCACAAAAATTTGCTCGTTGCTTAACAGCGGTTAGTACACTGAAAAAAATCCACATGGCGCCCAGAGCCCTGTAACTTAGCGCACAATTTATGGCCCCATACGCTATATATATAGTACTCTGAGCTATGCAATATGGCTCCCAGCGCCATAATGTCAGAATCTACATAGCGCGTGGTCCTATGTAACATGGCGCAGCATTTATGTTACCACACGCTATGTACATAGTGCCCTGAGCTATACAGTATGGCTCCCAGCGCCATAATTACCTGGCGCATAAATTATAGCCCCACACGCTATATTACATGGTGCCATGAGCCATGTAATATGGCTTCAGTTGAAGAAGATAACTCCAATTATAACTCGCAGCCATACTGTGTGAGGGAACGTATAAATGTGAGTATCAACGATAGAAGCACTGTGGCCAGATTTGGCTAATTCCCGCCAATTATGCTATCTAAAAGTTAAATTGCTGGGGGAAGAATTTCTATTTCGCAGGTTGGTGGATTTAGGGCTATATAATGTATTTGAAAAACTGAAGTTGGACTATATATTGTTTATGAAAAACTATATTTGGGGTGTATATTGTTTTGAAAAACTATATTTGAGCTGTATATTGTTTTGAAAAACTATAATTGAACTATATATTGTAGTTGAAAACTCTATTTGGGCTATACAGTAAAACCTTTAATCGGGACACATCGAACCACCTGAATAATCGAACTACCTGAATAATTGAAATACCTGAATAATCGAACTATAAAAATACCGTGCATACAATTTCTTGAAGAAAATTAAAAAAACACATAGCGCCAGACGCCATGTACTATAGTCCTCTACGCCATGTACCATAGTCGTCCACACCATGTACAATAGTCCTCCACGCCATGTACTATAGTCCTCCACGCCATGTACTATAGACCTCCATGCCATGTAATGGCGTGGAGGACTATACTACATGGGGTGGAGGACTATAGTACATGGCGTGGAGGGCTATAAGCATAGCGCCTGCTCCTATGTACTTTTTGCCATGTACTATGGCGTGTGGCGCTATATTTTATCATAATCCCCAAATCAACTATGTACATGGCGCCAGAAGTCTATAAATTATGGCGTCTGGCGCTATGTGTTTTTTCAGTGTAATGGAACAATATCCAGCAATCCGGCAACGACATCATACACGGACAATTCAATGCCAGTAAATATTCAACCATGAATGAACATGAAAGTTGAGCTGGTCCCTGTACATTTGTAATTATTCAAAATAAAACGAAGAAAACAAAAAGGAACGGGTAAATCTGGATGCGACAATATCTCACCAAACGTAATTTCAAATCAGATTTGAGTGTTGAACTAAGTTTGGACGGTTTTTTGTACAAAAATTTTCACAGAATGTCACGTAGTGACTTTGAATTAATTGTGCAAAAAATTGCAAAAAAACATACGAATATGAGAGATCCGATTTCGGTGCCGACAAAACTCGCAGGTTTTCAGCTACCGGTGATTCGTTTAGAAGTTTAATATACCAGTTTCGAGTGTCCGATTCTTGCATTTCACGTTTCATCCCAAAAGTATGCGAATCAATTATTGATGTTCTACGTGAATAGATAGAAGCAAAAAATTCAGTGCATCAGCTAAATTGATTCACGAAATAAGTTGGATCTCATTACGCAACTAAAAGTAGGATCTCATAACGTAGTAAATGTTGAAGAATCAATTGATTAAACAAAACTTCATTCATTTTTTTATTTTATAAATTAGTGTATACCTCTTCAGTAGCTCTAACTGAAATTGAATTCACCGAACGAAACTTGCTCGGGGTTGTCCAAGTTCAGTGAAAACCCGGCGACTTTGAGACGATCAATACAAAAAATCTTTAAAAAATTTGCTACATTGCCAAAATATTGCCAAATCCGCATTGTGTTGCTCTGTATTGCTCCACTAATTGCTCCATTAGTTTTGGCAATAGTTGTCGGGCAATCAATTGCTATGAAAGTTGTTCGTGTAAGAGCACCATATGTGATCATAGACAATTTCAAATATCTTAAATTGATTTTAAGAATTTCGAAACAAAAAACTAACAATATATGATACATGACCATCGAAAAGTGTCCTATTAAATACCATATTAAATGTTTACTATTAAAATGATTTTCTGCAGTATACATAAGATTTCCCACCGCTCAAAAATTCGTGGATTCCGAAGGAACATCTCCGTACAGTAACCACTCAGAACTTCAAAACACAGATAACAATCCGATAGCTGCTTCCTGAAGTAATTTTTTTACTTGGCAGTTATTCTCACAACCAAACCATAACAACACTTAATTATCGTTGTTGACGGCATTTCTTCCTTCTACTCTTTCCCGGCCACTTCAGTTCCCCCACTCGGAAGAAAGAAACAGAAAGTTTTAAGCGGGATGTGTTGAAATGGCGGAACGATAGCATGACTTTAATGTGCAGACTTTGTCTTCTGTTGCCTTGGATTCTCAACAATAACAATGTCAGTGACGCTAGCCACACTTTCTAGAGATTAAATTAACGTCTGGTGCTGGCGGCGACCAATTTTTGCTTCTGATTGTCTTCGGCAGTAACGAGGCAGACATGTAGGCAACTCACAAGAAAGGCAGAAGTAACTGACAGTTTCTGCACAGATTTTTCTTGTTTCTTTCGTGTGCTTTTGAATTGGTAACGCTTCGATACACTCAGATGGGAAAAACGACCAGCTAAATATTTACGGTAGCGTTATCTTGCTTTGCGCAAATATTTTCTTAATAGAGGACCAGGGAGCGTGCTAAGTTCGAATCGATTTTCGTGTCTTTGCCGTTTAGGGCATTCATATCTTCAGAATCTGAAACTTGTCTCTGGGGTGACAAGCCGACACACATATCACGTAGCATTTGATGTCGTCAGGATGTTATTAAACGAAATCCAAAGAAACTAAGGAATTTAGGAAATTGGCTTTGGGTTTGTTGGAATTATCTGACTATTGGCTTTTTGAATGCTTTGCTCCCTGCTTTGACAATTTGATTGTTATTTACTTGTTGTTTTTTATAGTTATTTAGTTATTTTTGTGCAAAAGAAAAAAAGTTTTTTGAATTTCTCATATTTATATTCCGCGATGTATATATATATATATATATATATATATATATATATATATATATATATATATATATATATATATGTATATATATATATATATATATATATATATATATATATATATATATATATATATATATATATATATGTATATATATATATATATGTATATGTATATATACAAACTAAAATCTTTGAAAACTAAACAAAAAATAAACGAAATGCCCTGATGTTTTGCCTGGAAACTGTGGTATTTGCATAATAAGCTCCTTTATAGCATGAAACTTACCTCACAAAAGCCAATCCACTGCCCAAATCAAATGAAAACTCTACAAAACCATTTTTCAGAAACAAGGCAATAAAATCTCCGGAATTTTCATGCCCACTATATAACAGGAGGCCATCCCCTCGATGAGGCTTGATTATTATCTATAGAACGAAAATTTGAAAAGAAAATTAAAATATATTTAAGTCAGGGCTATTCACAAATTACATACAGTTTCAATTAGAAGAGTCCGTAGAACTTACCTCGATTTCTAACCAAATTAATGCGCTATCACCAAGGGGAGCGTATCGTAAATATGATGATCCATTGAAAGATGGTACCTGTAATTAGTTCGAAAATTGAGTACATAGAAAGAATTGAAAATTGATGAAATAAGGTAGATTGAAAAGCATAAATTTAATTTGATTTGTCGTTTTGATATTAATTCAATCCATAATCTCTTTTACCTGTAGGTCTAACCGCATTTCACAAAGATCACCGCCGTAGCCAAGTGGGCAAAGACAAACTGCTCCTTGGTCTGAAGGTAAACATTTTCCACCGTGCTGGCAAGGATATTTCACACATTTATCAGTCGTGCAGTCCTCTAGAAGTAACAGAAGGTAAATGATTTTTGCATTACTCAGCATTTTCATTCAATTTAAACTTCTAAATTGATGTGAATCAGTTTTTGTTTTTTTTTCTGTATCTGACTAACGGATCGTATGATTTATCGCAAAATACATTAGGATAATAATACTTTCTAACTGAAAATGAGATCATTTGTACGCTGAGCAGATTTTCAAAATTAATATTTGAAGTAACGTAAGGTCTGAGATTAGAGTTTGAATACATTTCATACAAGTTTTTATCGAATTACCTTTTTAGATCGCGATTGTAAAGGATAAGTGCATAAAATATCCCTAATGAATCTTTCGTCATTGATTTGATTCAAATTTATATAGTAAATTGATTTAAAACTCAATCATTGTACCAGTATAGTTTTGAAGAAAAGTTGGAAGTGTTGAGACCTGGTTTATAAATGAACCAACAGCACGCTTTCAAATGTTCAACAAGGTGTATTTATGCTACCAACAACCAGTCCACAATACTGAAAAAAATTCTCGCTATTTTTATTATCGAATATATATTTTTGCTTTGATGCCATTTGAGGAAGATACCTCGACGTTCACGGTTGTAAATGTAAAAAAGTCTAGCGCATCACAACCGCTAAAAAACTAATTTTCGAAGAAATTATCTTTGAGGGATTTAAAAATGTGTGAAGACTTTATATCCTTCTTTGTAGTATCGTATCAAATATTTCTTACTCAAAGGAACAAATATCATTTTCTGACAGCATTTCTTATAACACAAATGATGAAAATGTTCAGTGCTGGCAGCATTTGTCCAACACAACAGCAATAAATCTACCATAACAAGCTCGTGCTTAATCAACCTATCCTTTGAATTTCGTTTTCATCCAACGATATCATCGAAAGTTTCAGCGATTAAACTATGTCTAAGTTGCCATCCGAAAAATTTCCAAATCTCGGAAAATTTAAATATCGGTTGCTTATTTTATTGTAAATGCTTTGCTGATGAATACAACGCAAGCATCTGTTGGTGCAATATTTACGAAATTGTCTGGTGCTGGCAATCATGTGCTAGCACCATAGCTGCTTTACGTTGTGTTAAACCCACCCTATGAATTTCGTTTCGATTGAATGGCTGCGCTGTAAGTCATAGGAATGAATATATTTTAAGGTCTTTTTACTAATTTTCGAAGAAAATTAGTATTAAACTCGCTTCGCCGAAAATTCATATTTCTTTATATATATATATATATATATATATATATATATATATATATATATATATATATATATATATATATATATATATATATATATACATATATTTATATATATATATATATTTATATATATATATATATATATATATATATATATATATATATATATATATATATATATATATATATATATATCAGCAAAATGATTAAGGGAGATAATCTCTGGAGTGGCCGATCCGATTGAGCTGAAATTTTCGGAGAACGTAAATGTATATAATAGGTAGGTCCATGATTTTCTCAAATTCAGATATCCTAAACTTTTTGGCGGCGGCGAGCGTTTAAGTGAATTTTGAGGTACTCCTATATTTCCAAGCAGTGCAAATTGTTGTTAAAAAAAGTATTGGAAATGAAATTTAATTATGTTTTAAGCTTGTTTATGATAAAGAATTGAACATGTTGGGCCGTGTGTGGGTGCTAGGTGCCTAAAAGTAGGCAAGGATTTTTTTTCAAATTTTGATTTGTCATTACTTCTGACAAAAACATTGGATTATCGTGAAATTCGCAGAGCGTATTGACGTTGACCAAGATTTAACACACATGGATTTTCAAGATAGTGCAGGTAACTCTGTAGCTACGGCAGGCTCCTGAAAAAAAATCCTTCAAATCATTGACCCTCCTCAAAAATTTTTGATCTTTGACAAAAAAATTAAATCATTGATAAATTTTAACCTTTTTGTATCATGTCAATTTGAAATTTTTAAAATTCCGATTTGCACAAGAACGGCAACCCATCACCAAATTACCTCTATTTTCAGCACTCGAAAGTTCTGTTCACGAGAACTGATGACCGGATAATCCGATCATAATGAAATTTACAGAACATGTTGGTATTAGCTAGGACCAGGTCTGATAGAAGTGATTTTGAAATGCGGGCAACCCTGTGGCAGTGGTACCATGTTGAAAAATGACTGAGAAAAAACAGCTTTTTGGCCTATAACTTCCGATTTAGCCATAAGATTTTAACAAAATTCACACAGTACTTGGATCTAACTCTATGCAGTATTTGAAATAAAAAAAAATAAAAAAATTAGAATAGGGCTGCCAGCTATGGTGATTTTTGTCTCATAAATCTTGCAAATTTGCTCAGCAAAATAAAGCTTTTTTCCCTATAACTTCCGGTGCAGTGTAGAAATCAAAACGAAGTTCATGCAGTAAATGGAACTTAAGGTAAGCCAAATGTCAAAGGAATTTCGTACAAAAACCACGAAAGGGCTGCCAGCTATGACCATTTTCGTAATTTTGTGGAATTTCTTTATTGAGCGATTATGTCATTAGATTTGCAAATGGGAATGATCCTGCAATGAAAATTAACTACAAATATTAACGTTTTGAAAATTTAAAAATTTTTGAGGGTGGTTACCCTAAAATTTGTTTCACCCGTATAACTTCCAGCGCAGTGATTCAATCGAAACGAAATTTACTGGTTGGGTTTAACTTAACGTGAAGCAGATTTGTTATATATATATATTGCTTTGCTGCTGACACAGGGCAACCAGCATTAGCCATTTTCGTAAATATTGCACCAACAGATGCTGCAAATTACGTACTCATATGCAAAGCATTTGCGATAAAAATAAGAAACTAAGTTTTGGATTTTCCAAATTTTGAACATTTTTCGGATGGCAGCCTCAAACGACGTTTAACCGCTGAAACTTTCGATGAAATCCTCCGATGAGAACGAAATTCAAAGGATAAGTTGATTTGAGTATGAGCTTGTTAAGGTAAACTTATTGCTGCTTCGTCGGCAAAATGTTGCCAGCACCGAACATTTTCATCATTTGTGTTATAGTTGAGTTTTGTTGCTTAGGATAAGGAATGGTTGACATGATTCTACAAAGAAGTGTATTACGTCTTTCCACATTTTTTGTCACTCAAAGACAATTTCTTCGAAAATTAGTTTTTTAGCGGTTCTGATGCGCTCGACTTTTTAAATTTTTGAGACGTTAATATTTTGTCTGTTAACTGTCATTGCAGGATCATTCCCATTTGGAAATTTTATGACAACATCGCTCGATGAAGGAATCTCAATAAATTACGAAATTCATCATAGCTGGCAACCCTTTTAATATTTATCAACGAAATTCCTACAGAATTAGATATGCAACAAGATCCATTTATCGTATGAATTTCATTTTGATTTCGTTACTGCATCGAAAGTTATAGAGGAAAAACCTTTATTTTTCTGAGCAAATATACAATATTTGGGGACTAAAATTGCCATACCTGGCGACCCTATACTAATTTTTCAACCACATTTCTATGAGATTTATCTTAAAATAAGGTTCAGACCTGGTCCTAGCAAATTTCAACATGTCCTGTAAATTTCATATTGATCCCATTATTCGATCGTCAAAAAATTGATCAATAATTTGAATGTATTTTCAAAAATCAAAAATTTTTCAGGAAGGTCGATGATTTGAGGGACTTTTTTTCAGGAGCCTGCTGTTGATACAGACATGCAATCACAGTCTTGAAAGTCCATGTGTGTTAAATTCTAGTCTATAGTACATCAATACGTTTCGAAAATTTCACGATGATTTGTTGTTTTCCTCAGAAGTTATGACAAGTCGAAATTTGAAAAAAAATCCTTGCCTACTTTTTGGCACTCAGCGCCGACATAAGGCTCTAAATCGGATGCCCTCTTTCTCCAATCCAAACTTGATTCCCTTGATCATTGGTGCAATGTAAATAAGCTCTCTCTCAACATTAATAAATGCCAGGTTATTAGTTTTTCCAGAAAATGCACGGTCACACACAATTCGTACTTCCTCGGTAATAATGTGCTAACTCGAGTTGATAACATTGTTGACCTCGGTGTTATCTTAGATGAAAAACTCCGTTTCACTTTACACTACGATAAAATACTTTCTCGTGCAAACAAACAACTTGGCTTCATCAAAAGACGAGCCAAAGAATTTCGTAGTCTGTGGGTCACAAGATCTTTATACACTTCACTCGTACGTCCTATTCTCGAATACGCTTGTATTAGCTGGAATCCTGCTTTTGAAATCCACAGTGACAGACTCGAGTCAATACAAAAGCAATTTTTACTTTTCGCCTTGCGAGAGCTATACAACCCTTATGATTTTAATAGCCTACCCCCTTATGAGTTTCGACTGGGTCATTTAAACCTATCCACACTAGCCTCCAGAAGAATGGTGATATCGGCCTGCTTCACATTCGACGTCATTAGAGGCGCTATTAATGTAGAATTCCTGACTAATAAAATTTTGATAAATATCCCTGTGAGGAACACCAGGTCCAATCGTTTCCTAAAAGAATATTCTCATTCGACCACATATGGAGCTAATGAGCCAGTAAATAGATGCTGCAGAGTATTCAACAGAATAAGCAATTCATATTCCCCTACGATTTCCAAATCATCCTTCAAGTCCTCTCTTTTCCATGCCATCCGTACCCTTAACCTTAAGCTATAGCTTTTATGTCAATGTTTATTTATTGATTGCTATTTATTAATTTATTTGTTACTCTTTTTTCTTTAATTTGTTTGTTTTTTACTTATTTAACTTGTTTGTTTTTACTTTTCCTTTACTTTACTTTTCTATTTTTATTTTAATTTGATGTCCTTTTTTTAATATGTGATTTTGTACCTTGTTTTGGTCAATGAATAAATAAATAAATTTCCTATTCTTTATCATAAACAAACTAAAAATATCTGAATTCTAGCAAGTCATGGACCTACCTGTTATATAAATCTATGTCTTTATTCTTTTTGAGTCTTTAGATTATCTACCTTAATCATTTTGCTGATATATATATATATATATATGTATATATATATATATATATGTATATATATATATATATATATATATATATATATATATATATATATATATATATATATATATATATATTTATTTATATATATATATATATATATATATATATATATATATATATATATATATATATATATATATATATATATATATATATATATATATATATATATATTAGGTGTACAACTTTGCTTCCGCCGTTTTGCAATAGATGGCTGTAGCGGTAAGTGGTAGTTGAAATCAATAGATCATAAATGTCATACAATAAGCTTAGGTATTTGTAAACATAAAGCCATCGAAATATTAGTCGATTTATTTGTGCATCATAAAGTTATTCTCGATTAAACATGTCAGTTTACGAGCCAAATTCTCGTCATTTGCGGGAGGTTTTAATTTTCTTCTTTAATATGAAGAAATCTGCGGCTGAGGCTCATCGAATGCTCTCAAATACCTATGGTGAGGCCGTTATTAGTGAAAGAACGTGCCGAAACTGGTTTCAACGCTTCAAGAACGGCGATTTTAACGTCGAAGACCAGCATGGCGGTGGAAGAGAAAAGGTTTTCGAAGATGCAGAATTGGAGTCATTACTTGATCAACACTCGTGTCAAATGCAACAAGAATTAGCAAGATCATTGGGAGTGACGCAACAAGCCATTTCAAAACGCCTGAAAGTCATGGGAATGATTCAGAAACAAGGAAATTGGGTGCCGTACGAGTTGAAGCCGAGAGATGTTGAACGGCGTTTGTGTGTTTGTGAACAGCTGCTTGCAAGGCAAAGACGGAAGGGATTTCTGCATCGCATTCTGACTGGGGACGAAAAATGGGTTCATTGCGATAATCCCAAGCGCAGAAAATCATGGGGATATCCCGGCCATGCTTCCACGTCGACGGCCAAACCGAATATTCACGGTTCCAAGGTCATGCTCAGTATTTGGTGGGACCAGCTCGGCGTAGTGCATTATGAGTTGATAAAACCAACTGAAACAATCACAGACGATTGTTATCGAATGCAATTAATTGCGTTTGAGCCGAGCATTGAAAGACAAACGGCCGCAATACAACGAGAGACATGATAAAGTGATTTTACAGCATGACAATGCTCGACCCCTTGTTGCGACAGTGGTGAATACATACTTGGAAACTTTGAAATGGGAAATCTTACCTCACCCGCCGTATTCTCCAGACGTTGCTCCCTCGGACTATCACTTGTTTCGTCCAATGGCACACGGCCTGGCTGACCAGCACTTCCGGTCTTATGAGGAAGTAAAAAATTGGATCGATTCGTGGATCGATTCAAAAGACGATAAGTTTTTTCAAGGCGGGATTCGTATGCTGCCCGAAAGGTGGGAGAAAGTAGTGGCCAGCGATGGACAATACTTTGAATCCTTTATGTATAACCAGTTTTTTACAATAAAGCCTCGAATTTCGGAAAAAAACGGCGGAAGCAAAGTTGTACACCTAATATATATATATATATATATATATATATATATATATATATATATATATATATATATATATATATATATATATATATATATATATATATATATATATATATTATATATATATATATATATATATATATATATATATATATATATATATATATATATATATATATATATATTTATATATATATATATATATATATCATCAAAAAAATTTAGTGACTATTCCTGGGGAACGCGTCATCTGATTTAGTTGAGACTTTCAGGATACATTGGTGTATATGCAAAATAGTTCCAGGTTGCAAAAAATGTTAATTATCTTTAACCCTTTGGCGCCGGCGGCGCCAAAGTGATATTTTGAATATATCTATTATTCCGTCCACAAATAATTTTCGCAAAAATGAAGGTAACAAAATAAATCTTGAACGTGTTTTACATGTGAATCGGATAATGTTTTGGAATTTTTGAACCCCATGTGTGCGCTAGGTGCCTAAAAAGAGAACGGAAAAATTTGAAAATGTTTAAATTGTGATGACTTTTGACAGAGCTTCTAGATCATTATGAAACTTTCAGAACGTATTGGTATTAGTTAGTTGTAAATTTGTGTAGTTGGTCGTAGTTGGCTAATGAGTATTTTGGTAACCCTGTAGCTAGGGCAGGTGCTGAAACTGAAAACCTTCAAATCATCGACTCTCCTGAAAAAATGTTGCTTTCTGGAGAAAAAGCCACTCATATATAAATTTAATGCTTTGCCTACATAGCCAAAGGAAAAAATTTGAAATTTTACAATGGGGACGCCTGGTAACACTTTCCCAAATTATCTATATTTTTAGCATCACGGAAACTCACGATCCGATAATCAGAATTAGTTATAATTTACAGAATATATTGGCCTTAAATAGGACCAGATCTGATAGAAGTGATTTTGAAATGCGGGCAATTTTGTGCCAGTGGTGCCATTTTGAAAAATCACTAAGAAAAATAATTGCTTTTGGCCCTATAAATTCTGATTTAGTCATTCGATTTTGACGAAATTCAAACAGTAGCTAAAACTTCATTTCAACCACGTTTGGTTGAAAAATTTGGTTGGAGCTGCCATCTATGGTAATTTTGGTGTCTTAAATTTTGAAAATTTCTGAGGAAAATAAAGCTCCTTGCCCTAAAGCTTCCAGTACAGTCATGGAATCATAACGAAATTCAAATGGCGAATTAAACTTATTATAGCAATATTCAGTAGAAATTCAATTTCAAAACAATGATAGATTTGCCAGCTATGGTCATTTTTGTATATTTTTGGCATACCTTTAGTAAGCGATTTTAGCATAAAATTTTCAAATCATAGTGATCTTATAGTGAAAATAAACACCAAATATTAAGATCTAGAAAATTTGAAAACTTTTGCGAATGGTAACCCTAAATTTTCTTTCTTGCATCCCAATAACTTAAAATGCAGTCATCGGATCAATGCAAAATTCGCAGAGCAGGTTGACTACAACGTGAGGCAGAGGCGACATCTTTTTTGCCTCGGTGCTATCAAAGGGCTGCCAGCACTAGGCCTTTTCGTTATTTTCGTTCCAATAAATGCTTGCATGAAGTATTTTCTTCGCAAACATTTGCAATAAAAATAAGTAAACAATGTTTAAATTTTCTTAGTAATTTGTTGGCATCACTTCAATAGCTTCATTTCACTTCACTTCAAAGAGTTGGCATCACTTCACTAGCACGTTTTTTGGATGGCAGCCCCAAACACCTTTCTATCGCTGTAATTTTCGATGAAGTCATCGAAATTAAATTGGCTTAGGGTCTATTATTACTAGGGGTATATTAGCTTAAGCAGGAAAAGCTGCTAGTGTTAGAATACACTCTCAAAATCGGCACAAATCCTCTACTATTCTTCGAACATTAGTGTTTCTAGCGGTTCTGATGAGCTAGGGTTTTTAGTTATTTTTATTCTTGATAGAAAATTGCTTATACTATTGCTTCATAAAAGCAGAGTAAAAATAAATTAACTAGCAGTTTCTATCCAATTTAAACGACGCAAATGTATGCTCGGTGGAAAGCCAATTGGAAAGGATTTTCGATTTAATCTAAATGACAATTTTCATACATTATTTTATCTCCAAAGAAATTTTATCAATCGTTTAGCTTCACATGGCTACAAATGAACGAGTTAAATGATTTGAAACCATTGCCGTAAACTTCTTATATACTTTACAGGCAAAAAGATGACTTCATTTGCTAGCTAAACGTTGTACAGGGTTAGCAGGAATTTTGACATGTATTGAAAAACGTACTCTAGTGCTGCACTGCGAACGCCATCGTAACTTAATGTATCCCGTTTTTTCATCTAAAGTACGGGCTTCACTAGTTCTTCTATGGTAACGAGCAGCAAGTCGCATCGTAAATATTCGTACACTAGTCTGAGATGAGTAGAAAAAAGTTATTTAGCAATTCTTTTCAGTGTAGCTACGTCCATCACGCAAGAAAGCCACAAGCTCCAAGATTTTAGTTCACGATGTTGTACTTGATACGAGCCAATGTTTAAATCATCCCTTATCCTGTTCCAACAACGAATCTTGAACATACACTAGACCTTTGCTGTGCTCCTGCCTTGGTCCTTATGCTTTGTGCAATCCGTCGGATTCTAGTGCATTGTTTTGGAGAATTAATTTTTCCGGAGTTCAATAGTTTATCGGGCGCTTTTAACTATAAGACTTTGTGTATACACTTAAAACACACATCTTTCCACATATAATCCACAACTCTGCGCACACACTTTAAACTTTGACATACATGCATCTAAATTTTATCAGATTAGTAGAGTAAGTGCTTTTAAAAAATACTGAAAAAAATTAGTTGAGTTGAATTGAGTTTCGATCGTTGTTTGAATTTGAAAATATTAAAATGAAAAATGTTTTACTTCAAATTCTTTTACCATTTAAACAATTACAATTGGTTGAATAAATAAGATTACTGATGATAACGTTTTATTAATTTTTGAGTTTAATTCTAAAACTGGTCATCCCGACTTGAACAATATCAAGCTTTCTGACAGTTTTTGAGAAGAGGAATAGTTACATCAAAAGGTATCTATGAAGTAAGCAATCTAGATCCTATAGGAACCATACCGCTGCATCCGAAGACAGAACAACGAATTGCGCTACCATAAAAGAACCGCAGGCCCCCTCAGCAACAAGCAACACCGCGAGAGTAGGCTCAAAATTCGATTCAAATTTTGGGAGGCAACTGTCTACATCAGTAGCATAGCATAAATACTATAGATAGCACGGAAAGAACGTGATTTGCGATACAATTTGCTATATTTTCCCACTTATTGCGAGAAATATATAGCAGTATCCAAGTCCAAGTTGAAAAAAGACAGAAAATACCCCGCCAGGCAATGCTGCCATAGCTTAAGAACTATATATAGCTCGGAAAGTACGTGAATTGCGATACAATTGCGAGAAGTAGATAGCAATATCTAAGTCCAAGTTGGAAAAAGACACAAAGTACCCCGCCAAGCAACGCTGCTACGATCAAAAGCGTTTCTCATTCCCACCAGGCAATATACATGTGCTTTGCCAAAGAGACTATTTTAACGAATGGTAATCTATGAAATATTGATTTTCTTAAAACATTTTCTGAATATTAAAATGGTAAGCGATAAGGTAGTTAACGCGGAATATTACTTTCGATACTATTTGGCGAGTAAAAGGAATCTATCCGACACTTTTATGCAACCCAATACAAAGAATTTCGTTTGTTGCCAGTGAATGTGCGCCGCGCTTACTGTTTCTTGATGGGATTATACGCACGTCAATACACTCTCACCTATCAGCTCACACGGATATATACATTCTCACCTGTCGTTTGTCAGTATGCTTTTCTCACTTTCGGATGTGATAAACTGAACTTATTTTGGTTTTGTCTCTTTTTACGTGGCAGTTGATGGTAAATCCTTCACTCCCTGCCAATCTCTCCCATCAATCAATCACGTACTTTCAGTGCTATTTATTAGTACTTATGCTATGACGCTGCTACGATCAGATACGTTTCTCATTCCCACTAGGCAATATACATGTGCTTTGCAAAAGAGACTACTTTAACGAATGGCGATTTATGCAATATTGATTTTCTTAAAACGTTTCCTGAGTATTAAAATAGTAAGCGATAAGGTAGTTAACGCGGAATATTACATTGGATACCATTTGGCAAGTAAAAAGAATATCTCCGACAATTTTATGTAATGCAGTACACACAATTTCGTTTGTTGTCAGCGAATTTTCGCTGCGCTTACTGTTTCTTGATGGGATTATACGCACGCCAACACACTCTCACCTATCAGCTAACATGGATATATACATTCTCACCTGTCATTTGAAATTATGCCTTTCTCACTTTTGCGTCTAACAAAGTGAACTTATTTTCGTTTTGGTTCTTCTTAGGTGCCAGCTGATGGTAGATTCTTCACTCCCTGTCATTCTTTTCCATCAGGTAAATATCGTAAAATACCGCTCTTTCCATGCTATTTATTAGTATTTATGCTATGTCAGCAGCAGCAAACATAACAACGAATCGCATCATCCACTCGACAGCCTCATGCTACGTAGCAGCAGACACCGTCACCTGGCCAACCACACCAACAGATTTATCACGGGCAACAACCATCGCCAGTTGGTAGTCAACCGCCAGCATTTGGAGCCGCCGCTCAACCACCTTTCTCTGTGGTGTGCCTGACGACAGCGGGCATACAGATCGTTCCGCACAAATTTACAAATCTCATCCCCGATTCAAATCTTCAGAATACGAAACAACAGCTCATAAACGTGACAATTTCTTTGCGATCGGCCACAATCAACAATCTTCGAAATCAATACGATCCGATATACACACTGAAACCTTCAGTAGTCCTTGTCGGACACATACGAATACAAGATAAAATATAATAAGGCATTTTAAATTTTAATAAAAAATTAGATTAGTTTATATTGTAAATTATTTATTTGAAAATTGTATACACATAGATAACTCAAATATTTCATTTAAATAGTTCAGAAAGTCAACGCAGTTCGTAGTGACATCGATATCCATCCAATTTGGAAGACTACTTCTGGTGCATGTTATAGCACATCTTGATTGAAACCATTTCGCGCCCATAGTAAGAAGCTCTTCTGTGAATCTTTGCTCCGCACTGGTATCACAAAACAGCATTTTAGGGAATTCTGCAACATTAAAATTGTGTTTCAAGAAATATCGAGGAATTTCTTCATTCTCTTCGCAAAAGCAATCCAAAGCTCCATGAGGTTAACCATGGCCAGACTCAGCTTTGACAGCTTCAATTTCTGGTGCATCTCACTTAAGAGCCTCATTATTAGTCTGATGTTTGAGCAAGTGAATGTCAACATTTTTTATGATGCATTTGGGCTCAATTAGTTTGTTTAGATACGTTATTTTCGATGACTTTCTCTCTCAGGGTACGTTTGATTGCCTCTTACGAAGCTTTCTCTCTCTCTCTCTCTCTCTCTCTCTCTCTTTCTATTTACATCGGCGTATGATAGCCTTTCTCCATATTTGATCCGGATGTGAAAGTGAGGATATATTCCTTGTAATATTCTCCATTAACAGGTATTCCTCGCTCAACAAAAAGAAGTTGGCTTTTTTCGCGACTGTTCACTCCGCCAGCTACCATGCCGTTTAAGCCGAACTACGGTGTCTGTATTACGGGAATACTTGTGGGACCACTGGTTCTCACTGTCTTATTCTTTCGACTAGATATTGGATGCAGTTGAATTCACGACATAAAAAAAATGTTTGCACGCTTGGTTCTACACACAATTTTGTTTGATGCCAGCCTCATCTATCTGCTATATCTCATCTGTCATTTGAGAGTATGCTTTTCTCATTTTTGCATATGATAAAAAGAACTGATTTTGGTTTTGGTTCTTCTTAGGTGCCAGCTGAGGTAAATCCTTCACTCCCTGCCATTCTCTTCCATCAGGCAAATATCGTACAATGCCATTTTTTTTATGCTATTTATTAGTACTTATGCTATGGTACCCCAGTGGGGGAAAATAAGCGCTAGATGCAGCAATTATCTATATCTAGTAAACCCTCACTGGTAAATTATAAAAGCACGAATAAGTTTAAATATGTTTAAACATAATATATTATGAGACCTAAAGTGTTACATTAGGTCCTGGCCTTAAAGCACAACTATGGACAAGTGCTCCAGAGTACATCTGTATGAATAAGGATTTCATTCCTTCAAACAAAAATATGTCAGCTTCACCCGAAAGAGAAAAGTCACTTGATTTGCACAACCTATGTGACTAAGTATCGGTACTGCGGGGGCAAGTGTAGCCCATACCTACTTCGAAGGTATATCCTGCCGCTGGGAGAGGCCCCTTTAGTGGGAGCTCCGCAGGGGCTGTGGTTTATAGGCTATCTGCTATAGAATTGTTAGGCAAGCTGGTGGCCAATCATTTCTGGATGCAGCGCTTGCTTAGGAGTGATGTGAGCGAGGCACACACTCCGCCTGGACCCGGGTTTAATGGGCTATAAAAGTCATATGAAGATGGGTATGCTATCTTACCATTGATAAATTAGTCTCCATAGGTTAAATCAAAAATGGTAGTATTGTAGTGCACAATACGATATTGCCTATTCAAATTAATATGTACTGTCTTAATGTTGGACCATCGATTTAAGTTTCATTGCAGGTATCGATGTAAAACCGTAGTACGATCTTATGCTATAACATAGGTTTGATGGTTTGACTGTAGACTTGTTGCTTCAGTTAGTTGATCGAGTGATTCGCAGAACGGTTCATCTCGACACATTTTTAGCGAGTTCCGGGGAGTTGTTAATCCATTTTGTCACTGTTCGCACTTCTACTCCTTATTCAGTCAATGAACGAATCTTTCTTTTTGATTCTGTCAAACATACCGACGGTCCTCGACTTCTTTGCGTATTGTCCTCGTTTCCTTCTTCGGCATTGCACCATTTTTTCACGGTGTTCTTATGGACCCTCAAATGTTTAACATATGTCGCTGCGGCTGTACCCCAACTGAGGCATGCGTTGAATTTCAGTACGCTTTTGAATTTTACTATTTACCATTATTATTGTGGAAGTAAACAAACGCCATGCTGGGTTTGTCTTGCACAAATAAAATTCATTTTCAGAAAATAGATAATTATTGATAGTTAAACAGAGCGATTTAGATAATTGGATACAGCAGAACAAGATCATCAAGAAGTTTTCAGTATGAAGTATATGTAGATAGAACTTCACATTGACACTGAATAACTTTTATAGAAAAATGTACTGCAGCAAGCATTTGAATTGCATTTTATGCTCATTTAAATAAATAAAAAGAAACTCGATTGCTTTTGGTTTAACGCAAATTTTCAAATGATTATGACTGCCATTGAAATTAGTCACTATTTCTGATTTTTCATTCAAAAAGTGTTTCTGAAAATAAATCCAAATATGCAAATGATCATGCTATCGTTCAGCACCAATTTCAATCGTTTCGTAGGCAAAACTAGTTTAGCATAAAAGTCTATGTCTATTGAAACTTGCACGCTTTTGCGCCTACATAATCAATGTTATTCAGCCGGCATTTACACTTTGTTGAATGCGAATTTCTGCAAGGTCCTTCGGCAAATTGCTGCGAGTGCAAACTCAAATGAATGTTTGTGACTGCAACTGATACAGGTATTGAAAATGCGTTGAATGTTATCCATTATGCATGCAAACAACGTATTCTAGAGGTGAATCAGTTCATCTGGTTGGAATTAAGGTTCTGAATAGTAAGCAGATTCGCACTAGTCGGAAGAAGTTTTTGGAACTCACCAGTCTTCGAGAGACTGTTTGAAAGCTAAGAATATGTCTACCGACAGAGATACATACATACGTACACTATTTATTGTAGAGCCGGAAGGAAGCTGACTGCATCCTGCTGATAAGCTAATACCTTTGTTAATCCTTGAAAGAAATAATTAATCGTCCTTCAACGTGTGCACGATCGCATTTGAATTTTACCAATGACTCAATTTAATCCAAGGGTGAGGAGATTGGGAAGTATTTCCTGCTCCACGAATATTTTTCATGCTTGTTTTGAATGACACAGCAAAAGCTCCGTTCTACTTGATAAGATATTGTAAAAAATGTATCACATAAATTTGTACCAAAATTGGTTAAGTTTTCATTTTCTTTCTATGCAGTTACTTTTCTTCGCATACTACGTACATACATATATGCTTGTTATTATGACTTGAAAACAGAAGTACCTACTTGGAATCGAAACAAATATATTGAGCATTTGTATCGGAACATCCCAGCTCATATCAAATGATTAGTATACAAAAAATCATTTTCATGAGAAGGTAATGGAAAACTCCACCAACAATGTTATTGATTCTCAATGTTCGCAGCTGAATGCATTTAAGCATGAATATGAGTATGTAGATGCATGAATTTCACCGGTAGCAGCTGCAGGTCGAATTATTTATTTAAAATTTAATGACCAGAAGTTGATTTTGATGTATATTCGTAATTGATTCAATCAAGCATTATCTTGCAACGAGCCACTCTACTCATTACCATTTCCCATTAAATTTGCACTGATGCTTGAATAATGCAACGGTGCGAAATGCAGTAAAATCAAATATCGAGAAGTGATTATGGCTGGGACTATTAGCAGTCCTGTTTTTGGTTCGTTAACAGTTTTCGAGATTGTTTTTTTGTCAATGGGATTATGCATAAAAAGTTAGGGTGGATTATTTTTTGGTTGGGTGTCTGTAATCCCCACTTTTATGTTTGCAAAGTATTTCCGGGCTATCTATGATTGTATTTGTAGGTCGATATGCGAATTAATTATTGCTGACCGACAATTACTTGTTACGGTGAGAAGGTGTCAATTGTTTAAATTGGTTTCCGGAAATCCAATTATGATGGATTTCGAATTAAGAGTGAAATAAATGAGCCGGCAGCCACATTTAAACTTGCAAACATCCTGTAATTTGTGTTCTTCCTGAGTGTCTTTTACGCGTACTTTACATTATATTTTTCGAAAAATAAAGGGAAATAAAATAGAGAAAAGAAAAAGTATAGTGTCAAGGACTAAAATTTATGTACATATTTCTGACGCTATAAAGAGTTTTCGATGTTCAGTTCTATAATAAAACATGGTTTTAATCCGAGTAACAGTAGGTTTTATTTTTAATTGCTATAGCTAGAACAAAATTAAGAGCACACTGAGCTTACATTCTATTAACCTCAAAAATTGTGTTATTTTATTTTTGATGTGAAATTTTGAGTAAAGTGCTTCGGGGGAATTGTGGATTGTATGAGGACAGGTGTGTATTTATGTTAGTGTATCCACAATACTCCACTGCCAGCGTTTTACGCGTTATCGCGAGGCGTAGAAGAGTGACATCTTTGTGGTTCCATCAGCTCGAGAGACATATGGTGCGAAGGAGCCTCTCTTCGCTGGACTTATTCTCGGACCCGAAGACAGCAATGATATGTTTAGTGTTCGATGTGTATGTTGCTGTTTCTCGAGAGGTTTGTTGACAGGATCCATAAAGGATGACTTGTACCAGGGCTTGAGCCTGTTAGTGGAAACATTTACGTAATTATTTCTTATGTCAAGAGTGTAATAGTTAGTATGTCTGACTATGACTTTGAAAAGATCATCATACAGTGGAAGAAGTGATGGGCGAACAGAATCGACTCTAACGATGAAGTGAGTTCGAGTTGCCTGAAGATGAATATATTCGGTGTTGTGTGATGTTTTCCGTCCACCGCCGGCTGGAGTTTTGCCATAGTTGCCGAAAGTTCAGAGCAAAATCGGTTTGACTGATCTTCCGATGATTTTCATGAAGAAAGTCACTAGAAAGAACTGTGTTCTGTCTCTCTAGGAGTCGTGCCGGTGACGCTATGAGCTCTTCTTGGATTGGAGATCATAATCCAAGGTGAATTAGGGGCAGTGTTCTGGTCCAGGATGCATAGTTATGAGCCATGATAGCCAATTTTACAGTACAATGCCATCTACCAAGGAAACCGATGGCCTGATGGCGGTACGCTGTTATACTATTGCGTTCGAAGCCCAAGAGTCGACCAACCTCAGCGTGGAGCGCTGACTCAAATTGTCTGCCCTTATCGATCTTAATGTATTTGGGAACTCCGAATCAAGCAATCAAGGTGCTCAGTAAAGCAGACGCACAGTCATTGGCAGTAATGCTGACTAAAGGAATTGCTTCATGGCAACGGGTGAAACGGTCATTTAAACTCTCCTTAGTTCTATTGCCTTCTTTGGGAGTTTACCTGAAGGTTTTGCCTCAACCCGATCTGGGGAGGGCTTAATGCCTTTCGTCAAAGCCTCATGACTGAAGAATTTAACTGAAAATTGACGGAAATGGCTTTCTCCAAGTTAATTATGAGAACACGGTCCGCAAATCGTTTGAAAATGTGTTCTTAATGAACAAAGTACTTCGCTTCGGCAGTCAAAGCTACCCAGATGTCGTCGAGGTAAATGAATGTCAGTCCATGTAGGACTTTGTGGGTAAACCGTTTTAACGATTTGGGTGAGCTCAAAGAGTCCGAAAGGTTTGCAGTCTTAGGGATATCGCTCGGCTCGACTGGAAATGCATGGTAGGCCTCAGTCAGGTCTATGGTAGAGAAAATAGTTTTCTCATGACAGAAGTCTTGAATAGTGGGGATCAGGTATCTATCTGGCATTGCTATGGCATTAAGGCGTCTAAAGTCATCGCAAGGACGCCATTCTTCTTTAGCTTTACGGATCATGTGAAGTGGAGACGTCCAGCTGCTATTTGAAGAGTGACATATATCCTGCTATAGCAGAAAATCAAATTCTCTCTTAGCTGCCGCGCCCTTATTAGGTGTCAGCCGACGAGGTCTTGACACTATTGGAGGTCCGGTGGTTAAGATACAATGTTTCACCTTGTGTTTGCAGGGCTGTGAAATCCTGTGTTGACCGTGACGGCTTTGTACTTTTGGAGAAGTGCATGTATCCGTAAACCAGAGGATGGACCAATTAAAGCACTAAGTTTTGGAAGCTTGTATGAAGTGTACACGACTTTAATAGAAAGCGAAGTAAGATGATAAATTAAGATAGCGTTTGCCAAGTCAACGACTAACCCATAATGGCAAAGGAACTCTGCGCCTGAAATGGGCCTAGAGATATTGGTATTGATGATACCCCAGGAGAACTTACGACGGAGTCCTAGTTAGAGCTTAATCACCTTTCGTTCATAGGTGCTAATTTGCCGCGACAAATTGATTACCAGAAGGTGAAAGCCTTCCGTTTGTAGGTGCTGGAAACACTAGAATACTTATGCCAGTGCCAACAAGTTAGCGTCGTTTAGACAATTTGTTGTGAATAATAAGATGAGGGATAAGAGATAAGTTGCGTTGTTCCACCAGTTGAAGCAGCCTTGTAAGCGTATGGAGATACGCATTTATGCCCGTTGTTGCCAAAATTTCTATGATGAAAACATACTCCGTATTGTTTTTTATGTCCACGGTTCCTAACATCTGGAGCGTGATCGAGTTCGTAATCGCTCATGAAATAGTCTAATAAGGGTGGCGACCTGTTTTGTTAGTTCCGCCACCTCTGTTTGCTTGTGAAAAACAGCGAGTGTATTTACCTGAGGTTATACGAAAACTTCAGCTATTTTGTCGACCGTTTAAGCCAATTTGTCCAGGCTGGCTTCCGAAAAAATATCCCGCTACGTTTATGCTATTCACTGTTGTATGTTTGTTGCCAGCGAATGTTTGCTGTGCTTAATATTTCTTGATGGGATGATATGCTCACCCAGCACATTCTCATCTTTCACTGGAAGATTGTCAGAGTCGAGAATATGCTTCTCTCACTTTTGGAATATGAAAAAATATATTATTTGGCTTGGGTTCAGTTGATCCGTAAAACCTCTACACTATTCACATCTCTCCCATCTGACAATATCGCACTTTCCGTGCTAATTATAGTATCAAAAACGTTTTTCGTCTTTACAAATGTAATATTGGACAAATATCCATGTCTCAACTTGCGCAATACTTCAAAAACTTGTCTTGTTTTATTAGTTGGGAGACTTTTCTCAATATTTCCCAATAAGTCGCCAAATCACCGTTATCTCTTACATTTAATTAGCTAATTGCTGCAAGTTTTAATATTTTTATCTCTTTGTCTTTGTATTCCTTTTGCGAACATGGGACCTCATCGACCTACTAAAATAAGCCAACTCTTTAAAATGTCTTTAACAATACTGTTTGGAAGCTGAGTGGTTGCCATAATCATTATCTATGAATAAACAATACCTACTTGTAGAACATGCTGAAAAAAGTTAGCTCTGCGTAGCGTAAAGTATTGAGATTTTAAGTGCATATTTCACCACATATGCTTCTTATTACAGTCAACTTGTTTTGACAGCCATGTACCACTTTGCACCGTTTTCGGGGCTACCACTTGCATGGATTTCATGATTTACGAACATGAAATACTTGTTACTCATTTTCATTATCAGGTGCTTATCTTATCTAACATTGAAAGCAGCATCTCTTACGTCATAAATGATGAAAATGCTCTGTACTTACATCACTTTATTAGTTCTACAATCGAACGTATCTATAGCTGCTTCACGCCAAAATCAACATACCCTGTAAATTTCGTTTTCATCCACCGACTTCATCCAAAGTTACAAGGACAGGAAAACGTTCAGGGCTGCCAATTGAAAAATATCCAAAACTTGGGAAATTTGAGCCTTGGGTAGTTATTTTCAGTGTAGATGTTTTCTCTATAAATACAGGGTAGGCCATCTAGTGGTTTGTTTTTAAATCATAGGTTATTTTGACACTGAAAGCTGTATCTCGTTCGAAATCTTGACAGAAAATCAGTATCATACCTCCGCAGAACGAAATGAGTCGCTTTACGCTTGAACAACGTTGGGAAATATTGAAAACTTCTTTCCAAAGTGAGTGTTGTGTAGCCCAAACAGTGCGTTTTTTGAAAATTAGTTTTGGCCGAACTGAAGCACCCACCGCGCCTGCTGTACGCAAGTTTGTGCAAAAAGTTCGTGAGACTAGCATGCTAGTGGACAACCCTCATGGCTCTCGTCATCATACGGTGCGCATAGAAAGGAATGTCGCTGCTGTAGCCGAGAGTGTGAGACTCACTCTACGAACATTAACTCGCCGTCGATCTCAACAAATCAACATTTCACACACTAGCCTGAGGAGAGTTCTGCACAAAGATCTCGGGTTATTCGTTTACTAGGTCCAATTGACTCAGCAATTAAAGGCGCACGGCCATCCACTTCGTTAACGCTTCGCAATTCGGGCCTTAGAGCAGCTTGAATTGGACAACGATTTTGGGCGAAAAATCATCTTTTCTGACGAGGCGCATTTTCATCTCGGCGGCTACGCTAACAAACGAAATTGC
This sequence comes from Nemotelus pantherinus, assembly GCA_963978885.1. NCBI lineage: Eukaryota > Metazoa > Arthropoda > Insecta > Diptera > Stratiomyidae > Nemotelus > Nemotelus pantherinus. The sequence goes on along the minus strand of OZ022264.1, from coordinate 208,330,571 downwards.
CGCATCTGGGGCTTGGAAAACCCGCACGTTATTGCCGAAAAGCCAATGTATCCACAGAGAGTGACAATTTGGTGCGGATTGTGGAGTGGTGGCATCATTGGACCATTTTTCTTCGAAAATGAGGCTGAGAATAACGTTTCGGTCAACGGTGAACGTTACAAAGCTATGTGATCCGTTGTTTTTTGTACTGAAATTGAAGATATGTATATAGACGACCTCTTGTTTATGCAGAAAGGTGCGCCATGCCACACAGCCCATGCCACAATCGATCTTTTACGCACCGAATTCCCAAATCGTGTTATCATCGTGGTATAATCGTGCCAATTGGCCGCCTTGGAGCTGCGATTTGTCCCCTTTGAACTTTTTTTGTAGGGAACCGTGAATTATTAAGTCAACAATCCAGAAACGATTCAAGCAATTAAGGCCAGTATCATCCAAGCGATCCGTGAGCTACAGCCCGAAACCATCAACAAGGTCTTGAAAAATTGGAGTGACAGAATGCGCTACTGCGAAGACAGCCAAGGCAGCCATCTGAACGAAATTGTGTTCCATCATTAATGAGAATATTTATTCTTACTAACAAAGCCATAATACATGGAAAAACATTAAATTTTGTTCATTTTATTGAATTTGTAAAAAGAAACTTGTATTTGGTATTTAATGCTGTTGGTACAAAAATAACAAAAATGCTGGGTTGCTGGCATCACAGCCAACAGTGTACCAAATCTTTTTCATTGTGAGGTTAAGGGGGAAAAAAAACTTAGGACTACAGCCCGCAAAACTTTACCCATTTTTGACATCTAAATATTCATATATTATTTATTGTCACTACGAGAAAATTTTGCGAAAACATTGCTTGGTAAAGAAATAAATAAAAAATATAAAAGCTTCCATAGCTGGCATTCCTATCTTAATTTTTCACCCCAATTCCTACCACCTACTTCACCTACTTTAAATACTGTTATTTAATTATTTTCGTTTTAATTTCATTACGCCTTTATTTTGATTTCAATTCAGCAAATTTTCAAAACTGAAGAAATGAATTTGGTAAAGTCATCTACTACGTGGATTTCGTCAAAATCTGGTGACTGCATCGGAATTTAGAGAACAAAAAGCAGTTTGTCTTAGTAATTTTTAGCACAATTTAGGTGCAAAAAGTAAAGGTAAATTGGTGGGGCACTGCCGTTTTTGCGCAAAGAGAAATTTCGGAAAATTTTGTAGGTTTTCTGTTTATGTAACTGCCGTAGCTACAGGGTTGTCTGTACATTTCTCAAAAATGATAGAAACATGTTTCATGCACTCATCAAAATTTTCTGTGAATTTTGTTTTGATCAGATGACTCCGCCTGAAGTTATCACAGTAATTCAAAATTTTACAAGCTTTCTTTCAATACTTAAAAGCACTTACCATCCGTATGGGGTTGAAAATTTCCAAAAAATTATGATTACCGAGCTTGAAATATTATATATTTTTTTTCTATGTATATTTTTTGCGAATTTTCATTTTCTACAGAAATATATTTTGCTCGTGACTTTGAATTGAAATGACGTCTTGAGCATCGTCTCCAACTTATTAAAAAAAAAAATGTGACATCAGGATCCAGTCAAGCTTATCCGAATTCGGTTATCTTTGTCTCGGTTTCGCTCTTCTTGTTGTTGTCTGTTTCTCGTTGTCTCGTTGTTCTCGTTGTTCTCGTTGTTCTCGTTGTTCGTTAACTTCGTTTCATCTTATTCGTGTTTGTACGTTATGTCACCGAGGCAAGCAGGTGATTTCGCATACGTCGTCTTGAGTTGTGCGGACAGCGAATCAAAAGGAAGCTGAAGACGAAGACGTGAATCCAAGTCTAAATCCATGGTTTTGTTTGGAAAACTGTAGAAAATATAAACTCCTCGTGGTACATAAGCTACGTAAAGATTTTTCTCGGTAAAAATTAGACTAAGAAAAAAATTTAAATTAAATTAAACTAACAAATAGCTCTGTTTATTGACTCCGAAAATAGACCAGAGCATCTAAGCTAAAAGTGAGCGCCTGTCAAAAAACAGTCGAGTAACTTAAGTCGAGTAAGCAATTCTCAAAATTAGTTGCTTGTCAGAAGTTCAAGCTATCAATTCACTAATAAGAAGCTCTACTTCAGTCACAATTCTTTGTTGAAAGTTACTTCCGTGGCAGTTGACAAACAGCTGGTTGCTTGCCCGAACTTGCTCTACCAAAAAAGGTAGAGCAGAAATTGTATTCTAAATTGCCCTAGTTCAACTTTGAGTAGGCTCATGAAACACAAATCAGAGCAACTTCAGGTAAGTTAGAGCAGCTTTATTGCTCTTTAAACACATTTTGCTGAGATATCTCAATCTAGCTCAGCCTAGAGCAGCTCATTAAACACAGCTTATATATAGAAAGTCATACAAGCGAATCAAATAAAAATGAATCTACTTTTGAAAAGTCAATTTTGAAAGGAATAATTTAAATCCACTCGGTATATGTAGTATTAAGAAGAAATTTACTTTTAATTTAAAAATGAAAACTTAATTTAATTGAATATTTGAGAATAATTAAATAATTTTTAAAAATATAATAATATAATATGTATACTATAATTTAACATTCACCTAAAGAACCTTTAAGAAATTGTGGAATCTTATCGGCCATTGTATCACCATTCAACCAAAACACTTCCTGCCATAAATGTCGAAAACTTTCCACAGTACAGAAGTTCCTCCTTCATTCGTACAATAAAACAAATTTTTCCGGGAATAATGCGCTTAAATTTTACAGTTGCAAGTGGCGTCAATAAATTTATGGATTTAATTTGATATCATATCCTGCAGTCTTAACTTACTCGGAGAGTTGGCCGATCCGAAAGGAATGGCTGTCGTACTGTTCTGCTTTTGGAGGAGCACCGACTTAGTTAGGCCCAGATTGTTTTGCTTCCGGGCTACCTAAAACTACCCCACGTTTCCATCTAAGTAACTGTTCCCTGATAGTCAGACAGAAGCTGTTTACAAATTTCAAGTCTTCTGTTCCGTTTTGTTACTAAGCATAGTGCTATGTCTATGATACAAGTTTACGGTAAACAGCGTTGCTGGCAGAGTTAACCATAACGCAAACTTTTCCTTGGCACTCCTTGTTTCATATGATAAAAGTTTTAGCACTGCTCTTGCGAAATAAATTAAATAGAATAGCCTCAAGTGCTTGTTCGAAAGCACTTCAATGGCATAAATGCTTGCATATGTATGCGTGCGAGATGACGACATTAGATGAAAGTGAAACTGGAGTGAATGGTAGGTCGTAACACGACGAATATCACGGGATGCTTAAATTTAAATAGAAATAAACGTTTGCTTGATTAAGACAGAGCTATGTTAGTAGTTTATATACTTTTGGTATTAGTTAAACTTTGCATTTATGTTGCAAACTAATTGCCTCCTAGTTACAATAATTTTTGATTAACTTATAGGCATAGAAACTAACATAGCAAAATGAAAAACGATAGAGGCAAAAATTGAACACGATAATCAGTGCAGTAAAATCAGGAGCATTTTCATGAATGAGGCGCTATTTAACTTTTTTTAACCACTATTTAGTGTGTAAATAAATATAAAAAAAAATTAACTTTATTAATCTTTTTATTAGTACTTTCTTTATCACCAATATTAAAAATATGATCATTGGATGCGTTGTATGCTCGAAGAATGGGCCGAAAATCAAGGGGAAGCTGACTCTCTGTTTTACTGGAAAATTTTTTTCATTAAGGAGGCTTATTTGTGGGCCGATGGTTGCGCTAATAAGCAAAATAGTCATATTTGGAGTGAGGAAAGTCTCCATCAAGTCAGAAAACACTGTTGCATCCACAATAATTCACTTTACTAGACTTTTTTAAAGATGAACGCGGCGAGCGCGTTACTGTCGATGGGGACCGGTACAAGGCGATGCCAAACCAGTTTTTCCCCCCAAATCCCAAATTTGCCCCATATGAATATGAGAGAGATGCGGTTTCAATATGATGGCGCTATAATAATCAACTTATTGAAGATGAAATTCAGATTTCGCATCATTTCGAGAAACGGACCCGTGAATTGGCCACCAAAATTGTTGGCTCCGCTGAATTACTTCTTGCACAAATACATGAAGCCGTTGGTCTTTTCTGACAGACTAGTGACGATTGACGTTTTAAAAGCCAGCATAACTCGCATCATTGACGATATACGATTACAGTTGCTTCAAAGAGTGGTCAAAAATTGGACCACATTAGAACTGGCTTTTTGAGAGGTAGTGGCGGTGGTTCTTCAGAAAGTAAATATAAAGAACCAAATTTTGTAGTAAAAAAAAATAAAGTAATCCCGCTCATAATTTTTATTTTCTTCAATTTTGGAATCAGAATCCTCTGCAAAAAAACACTCTTTACTAACGATTTTCTGAGGAATTCGGAAACTAAATTAAATACATATGTCTATTTTTATTATTTCCGGTAATTATAGTTGGCACTTTATAAGTCCGTATTTGCCCAGAGCTAAAACAATCCTTTCGATTCTTTATTCCAAAAGTTTTTGAAACATTAATGATCGTATTTTAGTCGTACATTGTGTATTCCCATACCAGAGCTGCAAATCTTTATGATTGTTCTTATCACTATTTCTCTACTGTTACAACTAAATAATACATCCCAGCTCTCCATATGCAAAGACTTGTTGTGTCTTCAGCCTAAGTCTTCCATATGCAAAAATTTTGATTTGTTTTAATGGTAAACCAAAAATGTTTCCTTATAGTTCAAGAAACTTTCAATTTTAACATCTTATACAATATCAATATAAAATAAAATATCTACATAAGTGTCTCTTGTCAGGCGTGAGTCAAAAATTCTATTTTCGAGTGTGAAACAATTGTGAAAAACCCTAGTGCATCAGAACTGCTAGAATCATTAATTTTCGAAGAACAGTAGAGAATTTGTGCAGATTTTGAGTGTGTATTCTACCACTAGCTATTTAGTATCCTAAGTAATAATATACCCTAAGCTAATTTAATTTCGATGACTTAATCGAAAGTTACAGCGATAGAAAGGTGTTTGGGGTTGCCATCCAAAAAATGCCCAGACTTTAGAAAATTTAAACATTGGTAGGATTTACAGCGGTTGGACCAAATGTGACCTGAACTATAGCGCGGACTAAGCGAATTTAGTCCTAAAGTGTTTACATCGACCTGACCTAAAATTTGAATTTAGTCCTCGTTTGTACACACGTGGCAGCTGTCATTAAGTATGATTTTAGTTCATATACTGTAATTATCTTTTCATTCGTCCCTCAAGCCTGATTGTTTAAATGATTTTGAGTTAAACCAGAGGGTTGCAAGCTTAAATTCAACGTTCATATATTATTAATAGTCGCGCAAAAATCAAGGCTTAGGTCGGGTGTGTTTACAGCGATATAGTCCATGACCTATTTTAGGTCAGGTCGCTTGAAATCGTGTACTGACCTACTACTTGGGTCGGGTACTGAGTGTTTACAGCAGGTGGACTAAATAATTAAGATGGAATTTGGTGTATAGTCCGCGTACTAAACGTCTGCTGTAAACACTATTATTATTTACTTATTTTCTTAACTTATTTTTAATTGCTTATGTAAGCATTTATTGGTACGGAAATAACAAAAACGCTTCGTGTTGGCAACCCTTTGCTAGCACCGAAGCCAAAAACATGTCTTATTTACCTGACGTTAAAGGCAAAATACTCTGGGAATTTCGTCTTGATCCGAGGACTGCATTGGATACAAAGAAATTTAGGGTTACCACGCGTAAAAGTTTTTAAATTTTCTAGATCGTAATATTTGTTGTTTATTTTCACTACATGATTACTAGGATTTGATAATTTTATGATAAAATCGCTTACTAAATATATGCCCAAATAAACAAAAACAGTCATAGCTGGCTACCCTATCTTTGTTTCTCCAACAAGATTTCTGTTGAGTATTGTCTACAATAACTTCAATTCGCCATATGAATTTTGTTATGATTTCATGGCTGCACTGGAAGCTATAGGGCAAAGAGCTTTATTTTCCTGAGCGAATTTTCAAAATTTTAGACACTAAAATTACCATAGCTGGCAGCTCCAGCCGAATTTTTCAACCGAATTTCTATCAAACGTGGCTCAAGCTAAGATTCAGCTACTATGTAATATGACACCACTGGCACAGAACAGTCCAAATTACAAAATCGCTTTTATCAAACTTGGTCCTACTTAAGGACAATACGTGCTGTAAATTCCAACTGTATCTGATTATTGGGTCGTGAGTTTTCGTGAACAGAGATTTTTGATACTGATACCGTTCTTGTTTGTTGTAAAATTTCAAATGTTTTACTTTGGCTATGTAGACAACGCATAAGATTTATATATGAGCTGCTTTTTCCCCCAAAAAATAGACAATTTTTCAGGAGAGTCGATGATTTGAAGGTTTTCACTTTCAGCGTCTGCCCTAGCTACAAGGTTGCCAACATGCTCATCAAAACCAACTCAAATTTACAACTTAATAATACCAATATGTTCATAATGATTTGATAGCTTTCTCAAAAGTTATCGCAATTCAAAAATTTTCAAATTTTCCCGATCAGACACCTAGCGCACACTTGGGTTCAAAACTTCCAAAACATCCAATTCTCATTTAGAACACGTTCAAAACTCATTTCGCAAACTTAATTTTTGCAAAAATTATTTTTGGGCAGAATAATAGGTACACTAAAATGGCCGCAGGCGCCAAAGGATTAAAGATAATTGACATTTGACAAATTCGGACCTATTTTGCACACACGTCAATGTATCCTGAAAGTTTCAGCTCAATCGGATGGCGCGTTCCCGAGAAATAGTCACTGAATTTTTTTGATGATATATATATATATATATATATGCATATATATATATATATATATATATATATATATATATATATATATATATATATATATATATATATATATATATATATATATATACATATATATATATATATATATATATATATATATATATATATATATATATATATAGATGGCGCGTTCCCGAGAAATAGTCACTGAATTTTTGTGATGATGATATATATATATATATATATATATATATATATATATAAATATATAAATATATATATATATATATATATATATATATATATATATATATATATATATATATATATATATATATATATATATATATATACATATATATATATTGGGTTGAGTCATAAATACTTGCCGATGCAGGTAGATGTCAATTGAAATTTCTTTGAATTCCTTATTGATTGTAGAGGGGTGATCGTTTTGTTTTCAAATGACAGGTATGGGTTAGTCATTCTTAATTTAGAAGTTGAAAAATACAGGTGTAAGAAATGGAAAATTTGAAAGTGCATTTGAGACATATTATGTTGTGGGAGTATAAACTTGGAAACAGCGCTAAGGCAACAGCTGAAAAAATATGCAGTGTTTATGGTAGCGTAGTAATAAGTGAAAGAACAGTGAGGAATTTGTTCACTAAATTCCGTTCCGGAGATATGACGCTTCAGGATGATCCAAGGCTGGGTCGGTCTTCTGATTTTAACGATAAACAATTGAAAATTTTGGTAGAACAAAATCCTCGCCAAACAACGCGAGAATTAGCAGAAAAGCTGGATACATCTCAATTAACTGTGCGCCGGCACCTTGAAAAGCTAGGGAAAGTTTGTAAACTTGGAGTCTGGGTGCCACATAATCTCACTGAAAACAACAAGGCGAACAGAATGTCGATTGCCACAAGTCTCCTCTCACACCAAAGAAATTAGCCTTTTTTGGCCAATATTGTTACAGGGGATGAAAAGTGGATAGCCTATGAAAATGTCGTCAAAAAAGGCAGTGGCTGGATAAAGACACGGCACCAAAACCTGATCTTAAAGCTAGTATTCACGGCAAGAAAATTTTATTGTGTGTATGGTGGGATCGCTAGGGTATCATTCACTGTGAGCTGATTAATCGCAACGAAACAGTCACATCAAACGTGTATGTTCAACAGCTGCAACATGTGCAACAAAAATGTATTAACAAGCGTCCAGCGTTGACTAATCCACAGTAAGTAGCGTTACTCCATGACAATGCCAGGCCCCACACCGCTAGGATCACCCAGGACAAAATATTGGAGCTAGGCTGGTTACCTCAACCGCCATATTCATCCGACCTTGCTCCAACCGATTTTCATCTTTTCCGGTCGCTTCAGAATTCTCTTAACGGAAAAACTTTTACCAACGATGACCAGGTACTTCTGCACGTCGACTCCTTTTTTGCAACGAAGCCAAGAACATTCTACGAGGTGGGGATTGACACATTGCCTGATAGATGGCAGCAAGTAATAAATAATAATGGTGAATATATTATAGATTAGTTTATGAATTTGTAATTTTTATAATGAAATAAATTTATAGCACAAAATCGGCAATTAGTTATGACTCAACCCAATATATGGAAATATGCATTTTTAGCTAAACCGATTTGAATGAAGAAGATATGGAAAAAGAGAGTTAATAAAAGTTCAAAGTTTATGTAATTGGAAAAAGAGAGTTAATAAAAGTTCAAAGTTTATGTAATGTGCTTACATGTTCCTATTTTTAAGTTTATTGTTGTGCATTGTACTGTGCGGTAGTTTGTCAACGTTTTGCGTTGTGTTGTGCGTTTTTGTATGGTAAGTTGTCTTTTTTCCGAGGCGACGTAAAAGCTTGAGTAGGAACTGATGAGAGTGCAAAGTGTGTGCCAAGATTGAGCCAAAAGCTGAAGTTTAGAAATGCGTTGAAATAAATTCGCGAAATTCTCGAAGAATTTCAATTAAAATATATTTTGGCACTAAGATATCGTACCTTTGAACTGGCGCCCAGTGTGGGCGATAGATGTATAACGAAAACCGAAATCCACAAATGGTTAAGGAATTAATTCAGCAATTTTTTGTGGAAAACTTTATTTAGATCGTTTAATCATAAACAAGAGCATGAGAAAAGTCTAATACTAATACAGAAGAATGTCAATTAAGTTAATGTTAGTGATTTCGCAGGAATCTCGTACTTGAAATCATTTTGCGCTAAAGTTCATTAGGCGCCACGATATTCACAATATTCCCGCAGTAGCTGGCCCTGACTCTAAACCAACTTTATTTCTTAAATTTTGGAAGTTTGTTCATTACAATTAAAGTTATTTGCCCTTTAACTCCCGGTGCAGTAGTGAAATCAAAACGAAATGCATTATGTACATGGTCAAATTTAATAGGAATTTGATTGAAAAATTAAGATATTGCTGCCAGCAGTTGGTAGTTTTTGTAATTTTTGGTTATTTTTTTAGCCAAACAATGTTTTTACTAAATTTTCAAATAATTGTGATTTCGTAGTGACGATAAAAAGCATATGAGTATTTAGATTTTGACAACATATGAGTAATTAGATTTTCCCAAGTTTCTTTGTTTTTATTCCTATGATTTCCAATGAGGTCAAAACGAAATTCACAAGGGAAGTTGGTCTTAAAATGAAGCAGATATGATACACTTTTGGTTATGATGCTAGCAAAGGATTGCCAGCACCAAGCATTTTTGTTATTTTTGTCCTAACAAAAACTACCTTTAATTTTCATATGGAAAACATCTACAATGAAAATAAGTCACCAACGCTTAAATTTTCCAACTCAGAGAGAAAAATTTTGGTAACATTAGCAATTTTCGTTAGCTGTTGTTACATCAAATACGGGTTATAGTTAAAATAGCCATGGGAGATTTGTGAATCACTTTTATGTTTCATGACGCATGATTGATAAACAATGCCCCTTGGTGTGAAAAAGTAAGCAACCACAAAGTATGGTATTCCAACAATGTACATAGTACAAAATAGCAATTTATTTTAGTTTGTCTATTCAATAACTAAGTTCCGCAGACAAAAATAAGTGCGCGACAATTAAGTTGTGTGCACAACAGAGTTGGGTTCACTTAACAATCAATGATTATAAAATAACTTTTGCTACTATTTGTCGACAATTAAGTACTGCTTAAAGAATGAATATTTTTAAACTATTTTAGTTTTTCTATTATAATGCAATCTTGCGGAGTAAGAAACCTGGATAAGAAGAAAAATGACATGCCTTGATTTTGATTCGAAGCTTTAATCTTGTTTATAGGAAAACAGAAAAGTACATTTAATTTGACAATTCTCATATGAGAGTTAATGAATATAAAATCTTAGTCGCTGGGTCACAATGACATTGATGATTATAGATATTGAAAATGCAGCGAAAATATGTCGTGAAACCATTATCAACCGTAGATATTAAGTTTGCAAATGTATACTTGAATCTGTCGTAATAAACAATAAAAAAATTTCCCTTCCTAACATATACAAAAAAAGGCTGCAAAAGCTGATCTGCTTAACGAAATCACTGTGATATGTATTCAATCAAAAGAGGGATAAAAATCATTCACATATTCTACCTATAAGAAAAAGCTCTATTGTGAATCCTTGATTGTAGATTTCATGGTGTTCTCCTGATTTGTGGTTTTAGTTCGTTTTAGCTTTTAGTTCGTTTTAGAATGTTAAATCAACATTACTCTCTAACGTGGTTTATTGTAGGAATGATCTCCTTTGTGTAGTCCTTTTTATTTAAGATGTATCTAAAATAGATTTCTATGATGAATAAATGAACGAAGTATATTGAGAGAATACCACTGGTATTCATTTTTTGTAGACAATGCAACTGGGATTTTCAAATAAATCTTCTGGCTTTCGATAGTGAAGTTCCTGAATGTACTAGTGATTGAGTGAATTTTTATTGATATATTGAAATTATGGGCTTTGACTTCATTAAAACGTGTTGCTTCACTTTGTGCTATGAATTCATACTTTCTTCTAGAAATGTGTTTTTTCTTTTTGCTGAACAATAGGTAACTGCATCAACTAATACATGAACGACTTCTATCAAAATACACATTATCGAAATATTTTTAATATACTCTTTCACTCTAAAATTCACATGTACATTTTCCAGGGACATACTCTACAACAATTTCTCATTCATGACAGACGTAAAAACAGCTTTCACGAGGATGGGTAACGAGGTGTCTCTGTTAACTTAATTACATTTTCCGGTAGACATTTATTGTGTTTGCACGAGTCGCGGCGAAGATGACGAGGTGCGATTGCATGAGTCTGACAAATAAACTGCAACTGAAGATTTATGCCACTAGAAGAGGAAATGACACGTCTGATAGGGCTCCCGTCCCGGCTTGGTTGGTGAGGAGCAAGGATGGTATGCTGTTTTATTAACACCTAAGAACAATTTACAACGCTATTGTTGTAGCACTATGTGAGTTCGGTACGTGAAAAGGTTTTGTATGACGTTTAGCGATCATAATAGAAATTATTTATATAATACGAGACGCATTCAGCTTTCATCTTAATGATGTGCTCCAAATGTATTTGGAAAATAATTGCTGTAAGAAAGTTAAAGAATAAGAGTCATAATTTTGAAAAATACTTAAAATTTCTAATTGCGGTTAATTTCGACAGACCATTGAGTATAAGTGTTTAAAAAAAACAAGAATGCGAAGATCTTGGTTAAAATGCAGACAACATTGAAGTTATGATAACCATAGAGAGCAAAATCCTTCAAATAATCAAGCCTCAGGAAAAATGTTAAATTTTGGGAAATATTCTTGAGAGCAAATTACTTATTTTTGGAGGAACGGAAATTCTCGCTCGTGAGGAGCCACAACCGAATCATCATGTATATGCTTGCCAAACCTGTAGCTGTGGCTGCATCGTTAAATAACCTTCATCAAAACAAGAGCTCTTTGCCTTTGAACTTTCGATATAAGATTAAAATGAAGCAAGTTGAAATGGACCAGGTTTAGTAATTTTTGATGGTAATGACTATGCACTTTTCTATTGAGGAAGGTTAGGTTAGGTTAGGTTCAACTGGCTGGCACATGGCCACACATAGACCCATTTGGTCCGTAGCGATACCAGATAAATGGACCCGGAGAAAGTTCAGTCCAAACGGCCATCGAAGGCCCCGGACTTTTTTGCGAACTGCAGTATGTCCTTCAGCCTCTGCTCCGCCACATGTGATAGATCCACCAGCCAGGGCTCACCGAAGCAGCGTTGCCTGGTTTTCCCCAGTGCCGGGCAATGGCACAGAAGGTGTTGGACTGTTTCGGGGACTCCCGGCTCTTGACACTTCCTACAGGTGTCGCTGGTTAGGAGCCCCATTTTCATGGCATGAGCTGCTACAAGACAGTGGCCAGTTATGACACCGACCAGCCGCCTGCAGTCAGTCCGCGTTAAATCGAGCAGGAACTTGGTCGCTGCGTGATTGTATGACCCCCACATGATTTTGGTTTGCTTGCAGGTCTGAGTTGCACGCCATCTGCGCATCGCACCTTGCATCATATTGGAGTCGATAGAGTATTTGATCGTTTGGATTGGAGTTAAAATGTCAACCGATCCTGACAGGGGAAGGCTAGCTCCGTGCTTGGCTAGTGCATCCGCCTTCTCATTTCCTTCAATGCCCCTGTGACCAGGAACCCAGAAAATTCGGACTCTACTGTGGTTGCCCAGTCTGTTCAGGGCCTGAATACAGTCCAGTACACACTTCGATTTGTATGTGTAAGACATCAGAGCTTTGACCGCTGCTTGACTGTCTGTAAAGATGTTGATTTCCTCACTTGTGGTATCTCTGGCGTGTGCTAGGTCTGCGGCTTTACGTATTGCAAAAACCTCCGCCTGAAAAATACTACAGTGGTTAGGAAGCCTGAAAGCTGCTTCAATAGTTGCATCTGCAGAACATGTTGCAGCACCCACTCCGGCAGCCGTTTTAGAGCCGTCAGTGTAGATGCTAAGAGCTGCTGCGCCCCTTTGCTGATTCCACTCCAGCCCATCCCCCACAATCGCTTGATATCCCCGCTCGAAGCACAGAGTGGGGACCAAGTAGTCGGTGCTACCTGCGTACCCCCGCTCAATACTGCTGTGACCGAAGGATCGTGACTCGAAGTGTCCCGATTCCCTAAGCCTGACAGCAGCTTTTGCAGCTGCGCCCTTAACGAAGAGATCAAGCGGAGGCAGATGAAGCAGGACGTTCAGTGCAGACGAAGGAGTCGAGGCTAAGGCACCTGTGGTACAGAGAGCCGCCAACCGCTGAACTCTATTCGTCATGCTGGCAAAGGTAGCCTTATTTACAGCTGGCTACCAGACCAAGCATCCGTAGGCCAGTATAGGTCTGGCTATCGCCATATAAATCCAATGCGTTAAAGCAGGGCTTAAGCCCCACGTTTTACCCAGTACTCTTTTGCTGGCGTAAATCGCATTGCTTGCCCGCTTAACTCTCTCCTCTAAATTCGCCTTCCAGGTGAGCTTGCTGTCCAGAACAAGACCCAAGTACTTAGTTTGTGACTTGAGACTTAACCCGACGCCGCTCAACCTGATTGGGGCCAATTCAGGGATTTTGTACTTCCTAGTGAAAAGCACGAGATCAGTTTTATTGGAGTTGATGCCGAGGCCCACGGTGTTTGCCCATTCCTCAACCAGCCCCAGAGCATACTCGATGAGCTGGCCGAGGGAGTGCGGAAACTTGCCTGAGACTAAAATAGCAATGTCATCGGCATAGGCCACAACCGTAAGTCCTTTGCGCTCCAACTTGTCCAAAATTGTATTTATGACCAGGTTCCACAAGAGAGGGGATAGAACTCCTCCCTGCGGTGTACCTCTATGAACCTGCCTGGTGATTTGTGACCCCGCCCACTCAGCCGTTATATGCTTTTGTTTAGCATATTGCTTATCCAGCTGCGAACAGCGGGGTGGGTGTTAGTTGCGTGGAGGCTCTCCATAATGGCTGTTGTGTGCACATTATTGAAAGCGCTCTCAATGTCTAGAAAGGCTCCCAGAGCGTATTCTTTATAGTTGAGTGCCTTTTCTATTTCAAGGACTACTCTATGGAGAGCCGTTTCAACGGATTTCCCTTTCATATACGCGTTTTGGGCTCTCGATAGAGTTTGAGATCCAAGTCTTTGCTTGATGTGGAGATCTAGTAATCTTTCGAGGACTTTAAGGAGGAAGGAAGTCAGGCTAATTGGCCTGTAGTCCTTCGGGTAAGCATGATTGACTTTACCTGCCTTGGGTATAAATACAACCTTAGCGTTCCTCCAGGCTGCAGGCACGTGGCTTAGTGCTAGACAGCCTTTGTAAATTTGTGTGAGCCAAGGAACGGTGAGCGCACCTGATTTTTGGAGCATGGCCGGTAGGACCCCATCCGGACCAGGGGACTTGAAGGGCTTGAAGGTGCCAATTGCCCAGACAAGCCTCGGCTTGGTGACAACTTCATCAATGCTTTCTGTGTCATGTAGATCGGACGCCTGTTGACCGGTGAAGCGGGAGGATTCATCCAAACAGCCCGGGAAGTGAGTGTCTACGAGGACCCTCAGCGTTTCCGAGCCGTTGCTTGTCCACTCCCCATCCGGCTTACATACCAGGCTAGGCGTGACAGGGCGTTTAGCCAGCAGATTTTTAAGTCTCGCCGTTTCCGATGTGGTCTCGATCCTACCGCACAGCTCTTTCCAAGAGCTCTATTTGGCTTTCCTAATTTCTGATTTGTAAAGCTTAAGAACGTCCTTGTATTCGTCCCAGCATTCCCTGCAGTCAGCTGCTTTGGCTAACTTGAACAGTTCACGAACCTGCCGTCTGCGACAACCCAGGTCCCTGTTCCACCAGGGTGGCTTGGGTTTGCGCCTCGGGCGGACTTGGGGACAGGACCGTGCAAAAGCTTTAACGAGTTTACTCGTGAGTACGTTAACCGCGGCCTCCAAGTCAGCTGCGCTGCCAATCCTCGGAGGAGGGCCTAAGCCGTTAGTCACCTCCCGTTCGAAGTTTAGCCAGTTGGTATTCTATTGAGGAAGACCAGCATCAAGTTTTCGTATTGTTGCATCTACATGAAACTCAGTAAACACTCATCTCACCTAAATAATTCGAGAGATATCTATCCGAAACAATAAGCCAAAATCAACCAGATAATTTTGGCAACTGAAAAGTTAATGTTTGAATACAAATACATATTCGATAATTGTCCTGAAAAGCCTAGGATCTTGAAGGTTGACTATAAATAATTCCTCGACAAAGAATAAAAATCAGTTTTAACAAGCGCGTCAAAAGATAAACAGCGAAATCGATCTATGTACCTATGTGAGTTGTGAAAGTGTTAATGTACATTTTAGTTTTTTTCTAAGAATCAGTTTAATAAAAGCGTTTTTGATTTCAATTAAACAGACTGTATTTCAAAACTCAGAAAATCAGAAACCTACAAGCGGTATTTCAAGAGAAACACAAGTTTTTTGGAATATTTTTTTTAATTATCCGGCTATGAAGAAAGTAGACAACCGTAAAAAAAGTGTGCAGACTAATAAATTAGTAAAAAATTGTGGATTTGGTGACAATTGTGAATACCAGTGAGTTTCGTGTGAAACAGCGCAGACTAAAATTATAGTCCTAGAGTTAATAAACGAGCGACCCTTGACGTAATTGAAAATGTAGTACCAGAAACGTGATTTGTTGGCAACCGCAGATAAACTAGTCTTGTTATCATAACTAAGGTGGTGTTAAGAGCAAAATGCAACAATCCAGAAATCTTTGAACTTCTAGATGAGGAAATGAGCCCAGATCACGCTCAGGCAGAACAAAGTAGCGTGAAAAAGAATCCGATGAAATATAAACACTAGTTTGAAGCTGTTGCTGACTATATAAATATATAAATAGCGTGTGACTATATAAATAGTGACCAAAGCGGAAGTTCTTCAGGTCATTCCAGTTGAAAATTATTCCTAGTATTTCAGCTTCACATTTTTAGAAATGCATTAGAAATGCAATACGGAGAGTCTAATATGCCGCTCACAACCAAAAATGCCAGCCCAGAAGCTAGGAGAAACGTTTCAATCTTTGGCTCAGAATTTGGTGCGTCTGACATTTTTGTCCTATTCTGTATCAGATTCGGAGCGTCGAGATGAGTTGCTTGGCTGATAAGCAATAGATAAAGGACTCTTTAGTGTATGCTTTGACTAACGATTAGGTTTTACGAACATCCCAAGGAAATGTTAAAGTCCGTGAAGTGCATGGAAAATGCTGGTACCAAAGAAAAATAACCAGAGAATCGACACCGAATGGAGCTAAGCAATGCAAGAATTGTGGAGAAAAGTTGGATTTGGAACGTGTTTGTTGGCAGGAATGGAAGCTGAAATATTGCCGGGAGACAACTACCCTTAAAACTTCACCAGCTGGCACCAGCTGGCGTTGCCCCTGCATATTGGAAGTGCGGAAAAAAGGATACCTGAGTTGTTGCTGTCAAAGGAAACATGAGCTTCAGTACTGTTGATGATGCCAGATGAACGGTGAGTTCAAATGGCCAAAAGTAACCACTCCTTTTATGTAGAGCAGTAAAAAATTCAGTAGGAACCAATTTCAAAGACCATTAGTTGGCTCGCAAAGCTGATGCCCCTAAAACTATAATTATTGTCAGGCTATATTTGCTGAAAAATAATTTGAGTCTGCAAAAGAAATCCAGCAACGAAGTTTGTATCGTTCGGCAGATTTCAGCATTGGCTGCTGGCACCGGAAATAACTGACAAATGCATACTTGGGATGGACTTCGTAGGTCTTCAGGGTTTTATCTTGAATTTTCGAGAAAAAAACATGAAGTAAAGTAACACACAAGCACAACTAGCATGTCAACCAAAGACAAACACTACGGAATAAATCCAAAAGGAGACTACATGTACTTAAACGTAAAAAAAAGTTGTCATTTTACAGATAGAGCCTTTGAAATGAAAACTTATTGATGGGATGAGGTACAATATATTCTCGAAGAAGTATGTGCACAGGTCAAAGCGAGAAACATTATTAGATGGAAGTCCTCAAAGAAGGCATATGAGATCGAAATCTAGGAAAGCACAAGAAGCTTATTATTTTTGAGCCGTTGGATGACTCAGATAGAATCTTTGATTTTTGATAGTGATTTTGTGTCTGATGGCTTTATTACTTGAGTATTCCCGATAGATCGGAAATTGGGCTATTTTCTTTCCCTATGCAAACTGAGCAGCATTCTGTGCACAGCTTTGTACTACTCATTTGCTATTCAAACTTTCACGTCCAGCTCACAAAAAGCACATCTTAATTAAAAAAGTTATTGAGAGCCCTTGATACTCCAGGTATGATGTCAAAATTGTGCTGGGTGATTTTAAAGGTGAAATAGGATAAAATAGTAGAATGAACCGCTGATAACGGACCATTGAGCCAGCAGCAGCTTGAACAATGGTCATTGGGAGTAGATGGTTACACCAGAATATCCCTAAACAGGATTGCTTTCAGCTTAATATACCAAATGTTGATAGATCGCCGCCACTTTAGTAATCTGTTAAAAGTGCAAACATATCGGTTAGCTAATATTGAGCAATGCTTCGAGCTCAAATATCTACCATCAGATTATCAACAAACCGGACACAGTTAAGAATCATTTTAAAGAGCATCGATGATGCTGAAACTCGAATCACCTACTAATTAACCATATATGCTGCAATCACTGATGATCAGATTTGCATGTGAAATACGTTTGGCAGGACCTCGAAGACGCTAACATTGGTTACAGAAAAGAGCAGGATGTCTGCTTCGGCAATGATGAAGCTAGCTACTGAATGTAAGCGGTCTTTGGCACGTAACAACAATCGCATGCAACAACCTCCAAAAACATGTGCACGCGTGGAGATTTATCGTGACCTCCAGCAAGTTACTCCAATTACTCAATTATTCTTTTTTTAAGTGCCACATTTTTTTTCTTATTTTCTGAAGCGTTAGTGTTATGCCTAGTCATCACTTAAGCTATAATGTAACAATTAATGGGGCGCTGGTATTATATGCTTAGTCGCCGGCTGTTCAGACAACTCAAGATAAACAAATAAAACCAGGACCCGCGAGTAGTATATCGCTGTTTTTGGACTGGCGCTTAAGCGAGCTAAGCTACCGTCCTCTCATTTGTTTCAAGAAAAATGTTAAAAAAGCTCATAAAAACTATCCATTTCTTCATCGAATATTGAAGCGTGCTTGATGATGAAACATGTAAAAAAAAATGTTAGCATTGTAGAAATTATTTACTGCATTCGTAAACATAATTTACTAAATTTGAGGAAAATTGCTTGCTTGAGATAAATTAAAGTAAAAGTTGTATTCCGTTGAATAGAATTTTAAATGCAAAAAAACTTTTACATTGTGTAAATTAATGCCATTAAATAAAAGTTTATTTCATTTGTGGAAGATTTCATATCTCATAAACAAGTAAATATTTCCTTTGATTCTCGGAAACATATATTTTTGAGTGTGCAATAGCTTTTAAGCAACGTATACATCTGAGCACGAATGCGAGTGTGGCGTACTGAGGTACGACATATGCCTCGTATGGGACTGAATGGAATTAGTTGAGGCAACAAACAACAATTCATCTTGGGCAAAATAGTAGTTTCACACGACAACTTTGCTAGACTACACTAAGGTACATCACCAGAAAATAATTCAAGTGGCATCCGCAGCAAAATCGAATTTTCTTTCAAATAGGTGCTAACAAGTCACGGATGGCAGCCGATTAGCCTCAACTCCAGCGTGAATAGTTTGCCGCGCTACAGTTATATTTGCATTTTCATACGTGCTCGCCTTTCCGCACTTGCGTTCGTGCGCAGATGTATACGCTGCTTTAGTCCAATAGCATTTAACTCTTTGTACTAAGACTCCTGTTCATAAGATTAAATACATTATAGAACCAAATCTAATAAAACTTTCAAAATATTTTTATCCGATTATGATTATTGCAATTTGCTCGTATGCAAATATACGATTTCTCTTCTTCTTAGATACAAATGAAATTCACAGCATGTAATGGTATTCTAGTCCTAGTCTGATAGAAGCGATTTTGAAATGCGGGTAACTCTGTGCCAGTGGTTCTATCTTGAAAAATTATAAAGAAAAAAAAATGCTTTTTCCCCTATGAATTCTGATTCAGCTACCAGATTTTCATGAAATTGACACAGTAGCTGAACCTTATTCTAAACCGTCTTTGGTAGAAATTTGGTAGAAAAATTCGGTTGGTGCTGCCAGCTATGGTAATTTTGGTGTTTTGGGTTGTGAAAATTCACTCAGGAAAATAAAGTTGTTTGCCTTATAACTTCCAGTGCAGTTATGAAATCAAAACGATTTCATATGATATATGAAACTTATTATAGGCATTATTCAGAAGGAATCTGGTAAAAAAACTATTATTGGGGTGCCAGCTATTGTTGGTTTTGTATTTATTTGCAATATCTTAATTAAGCGATTTTATCGTAAAATTTCTAAATGAGAATGATCTTGTAATGACAATAAATTACAAATATTAAGTGTTCAAAAATTTGAAAACTTTTCCGACCGGTAACCCTAAATTTCTTTGTAAACCTATAACTTCCAATGGAGTCATCGAATCAAAACAAAATTCGCAGAGTAGGTTGATTTCAATGTGAGGCAAGTGTGATATATTTTTGGCCTTGATGCTAGCAAAGGGTTGCCTGCGCGAGGCGTTTTTTTGTTATTTTTGTATTAATAAATGCATACATTAAGTATTCATATCGCGAAGATTTTCAATGAAAATAGGTTACCAATGTTTAAACTTTTGGTTCCAAACATCTTCCGTTTTGTGACAATAAACATCTTTCTATCCCTGTAACTTTCGACGAAATCATTCTATAAAATCGAAATCGATAGAGTTATTTGATTTTAAAGTGAGGCAATTGTGGCAGACTTTTAGTTGCAGTGATGGTAAAGTGTTGCAAGCAATGAGCATTTTCTTTGTTTGTCTTATGTTATGCTGCTTTCAAAGTTTTACAGTGCTTGGCTTTCCTAGATGTTGAAATTCATGCAAGTGGTAGTCCTGAAATCCTTTCCGTCCTATGAGTTTAAATGCATTGTTAAAATCAAAGTGATTTTGCAATCGAAACAGGTTGGAGCACGTGTGGTAGAATCTGCACAATTCTGCTACTGTTCATCGAACATTAGTCTTTCTAGCGGTTCAGGTGCGCTAGTTTATTTTAATTTAAAATCATCACATGAACACATATTAGGGCGTCGTTTCTGCTGTGAAGCCAATATTATTTTTGAATAAAGTTGCCGACATTCATATAACCAAACCGCAAGTTCCTTTCGGGGAAAAAGTTGAATACCTACGTCTATTATTTTACACCTCTACCCGGTGAATATAAAATTACTGTCTTTTGTAACCGTCGTTCCTACAGCCCTCCAAAGAAAAAATCATATTCGGCTGTACTCATCATTCCAAATATGACGAAAAAACACCATCGGGATTTCCAAGCTGTCGCGTCTGAAGGCCAGATGCTGCTTTCAGACAGGACATCTGAACATACAAATATATATACATATTTATTAAAATGGGAATCCTGTTCGTGTGTGTTCAGAATTTGCCCGCAAAGTTTTGCAAACAATTTCCATATAAATAATCTGGTGTTCGCGGATGATTTTCATTTTCCCAGTTGCTTTGGCGAATGGTATTGGCTTGTAAGACGAGACTGATCTAATAAGACGTATTGTTTAGGTCCTTTTATATGCATGCTCGTGCGTTCATGCGCTCCTCTCACATGTTGCCTATGTTAGGCGGTGTGCTAACAAGCTTTATCATCATGTGTGCGATGTTCGTGCGTTTCCGCTAAGCAAAATATTGACAAAGTGAAACCACGTTTTCCATAAACAGATACAAGCGAAATAGAAGTATGTATTTTTGGTGAGAACGATGTAGACATATGCATGCAAATTGAAAATATACTTTTTTTGGAACTCTGTGAAATATTAGCCTGATTTTTTATTAGAGGAATGAGTTATATTCACCTGCTTATTAAAATATGTGATATCTGTGAGTTAAGATAGACAGTATCTTGTCTCCACGGATCGAATTTACTTAAAATTCTATACTGCTCTCCCTATCATTTTAACTCAAATTATTGCATATATTAGATTGAGTGTGAGATATGATACATTAGTTAAATATGCCCCAACAGTTGCGAGATGTGCGACGAGTAACTATAATAACAAATAAAAGCTCAACTACCTAAGCAATCAGCATTAGAAAAATCAACTTGTTTCCCTGTTCTTTGTTGCTTCTTTTTAAAAAGATGGCTGTTGTATTAATCGCGAAGCAAAGCCAATTAGTCTAGAATGGCGCTAACTTGATTTGTGTCTTTAGTTCAGCATTCAATTTGAAGTGCATTGTATTATTTTAACTTTAATTACTCTTTTGAATTGATGTTTAGTTCCTAAAAATATCATAATTTGATAATTAATTTGTTCACCACGTGTCGCCTCGTTTTAATACAATTAACTTAACTCTCCTTGTCGCGTAAAGACAATCATGTATTTGGAATGCAACTAAATATAACTACACACTACTATTTATGCACATGCAATCTCTACTTACGTATTCCAAATCCTTTGGTTACATCTCCGAGCGGATGTTCTTCGAATTTATATTCATGTTCGTTTGCTACGAAACGTCGAATGCAGCCCACCATCCCTTCAAAGATGGGCAAGCGTTTGGCCAGTCCCGTTATGTTGCCGGTGCCACCGAGAAATACGGGCTCTCGAAATGTTATTCTCGAAAATAAACCCTGAAAAGTCAGAAAATCAAGAACGTTGAGAAAAACATTTGCCATGGTAAACTTTTTTATATCTTGGAAAAAAGAAGAAAAATGAACGTTTTAACAATTTACGGGGATTTAACTGCAATTCTAGTGTTAATCTACTACGTTTGTTTTTCCAGATTCAGTTCATAGTCAGTGCAGTAAGATTAATGATCCGAGGTGTTGAAACAATGAAATAGAGAGTTTCATTTAAGGAGCAATCGATTTTTGTAGTTTGCTTTTTCACAGAAGCATAGCGAATGAACAAATGAGAAAACCGAGTAATAGTTTAGGAGTTTAGTTTTCAATACATCTTTTATTGATGGAGGTGGTCTAAGCTATTTGTCTTTAAAGATTCCTGCTAAATTGAGCAAAAATAATAAAAAAAAAATTTTTAATCATTTGATTGAAAAAAGTCATGATTGGTCATCGACATCCACATGTTTTTGGTATACAGTTTTTAATAGTTTATGCATCGAAGAAAGATCCCAGCCTATGATATTGAAACCCTAGGCCAAACTTGGCGTCGATGCCAATTACAAGCTAAATTTTCGTAATAGTACAGTATTTGCAACTAGCATCGTGTATAGAATTTAAATAAATTACAGCATGAAATTTTGCTGAACCAAGTAACTGTAGAAAATAATGCACAAAAAAGTTTAAACGAATCTTATAATTTTCTTCAACGCTATATTAATAAAGTACACCGAGAAGAAGCCTAACAGAAACGTAATAGAAGCGTCGCTACATTATCAGAACTACCTGTCAACAGTAGTAAAACAAATGTGCAATAATAACGGTGAAAGTCTGATGAGTATTGAGGTTTGACAGGAAAAGTGTAGTGCGAAGAATAATACAGCTGGAAGCTTTCCGTCGATTACCGGTAATTGATTAGTAAAATCATCTGAGACCAATATTCTTTCACTCCGATCCAGGTCCAGCTGGATAAACTAAAGAATGCCAGATTTTTTAGCACTTGAGTCCTCAAAAATGGATTTTTTCACGTTGCGATTGTAAAAGTCCGATACCGTTCTCATCAGTACTGACTTTGAATTTTTTAGCTAGAGTTAGGCCAATGACACACTTGGCGGTTCCACCGAAGCGTTATTGCTTCGGTTTGGAACGTCGGTTTACACGCCCAGCGGTTTCCAGAAGCGTTTATCGAGTCGGTTCCGTTACAAATTACGTCGGAGTATCATATTGATGCGTGTGAAAAAAGTAGTCGTGTATGCAACATATGTATATTCATATATATGCATATATATGCATATGAATTTTATTTTATTTTATTTATCAACCAAGCAAGGTACAAGCAACATAAACAGTAAAAAAAAAACAAAATTGGAAATAACGAGTTCATAGAAATAAAACGATAAATCAATAACAAATTAATAAATAATAAATAAATAAAACATTGAACATATAGCTTAGGATAAAGGGTTGCGGATGGCTTGGAAAAGGGAGGATTTGAAGGATAATTTTGAGACTGTTGGAGAATACAGATTACTTATGGTATTGAATATCCTGCTGCATTTATTTATCGGCTCATTAGCTGCGTAAGTAGTGGAGTGTGGATATTCCTTAAGTAAACGAGAGGACCTGGTGTTTCTTACAGGGTTATTCAAAACTATTTTGCTATTCAGGAATTCAACTTTGATCACGCCTCTAATGACGTCGAATGTGAAGCAGGCCGAAAGCATGTTTCTTCTAGATGCAAGTGTTAATAAGTTTAGATGACCCAGTCAAAACTAATAAGGAGGAAGGGTATTAAAATCGTAAGGGCTGTATAGTTCTCTCAATGCGAAAAGTAAGAATTGCTTTTGTATGGACTCGAGTCTGCTACTGTGGGTTTCAAAAGCCGGATTCCAGCAAATGGAAGCATATTCGAGAACGGGGCGTACAAGTGAGATGTATAAGGATCTTGTGACCCACAGGTTACGAAATTCCTTGGCACGTCTTTTGATGAAGCCTAGCTGTTTGTTTGCACGGGAAAGTATTTATTTTATCATAATGCAATGTGAAGCGGAGTCGCTCGTCCAAGATAACACCAAGGTCGACAACGTTATCAACTCGAGCTAACAAATTATTTCCGAGGAAGTATGTGTTATGTGAGACGGTGCATTTTCGGGAGAAACTTATAACTTGGCACTTAGCAATGTTGAGAGAGAGCTTGTTTTCATTGCACTAATGATCAAGTGAATCAAGTTTGGATTGGAGAAAGAGTGCATCGGATTTAGATTTAATATGATAGACCTTGAGATCGTCGGCATAAAGTAGATGAGGTATATTTGATAAGACGTCAGATAGGTCAGAAATAAATATATTAAAGAGAAGTGGGCCAAGATGGCTACCTTGTGGTACACCAGAGGTAGCAGAAATATTTTTCGATAAAAGTCCTTGAAATTTTACCAACTGAGTTCGATTTCCAAGGTAAGAGGTCAGCTAGCTAAGCAAAGATCCACCAAGTCCGAATTTCAGTAGCTTTAGAATTAAGGTAGGGTGGTCAACTGTGTCAAAAGCTTTACTGAAGTCTGTATAGACTGCGTCAATTTGGTATCCTTTCTCCATTTTACACAGGACGTCTGAGATTAGGACTGTCAAATTTGTGGTAGTTGAGCGACCTTTTCTAAAACCATGTTGTTGCTCGTTCAGACGGGAGTCAACAAGTGGAGAAAGCTTATCGTAGACAATCTTTTCAAAAAGTTTCGAAATAGAAGATACGATGGCAATACCTCTATAATTTCCGAAACAGCGTCTATCGCCATTTTTGAAGATGGGTGTGACATATGAAAGTTTCCAACAGGATGGAAAAACTCCTGACGAAAGTGAACTGTTCGAAAAAATATGAAAGGGAGTTATAAGCTGCTCTACACATTTGCGCAAGAAAGTTGGAGGAAGAAGATCTGGCCCTGGACCTTTGTTGCAGTCGAGTTCCGAAATAACTTTACGAAACGTATTTCGTCACGTGTAATTTCTAAGTGGCTAATAAAAGCTGTAGGAGTAGAATGAGACGAAGAGAGATGTGAGTTTGATGAGTCAGGAGCAATAAAAATATTCTGGAAATTATCTGCGAATAAATCACAAATCTCATTAGGAGAGGAAGAAGTGATGTCATTAAAGAACATCGACGATGGATAACCAGTAGTTTTTTGCTAAACATTTTCAAAATCATAAAAAATTTTCGGGTCGCGGATTATATTTTCACCTGTTGAAACCTGTTATATTTTCACCTGTTGGGCAAAGTGATTCTAATTGTCTACTTTTAGAAACCAAGTGCCCACAAATGTTTCATTTTCCAATACTGTATCCTTAGGTGATGTTAACAATCAAATCACCCATCGGTAGAGTCTCAGTCAGCATAGCTCGGTGGCCTAAGAGTCTCATGTATCGGCAAAGATCCTGGCGACTAATTTGGAAATTGACCGGCAAATTTAGCAGCATTGTGTGTTCATGTGTTCTTTCGATTAGCAACAGTATTTTGTAATTCGTGATGTTGCCAAATAAGACTGGCCAAATCATCCCAAAAGTATTTAGGTGTTGTTCATGCAGCAGATGAACTAATAACGTATGGGTAAAACTAACCAAACATAAATAAACCTTGGGTGAATTGGAGTTAACGCGGAGCTATGTGTCCACCTATGATTAAGGGAGTGAGGTTGGGACTACCTAGATGACACTGGCGACCCTAAATCACCCTACAGAGTTTGTCGATTCGGAATCAGGATGAACGTTGGTTCTGACGAATAATATCGAACGCGATTGTCTGGCCACAATTATGTCCAGCCACCTAAACAGCAGGGTTATTGCTCGCTCTAATTGTGCATTAATGTGAAACCTACATACCAGTGAACGAAAAAAAACCTTATGGTACCGTACCTTAGTGTACTGTACCGTACATTTTTGACGCCCGTACGCAAACACATTCACTACAAAAAGTACACATACCCTACCTCAGCCTATAATGTTTGCGTACATGTACACAACCGATATACCGAACGAAACAGACACGGTGCAAATTTACGCTACGATTGAATACTGTACTGTACAAAGTACACAAACCTTATCCTCTACAATACGGAATGTGTACACCTACACAACCCGTACACAAACGGTGTACACTAAACGTACTGTACGTTTAGTGTACTTTTGCGGTTCATTTATATGAACTGGGAAAAAATTACAGATAAAAGTGATAATGCCGTAACCGAAATGAATTGATTATGCTCTCCTGTGAAGTTCAATATTTTTGACTCAGTGCTTTCACTTTAAAAGTGTTTTTCCTTTTCATGTAAATGAAGCGCAAAAGTACACTAAACGTACGGTACGTTTAGTGTATATCGTTTGTGTACGGGTTGTGTACGAGTACACATTCCGTATTTTAGAGGATAAGGTTTGTGTACTTTGTACAGTACAGTACTCAATCGTAGCGTACATTTGCATCGTGTCTGTTTCGTTCGGTATATCGGTTGTGTACATGTACGCAAACATTATAGACGGAGGTAGGGTATGTGTACTTTTCGCGTACAGTACGCTTAAGGCACGGTATTTTTTCGTTCACTGCTACATACTTCTTAACTTAAGTTTAAATTTACCACATTATATTTCTTTTTTCAAAATTTGAATGGTGCCTAATTATGAACCGTAACATATCACTTCAAGGGTAGCACCGGAGTCAATCCTCGACCTCGTTTACGATAGACCGCTACACGTGGAAAAGTATTTCTGGCCAGTTGCGTTGAAAACGTGATAGTGCTAATCACTTAGCTCGGATAGCTCCAATTCGGACTTTACCAATCATGGAGAAGGTAGAACGGTGAATGGCTAATCATTTTCTGCAGCTGGCACTTTTCAAGACAAAGATCGTCATGCTGAAAAAACGGTTGATATGAACACAGAAGACTCTGCAGAGTCCTCTGTCAGCGTGACTCGCAGTCACGCTGGGTATTAAAATAGGCCATCTACAATAAAAAAAAAATCTGCTGGCACACAAATAAAAAAATTCCTGGTGCTAACAACACTACCAATCACACTACTTTAAGTGACAGCCAATCTATCCAGTGAATTTCGTTTTGATCGGATGACTGGGTTGAAGGTTAATGGGCAAAATTTCAAAATATTCTTCATCAAAACCTTTATTGGTTATTGCTAGATAGCATTGGCATAGTTGCTTATGCTTTTGCATATTTAGTCTGTTTGAAGCGATTATTGCATATTACGATTCAAAATCTACAGATGATGCATATTTTTGCTATTTTCGTAATATATTTTTTTGCAAATTAGTTAGTAAATGGAGCTTAACTGGTGTCCAACCCTATTATTTGCACTACTGTTAGGTTTTACCAAGCAGACACGTGCCTAATTTTTCCAGGGAAATGAAATCAAAGAAATAGCAGAGCTGCAGCAGGGCTATTTCCGTCAGGCAATCAGATCACTCATATAACTGATAATATGTGTAGCAGTTTAGCTTTTCTGTTTTAGTTAAGTTTAATTTGTGCTTTTATTTCCAAAAAGAAGCATTGTGCACTGAAGGAGATATGAACCTGGGGAATGTTTAAAGCGTTTGAACTAGACAATTGCGGGGCTTTTAGAGAACATTCAGCAGCCATAAGTGTTTTGTTTTTGTTGTTTGTTGACGTGCTCATTGCACTATTTTAGATTGTTTTTAACTAATTCGAAGTGTGACGTTTATTATGCTTTTCAAGAAGAAAAGCATCTCCTCTTGGATTTCTGAGTACCCTGGAACATTGTCGTACGACGGAAATATTTTGTATCGCCAAGTTTGCAATAAAACTATTTCATGCACGAAGAAATTTCAAATAAACCAACATGTGAAGACTAATCTTCATATTGCGGGCCTACAAAAGAAATGCTGACGACATAAGCTGTTGTAACTGCGATCGTCTGCCATTCCAAATGCCAGCAATAAAACAACACCTTTAGCTTAGATTTATGAAAAGCATTGATTTCAAGGAACATTCTTCTGCATAAAGTGAAAAATCCGACCTTCAGGGTTTTCCTAAAAAAATATTGCGTGAATCAAAATATACCGGAGACATCAACATTGCGGAAATATTATGTTCCAACAATTTATCAGCATGTTCTGGAGGAAATACGCAATGACCACAAGAATACGTTTTTTTTGAATTGTGGCCTCTATATTGCCAACTTAATAGTCGGCGCATTAACGCTGGAACCTACGACTTCCTATTTAGTGGCCAGGAAGGAGTTAGAAAAGGCAAACCACTCAGCAATTGCCAGATTTGTGAATGAGGGTTTTTTTAAAAAATATTTCCAGAACCTTCTGCCGATAAGAAGGTTAGGTTAGTAAAGAGGGCTGCCGGGAAACGCGGCTTGCATTAGGCCACCAGTTTGGGCCCATTTGCCACCCTCCGCTGGCTTTTTAGAGCTGCCAAGTGACCGCTTCGCCAAACTGGATCAGCTGACTCAGTGTGACGGTACTGGCCACCTCTGCTAACCCTTGAAAGTGGTATGCACCAAAAATTTTGAGGCGTTTATTATTTCGGGCCGGACAATCGCATGCTCGATGGTGTTCTCTTCCATCTCGCACCTCTTGCATAAATTGCTGGATGTCAGTCCCATTCTCCTCGCATGAGATGCGGTAAGGCAGTGCCCTGTGAGCAAGCCGACCGTGGCTCTCAAGCAGTTTCTGCTCAGCTTGAGCAGTTTTCTGCTTTTGCTTGGATCAGGTGATGGCCATAATGTCCTGGCCACCCTACAGTCCAGCCTGTTTTCCCATTCGGACTTTAGTTTGGCCCATATGGCGGCATCAAGTTTGTTTGTGGCGTCAGCGATTGACCAAGGCACAGTGATGCAGGGGCAATTGCTAGCTCCTGAACCTTTCCTCGCCAATTCATTAGTTTTTTCGTTGCCTATGACCACACTATGCCCTGGCACCCACATAATCCGGATAGGAATATGCCTTGCCTTTTCATTGAGAGCCACTCTGAGAGCGTTAACAGTTTTTGAAGAACATCTGTAAGACGCAAGAGCGAGAATGGCTGCCCTACTGTCGACGCAAATGGTCATTGGTCTGGTTGATATTCCACTAATGGACTCAACTGCCATGCGTATAACATGTAATTTAGACTGAAAGACGCTAGCATGGTCCGACAGTCTACACTACAGGTTAAGGCTCAAATCCGTAGAAAACACGCCCGAGCCAACTCTTGTGTCCGTCTTTGACCCGTCCGTGTAAATCCAGGCGCCCCCATCGGTGGTAGCTTCCTTTTTCTTCCAGTTTGTTCTTGTGCGTATCTTGACCTGGAAATTCCTGCCAAGATGTATTATTTTGCTCATGTGGTCCGTATCTTCTGCAACGAGTCCTAATCTTTTGCGGCATTCTGTAAGAATGCCGTTGGGGGCGGTTCTTAAAGCGCCCGTAATACATATGCAAACTAATCTTTGCAGTGTTGTTAGCTCCTTGATATTAGTTTTACTCTCCGCTGCTTTCCACCACACGACCGCTCCATACACCAAAAGCGGCCTGACCACACATGTGAATATGTAATAGGCCGCCCTAGGTTTAAGACCCCAGGTATTGGAATAGACGGACCGGCAAGCGAAAAGTGCTGCGCGAGCCTTACCAATTCTGTGCTTCACGTTAGCTCCCCAGTTCAGTTTCCTGTCTAGTATAAGGCCCAAATATTTAACACTATCAGCAAGTTCCAATGTTATTCCGTTGAGGTTAAGCGTGGCAATAGCCGGTACCCTGTGTCTACTTGTGAAGAGTACAAATTCGGTTTTTGTCGGGTTTGCCCTAAGACCGATTCTTCGGGCCCAGATTTGGATATGGTCCAGCGCCGATTGCATAAGGTCCGACAAAGTTTGTGGGAACGCACCCCTCACAAGTACCAAAATGTCATCGGCATACGCCACCACCTCAAAGCCACTGGCCCTTAACTTCTCCAGTATTTCGTCCAGAAAGGATCCAGAAAAGGGGAGATATAATCCCTCCTTGTGGTGTCCCGGTTCCGACTATTCTTTCTGCTTTGGCCTCCAAAAAGGTAGCCTCAATCCGCCTGCTCTTGAGCAAGTCAGATGCCCAGGTCGCCAGAGTTTTATCCACTCCATATCGAACCAAGGCGTCGATGATACTCGCGACAGTGACATTATTGAAGGCCCCTTCAATGTCTAAGAAGGCTGCCAGCATGAATTCTTTCTGCCGTAAGGATTTTTCTATTGTACCGACAACTTTGTGTAATCCCGTATCTACTGATTTGCCCGCTAGATACGCTTGTTGATCAACACAGAGACTCGCGACATCAATCGAGCTTTTGATGTGCAGGTTAACAAGCCTCTCTAGTGTTTTGAGCAGAAACGATGTTAAGCTGATTGGTCTAAAGTCCTTCACGTGATGATGATTCAACCTACCAGGTTTTGGAATGAAGACTCCCCTAGCTTTTGTCCATTGCTCGGGTACTACCCCGAGGCTGAGGCATGCGGTAAAAATACGCTGCAGAATGGGAACGATGGCCTTATCTGCTTTTGGAAGCATGATGGGTGATATCTCATCAATCCCTGTAGCTTTGTAAGGTCGGAATGTGCCAATAGCCCATTCAATCTTGACCTCGTCCACTACTTCCTTGATCAGCCGCTCAGACGCCCGGTGGGTTCCTCGAAGTACGACACTACGCGGTGTCACGCAGGCTGATTCTGGAAAGTGAGTTTCCAGTAGCAAGTCCAGGCACTCTTTCGGGTCCTCCACCCAATCCCCGTTTTCCCTTCGCAAAAGCGTAGGTACGCCGGGGGTTACGCTTAGGACCTTCCTGATTCTGGCAGCCTCTGTACCTCCTTCAATGTTCTCACAGAATTCCCTCCATGAGTCGCGCTTGGCTTGTCTAATCTTCTTTTTGAAAAGCGACAGCTCTTGCTTTTAACGATCCCAGTCAGCCCCGTTTCCGGAACGCCTTGCGGTGTTAAACGCCCTTCGTGTGCGACCTCTAGCCTCTGTGAGTTCGCCATTCCACCACATGGTAGCGTTCTTCCTTACGGGCTTTTCTGGACACACGTCTTTGAAATCTGACACTAAGATTCCCGTTAATCAGTTCACCTGCTCGTTAAGCCGTCCTGGACTCGTCAGTTCCAGATCGTCTAGTGCTCTGAGGTGTCTATTTGTTCTCCTTGAGTAAACTTCCAATTGTGCTGTTCTCGGGTTCCGTACTTTTTTAGGTGAAATAACAGAACAACCGATATTCCAGCATAGCCACTGGTGGTCCGAGAGCGATGGCAGGTTAGAAACCTGCCAACTGTGGACACTTTCCATTATGCTTGGAGTTGCCAGGGTAATATCAATTATCTCAGCCCTGTTCCTAGTTATAAATGTAGGTTTGCCGATAAGAAAATATTAATATTTCTCTCAGATAGTGTCCCATATATGATAAGTATTCAAGTATTATATCCTTCAAGTATTATATCCGAATTTAATGCATGTGACATGCTTTGCCCATGAAGTACATCGGCTTGCAGAAGAAGTACGGACAACGTTCAGCAATGTAAATAAATAGCTATCATCGACGAAAAAAGTATTTCTGGGGCACCGGCTTGTAACAATGCAAATATAAAGAAAAATTTGCAGATGTGCCTTTATCTCCTGAACCAGTGGTAACTCGATGGGAAACGTGCGATGGAAGCAGTGTTATTTTACAATGAACATTTTGATGTCATTCAAAGTGTTGTAAATGACTTTGATTGTGGAGAAGCAAAAGCGATTGATCAATCCAAGGAAGCATTTAAAGATCTTAGTATTAAGAAAAACATCCATGATCTGGACTCATTTTTCTTACATACCAGCAAACATTAAAAAGCTACATGGTTTGGCATTGACAGAATCTATTCAACTAATAACCAAAATTCGCCAAATAATTCCACATCGCCAGAAGGATTTCTGCAGAAACTCAAAGAAGAGTTTGAAAATATTTTGAACAAAAATCCAGGCTTTGAATCTTTGTGTCAGCTTGATAGCTTTATTAACGGGACGACGCAACTTTTGCCAGAAACTATAAGTGCAAGCATAACACCTGCTTTCAAATATTGCCCACTTACCTCCGTAGATGTGGAGGTTTTCCACATGCAAAAATATTTTGAGGACCGAAGACACAATCTCACTACAGCCAAATGTTCTGTAGTGAGATTGTGTCTTCTTGATACTTCTTGATTCTACTTGATTGTTTGCGTATATAAAAGCAGCAAAATGTTTAATAATTGTTGTATTTTGTCAATGATGGTTTTGAACTGATTTATTAGTATTATATTACATTAATGAATTACGCTAAATTTTAAGTTAAAAGCAAACTGATATTATAATTATTTTCAAAATTTTTTTTTTTCATATTTTGAGCATGTCATGCAATTTTATGCATATTTTAAGCATTCTTTATGCATATTTGCATGCATATTTTAGCCATTTTATGTTGCATTTAATCCGATCTCTAGTTATTGCCATTAAAAGATCATCATTTGTAAATTTAAGAACAGCGTTTGTTATTAAAAAAGTTACCAAAATTACCATAGTTGGCAAATCAATTTTCGAACCAAAATCCGACCAAACTTGGTTTACAATAGAGTTCATGTACTCTGTGAATTCCGTTGAAATTTAATAGCTGCATCCGAAATTATCAAGCATGTATTTTTCCGAGTAATTTTTTAAGATGGTTCCACTACCACAGAGATGCCCACGTTTTCAAATAACTATTGTCATTTCAAAACTAATTTATTCTTTGAATTTCATATCAATTTGATAATCCGGTCGAAGTTCTCGTGAACAGAAGTTTTGAGCGCACAAAAAATGGGTAATTTCGTGAAATTACCCAGGTAGCATATGTTCTGAAAAACCGATAATTTTTTAGGAGACTTGAAGATTTGGAGGATTTATTTTCACGTACCTGCTTATTTGTATATTCTTCACAAGTTCCACTAACTAACACTAACCCTAACACGTTTTGTGAATTTCTCAATGATTTAATACTTCTGTCAGAAGCTTTTACACATCGAAGTTTTGAAAAAAAAATCTACTTTTAGCCACTAGAATTAAAAATGTCCATGGCGTTTTCATAATGAAGGAAAAAACATTATCAGTTTTCATTCTGCCTGCCTACTCGCTTGTTCCGAAATTCTTCTCTCCATAGATGGATTTTGTTTAATTCTTCGGGTTTGGCTGTTATTTCCAATTGCCAGCAAACCAATTACAAAAAATAACCAAAATTTCTGGCAAGACCCCAATTTCAAATTATTAAAGATAATGAATGATGCGAAAAATTATGCACTTTGAAACCATACTATTCGATTTAAGTCGACATCAAATCAAACGAAAAGTCAAATTCTCCAAGTCATCTGATTTTTTATATCTTCATAGGTACATTCTTGATCAAAACCAATTTCTCTGGGCTCAATTTTATCCTCAAACACGCAACCAATTATTGCACTCCATAAGAAATAAACCATGTTGTCTAGACACACTTCCCTAAAAGCTCCATATTTCAAGATAAATTTACCTGGCGTCCTATGCCTACAAGCCTCCCTATAACATCTCACATATTCGCATGTGGTATTTGATAGAAGTATACAAAAGTGCAGACTGAAAATATCTATATAGCAATGACTATATAAACCCATTTGGGAGTCTTTTCAATAAAGAGCGAAAATTCGTGAAATCTGCTTCAGAAACAGAGCAGCAACTTTTAGCAGGACCATAGGCCGACTTTAAGCTAACGTGCTTACCTTGTCATGTATGGCCGGGTGAATGTGTAGTGATATCCTGTGCTTAAAGCAGCCATACGGTCGCAAACAGTCTTCATACTCGAATTCACAATTGGAGCGGCTATAGTCTAGCTGAAAGCCGAAATATTCAAGGACTGTGTTTGCACACCTATGCATATTGCTACACGGACCCGGGTGCTCTAATTTTTCTCCAGCATGAATATTCAGGTCCTTGATAGCACGCAGGTACGAGACCACTACGGATGGCAATCAAATTACAAGTCCTATAAAATAAAGGGTCGTTTTCTATTTGCAACCGTTCGACAAAAGTGACACTTACGGTGACATATTTATCGGTTCTGTTGTAGGCATGGAATGAAACCGAGCGTAGGGAATTCGTTAATAACACTCAAGAGAGAGCTAAAAGCCCTAACGATTTGATTTCATGGTGTTTTTCGTAATACATGTTACGGTGTATGTCGGATGCTAAACAAGCGTGAATTATGACGCCCGGAACTGTAGATAAGACGATATAGGAACCAAGTCCTAAAAGTATACTGTAAAAGAGCCGACTTCAAGATTGATAATCAAATTTTACTTTATTTTTGATAAATTGACAACGACACGGTAGTCGAATAATGGACTAGGGTCAGAAAATAGTGTGGGTAAGTAATTGGTAAATATAGACGTTGACACGTTGCTAAAGGTGATTTTCATCTGTAATTTTTGGTCGTTTGCAGGACGTTAGATCAAGCTGATATCAGTCAGATTATTTGGTGTGAAACAAAAAGGGCACAAGCTGCCGCAAAATAGATTGAAAGTCGACTAAGTAGAGGTTTCCTATTGAAAAAGTGTGATTAATGTAGAAATATATCAGAAAATTGGTTTTTATAATCTAAACTTGATTTAATTTTTGAAGCGTACGTAGACCTTTTAGTACAATGAGTTTTATATTGAGTATTTTAAGAAAGACGTTACATTGGAACAAAATTGATTAAATTGTGCGCTTAAAATGGCTTTTGAAACTTTTCTTTCATTTTCCCCCTCGAATATTGCCTTTGTAAAGAAGCTTGAGTAGACTAGTGGGCAGATCACTGGTTTCTTGTGTGAGGGGCCCTCTGTTCAAATCCAGGCTCGGACGAGGGTCTGTGCATCAATCTTTGATATAACCTTATTCCAAATAGCAGCCTGATCTTTTAAGAGCTGTGTCAGAAATTTCAGCGCCATTTTGTAATCAGGCAAGGATCATTAAAATTTGATTTCTTAATAGTATGCAGGTAAACATAACTAAAATAGGGTGGAATTAAAAAAAATAGGATGGAATTTAAAAAAAAATTAAGTTATAAAAATGTCATCAACAAGTGACGAAGTTCGTGAAGATATTTGGCGCACTTGAACACAAAGAAAGAATCAGTTACCTTGTAGGCTAGCAAATACTTCAAACTGGACAGTGCAAAGCAATAAAAAGGTTATTAGACGATGAAGGATTGAAAATCAAGCCGAGATCCGAAATAAGTAAGAATAAACCTGGAGTATTTGCCAAAAAAGTGCTGAAAGAAATTTCTAGGAATAAAAGTGTTTCTGTTCACGATACTGCTAAAAAGTGCGTATGCTAAAGTTGGTGGCTAACAGTGGGTAATGAGTTAACGAAAAAAAACCCTAGCGTATCAAAACCGCTAGAAAAGTGATTTTCGAAGAAATTGTCTTTGAGCTACCAAAAAATGTGGAAAGACGCAATAGACTTTCTTGCAGTATCATATCAAAACCCAAAACAACAAGAAACCATTTCTCGACTATAGCATAATTGATGAAAATTTTCAGTGCTGGCAACACTTTTCCAACAAAGCAGCAATAAGTTTACCATAATAAGCTCATGCTAACATCAACCTATCCTTTGAATTTCGTTTTCATCCGAGGATTTCATTGAAAGTTTCAGCGATTAAACATTGAGCGTTTTTACAGCAGTTCCCAATTCGGGATTGGGAATATACCGTAATTCGTGAGCTTTCGCCCGATTTACATGTATGTGTGCGCAGACTGTGTACGTGCACGGAAGCTCCTCATGAGCTTGATTTCCGAATACCGGTTTTGTACGAAGCGTTTATATGTGTGTGTGCCGGATAAAATTGTATGGCTACACGAAGATCGGATTAAAACCGGTTTGAAAACCCGATTTCGTGTAACCATACAAATTTGAGCGGCGATCTGGTTTACAAACACAAAGATTGTGATTTGTTTTCAATAGGGCGTGTCCAAAAGGGACTTTTCTAATATCCTGGCTTCTAGCGGCCGCTGTTCACTTCGTCGAACAGTTTGGTGGCAATCCACCAAACAACATGCATCGGAATGCAATACCATTCCGAAAATGCCTCTGAGCGGAAAGCACGTGCGTTGTATCTGAGCGTTGAATAGTTATCTTTATCGTGGTCGTTTAATAAAACACTGTTTTTTTCTTAATCACTTTAACATATTTTATTTCTTTATCAGAACTAATTCTTTACTTATAACGTTGAATATATATATATTAGTGTACTTTCTTTTATTAAATTTGATTAACTTGTTTTAACTGATCTTGATTGATTAAAACACACTCTTGATCGATTGAACCCACTCTAATCTACTTTCTTCTTGATTGGATATTCTTATATAGTGTTAGAACTGCTGTGGTCGCAGAAATTGCTAAATGCGATTTCTGTAACCTGGTCTGTGCGAATTTCGCTTTGATCTTAGAAATAAACATTTTTGTTTTGAGCAGATATGTTTATATGAAGATTGATTTGTTTATATGAGTATTGAATTGATATGATGGTTGCAGATGAAAAGTATTGAATTTGTTTAGGAAAGTATTGAATTTGTTTATTCGACTATTGGATAGAGATTTAGACCGGATGTCGGTACTTGAGGGTTAGGTGCTGACGGTGCCATAACTAGAATGCTCTTAAGGATTTATTTTAAGTGTAGGGTGAAGAAATTCTGCTGTTAATAGCATACAAGCAAATGGCATACCATATTGCCTACCATATATGGCATGCCATCAAATATTGCATACCATAGGCCGCCTCCATTAGCAATTTTAAATGTTATGCCATGGGAAATTGCTAATGAAGGCGGCCTGTAACAATTAATTAATGGGCTAGAAAACATGCAGTTTTAGCGAGTATATATCACCTATACACTTTTATGAATTATTAGCGATAGTTTTAACGATTTAAAATATATAAGCTTTTGCGATTTGAAAATGAGTTAAAATTATTTACGCATGGTAGAGTAAATTTGAAAGACTGGAAGAATGAAGCAATATAGGCTACTAAAGTTGAACATAACACATCGTAACATTAGAACACTTTTCAGCACAGACAAATTGTTCGGCATACCGCGACCAGCAAACTAGGGAAAAAATCTTGGTAATGTTGCCTGTTAATGAGTTGCATGGGCCATAGGGTACATACACATGGCATGCATTATTATTATACGTCGCTAATCGTAAGGAAAATTATTGTTGCTGATATATTTGCGAACAAGCTCGGTTTCGTATAAGGGATATGTCTGAAGAGTATCGAGAAACTATCGTTTTTAGGAAACGCTTTCTAAATTGCTTGCTGGGTACTTTATGCTGCCTTTAGCAGGGCTCGCACTTCGTGGACAAAATTTGAAGTAGAAGTGGAAAATAAAATGAAGTAGATTTGAAGTAGAAATAAATGAAATAGATGACCGATTGGGGTCACTTAATGTAAAGCATTAATTTATTTTTCATATAAACTAGGTAAACATAATTTTGACGATAACGGAAAAAATATTAAGTAAAACAACGTCAAAAACTCCAATTAAAAGTTATTTAAACAATAAATTAAGGCATAATATAACTTTTATACACAAAACATAATGATATTTGCAGTCTTGACCATTTCTTTCGCAAACTGTATTATTTTTGAGTTAAGCCTAGCGTTAGTGACTTGCAGTAAGTTGTTCGTTGCATTGAAACACCATTAGACTAGAAAAGTGTTGCTGTCGAAGCTCGGTGCAGGAAAAAAAAAATTGAAAAAGAAAAACAAACTCTCTCTGATTCGATTTGAAGCGAACATGGACTAGAATCCGAAGAAACTGAAGTAGTGAAGTAGCTATTATTTTCAAAATATAAATGAAGTAAACCTACTTCAAATTTAGTAAAGTGTAAGCCCTGGGCGTGAGTACATAAACGATTTGCTATTATGGTTATGTAAATTTATGAAAATGATTAGACTGTTGTTGTCGTTTGACAATAAAAACCGGTATGCACAATTTGAACGAAATCCAGAACCACGACTTTTTTTCGTTGTCCGCTTCACGTGAAATGCCCCTTATTTTAAATTAGTAAAATGTGCTGTCTTGGTTCTTCTAAATATATTTTCTCTCATAAATGTAATTAGAAATTAAATCAAACGCTTGCTCTGCCCTGATTTCCATAAACTTTCTTTCAAAATTTTGGTCATTTTTGCGTTAGTAATACTCGAAAATTACATACTCTACTGCAGCGGTGGGCAAACCTAATACTGGTATAATCGACATTAATTTTTGTAATTTATGCGCGATCGACTTCGAAAAATGGGTTAAATTAAAAACAAATAAAAATTAAATTAAGGTCTTTATTGATATTAATATATTAAATACATTGTATTTTTTTTTTTTTTTTTTTTTTTTTCCCCTAGTGTAGATGGCAAAAAAAAATCTGCATACCGGATCCCCGGGTAACCTATCACCACGGGGTATGTGAGGTTTGACTCACTAAAAAAAAGGACCATCTACAAGCCCACGAAGTTCCGAGTCGGGACCCGCCTAAGCACTGCTTCGACCCGGTCGTGCTGACTCACCCATTGGTAACCACGGACTTCAAGAACTACCACAGCTTATGGGTCGGTAAGGCAACCCTCCTCCCGCTTTATACGCAGCACTTTCTCAACGTACGTTGAGACTGCGCGCCAGTTCTCCTCGTTTCGCAGCATTGCATTCACGATCGTCTCAGGTGCTACCAGGCCGATCGTGGACTCAATGGTGTGCCTCAAACTGACGAAGCGACTGCACATAAAGAATGTGTGCTGAGCATCATCGAGCTCAGTCACACAGTACCGGCAGTACGGTGTGACCACCTTACCCATTCTGTTCAGGTATTTCCTGAAGTAACCGTGCCCTGTCAAGAATTGACAAAGGTAAAAGTTTACCTCTCCGTGGCTCCGGCTAACCCAAGGCTCAATAAGACCAATTAGCTTAGCCGTCCAGCGTCCTTTATCACTTTCACTCCAGCGTTGTTGCCAAAGTTGGAGGGTCAGTGTACGCGCGTGCGTCAAAGCCTCAGTTCTGTCCAGCTCTGAGCGAAAGAGGTACCCCTCCTTGCGTTCTCGCGCTAGCAGATCGATCGGGATTACTCCCGATACAACCATCACAGCCTCTTCCGAGACCGTGCGGTAGCTACACGCGATTCGCAGGGCACCCCTGCGCTGGACACTGGCAATGCGCTTCCGGAACTTCCTAGTTCGAAGCGCATCTCCCCAAATTTCGGCGCCATATAGCAAGATGGAATTGGTCGTCACCATCAGCAGTCTCCGTCTCGTCTCACTGGGTCCGCCAACGTTGGCCATTAGCCTACTCAGCGAACTGACGACTACCAGAGCCCTGTCACATGCCCTGCGGATATGATCCCAATACGTCAGCTTGGTGTCCAGTGTCACTCCCAGATACCTGACCGACTTGCTGGTCTGGACCCCGACGGAGCCAACCGTCATGGGTATGACAGTTGGTATCCTCCGCTTCGTCAGCATGACAATCTCTGTCTTTGAGACTGCCAGCTGGAGGCCGTGCTCAGTCATCCACCGATCCACCCTTCTCATAACTTGGTTAAGTCTAAGTTGAGCGAAATCGGCAGATCTAGAAGTGATTACAGCTGCGACGTCATCAGCGTAACCTACCAGGAACACATCCGCAGGCATTTCCAGGCGCAGCAGATCATCGTACATGATGTTCCAGAGGTCAGGTCCTAAGATTGACCCCTGTGCCGCACCTGAGGTGACAGGCCTCCTTCTGACTCCGTCCTCAGTGTCATAGAGCAACCATCGGTCCCTGAGGTAGTCCCGCATCATGGCCAACAAGTAGCCAGGAATACGGAATCTCCCTTCAAGGGCCCGAAGGATGTCCGTCCACCTCGCCGAGTTGAAGGCGTTTTGCACGTCAAGCGTTACCAGTAAGACGACCGGTCTGGCCCGGTAACATGCCTCTTCCGCTCTTGCTACAGCCCCAACAACCTCTGAGATGGCATCGATTGTTGAATGACCCCTCCGGAAGCCGTGCTGCCTGCAAGAAAGATCACCGGCTGATCTCACAGCTGACAGCAATCTCGGCTTTAGTAACCCTTCGAGAAGCTTCCCAGCAGTGTCCAGCATGCACAGCGGGCGGTATGCCGATGGGCAGCCCAGGTTACCCTTCCCCTTATCTACCAGTACTAGTCGAGCCACTTTCCACCGCGACGGGAAGACCCCCGCGACTAAACATGAATTATACAAATCCAATAATAGACGCGGTTGACTCTCCGCCACGACTTTAAGTGCCTCGACCGGCACTCCGTCAGGCCCTGGGGCCTTCCGGTTCTTCATCCTGGACACCGCACTGTTCAGCTCCTCGTCCGTAAAAAGAGGAACATCCGCCTGGTTAACGAATATGGGCCCATCAATCCTTGGCGGGTGCACCGGGAACAGCGAACCAACGATATGCTCCATGGATATCGCGTCCATGAGAGTGCTAGATCGCATACAGCCAAGTCTGCGAGTGACCAATTTGTAGCCATCTCCCCACGGGTCTGAATTGACCTCCTCACAAAGAGCCTGCCATTTGGCACGTTTACTCCTTGTGATGGCCTTGGTCAGCTCCCTCTTTGCCGCAATGTGAGCAGCAGATAGCTCTGCCACTCCTGGCCTATTTCTGGCTCGCTGTGCCCTGCGCCTGCACGCCAAAGCGATGCGTCGCAGTTCGGCGATTTCATCGTTCCACCAGTACGCATGTTGCCTCCTACGAAAGGGTTTCCGTTTGGGCATTGAAGCCTCACACGCCCTGCGAATCCACCCCATGGTTCTGTCAGCAGCGGCCTCTGCTGCTGCACGGGTCACTGGGGACCCAGATGTTAGAGGCTCCCCTCCCAAACTCGAAACGAGCGATGCGACCATCTCGTCCCTGTTAAGTTTAGCGGCATTCCAGCCATTCCACTTACAGGAAGAGCCTTGGCGTCTTTGCCTGCTCTCAGCAATTTGGAAGGTGATGTAGTTATGATCACTTGCAGTGTAATCTTCCATCACCCTCCAATCGCTGACCAGTGCCGCAAGTCTCTCCGATGCCATGGTGACATCGGGAATGGATTCGCCAAAACCGGGCCTTCGGAATGTTGGCGTCGAACCCGTATTCAACACCAACAAACCCAACCTCGATGCCATCTCGACTATGCGCCGTCCGCGAGTGTTTTCGGTAGGCATACCCCACTCCAATGCCCTTGCATTAAAGTCACCCCCTACGATGACATTGCCAGCGATGCCGCGGAGAGAGTCTTCTAGTGAGCTAAGTTTGACTCCGAATTCCTGCATTGAGTCATTCGGAGACAGGTAGC
Organism: Nemotelus pantherinus; assembly: GCA_963978885.1. NCBI lineage: Eukaryota > Metazoa > Arthropoda > Insecta > Diptera > Stratiomyidae > Nemotelus > Nemotelus pantherinus. Next base: position 208,289,520 of record OZ022264.1, on the reverse strand, counting down.
AGCTCACAAAGGTGATCTCTCCGTATGTCACCCACACGTGACCGTTGCCTGAGCCGCGGGCGCCGATGCGAGCCCTCTGCCCGTCAGCGATCCAGATCGCCGCGTACCCCGTAGCATCTGCTAGCCAAGCGGACGAGTTCCTCCCCCTATAAGGCTCGCTGATCAATATGATCTGAGCCTTATGTTCGCGGACTAGTTGCGTGAGGAGGTCGTCCGCAGCTCTGCAGCCCTGCAGGTTGCCTTGAAGGACTCTCATGTCCTACCCTGCTTTTTCTTGGCATCGAGTGCGTCTCTGAAAACTCGACACGTACTCGATCCCATCAGATGCTTGGCGTCATTCACGCCATGTTTCTCAGTGCATAATATGCACTGAGCCTGCGCAGAGCAGTCTGCTGCCCGGTGCCCAACCTGTCCACACTTCCAGCAGCTGGTGCTCCGGTCCGGACCCTTGCAGCTACGCCTTGTGTGGTCGTAGCCTAGGCACCGGTAGCAGCGTGTCACCTCAGCCCACCTTCGCACTCGGGCACTTATCATTCCTACCCGGACTCGACCAGACTTGAGGATTTTGGATGCTGCTGCCTCATCCAGCTCCACCACAGCTCTCCTCTGCTCCCTTGTGTTAGGAGGGAAGAGTGTGGTTTTCACCTCGCCGGCTCCTTCCTCTCCAGCCTCGCGTTTGATGGAGGATGTCACCTCTTCGCTGACTGTGAGGCAATCGAGGTCGAGAAGCTCGATCTTGACTCTAGGAGTCACAAGCTTCACGTCCCCCTGGCCATCTACGGCGGCCCGGATCGAATCCTGCAATTTCGCGCGGTCATCACAGCGCGCGATCTCCAAAAGGACCCCTCCTTCTGCTGTCTTTCTGATACGCTTTACTAGCGTACCAGTTTCATCCGGGGAAACACCTTGGCGGATGGCCCCTAGGACCTCCGCGTACGTCCTTCCCGGAGCCGGTTTTACTATGACAGCGTCTATTTTTTTCCCTCGCTGTCTTTGCCTGCCATTCTTCTTTTTTTTCTTCACCACCTCTTTCTTATTGCCCTGTGGTTTATACTCTTTTTGGGCCTTTTCCGTCCCAGCGGGGGTCCCTGGTGTTTTTGCGACGCTTCCCTTTTTCTTCTTGTGGGTAACCGTCACCCACTTCCTGAGGTCCGAAACTGGCACCTCCTTCCTCACCCGGACTTCCTGAATATCTTCAGGGCTAGATTCAGCCACGCGCTTATTCTGCCGTGGCTGATCTACCCCCGGGACCCCTGCAACAGTGGTTGACTCAGCGATCTTTTCCTCCAAGACCCGCTGGTAATCTACCTCTGCCTTCTGCCAGTTCGTTCGGCAGGTGAAAATGACCTCAAAGGCCTCCTCCAGCTCCAACATACCGTCCTTGACGTGCTTTGAGATATTTCTCAGCACGTTGGCGGCTTGGAGCATTTTTTGTAGGATATGTTGACACTTCTTCAACATATCCTCCTCAGCCACTCGCTCACGCTTTATGTACTCCCTCCTAGGGGACACACGTGCAAGTGGCATATTTTCTTCTGGAGCTCTTGTTTCGTTGCTCTCCCGTGGATGACTTTTCGGGGTCTCCAGATCACTGCGAGCGGATTCAGCAGTTTGAGGTTCCTGCGCCTCTACTGAGCATCTGGAACCAATCAATCCCTCTATTTGCGTTGTATTGTGCGTCGGAGGGGGGGTCCTCTGGACCCTTGGCCTCCTCGCAAACGCAAAACGGTCAATGGCGGCGCCTCCTTCGCCCTGCGTCGCCACTGTCGTCCCCATGTTCTGTTGTCCGTCTGTCTTGTCTTTTGTGTTATTTTGTTTAAGTAACATGTTCAGTTTTGTTGGGTCCCAACTCAGAGCCGCTATCTCCACCCGGATGTGTAGTCGCCTTAATGACCTCGTGGTAATCTATGCAAAGCAGGGAGGCCGACGCGAGGGTTGATCACCAGCCTTCATGGGGCTGGATCTCAGAGCCAGGTCAGCGCTAATCGGGAACAATGTCAACCGAACCTGCACCACCAACTCAACGGTGCGGGCTTCGAACGTACTCTGAGACTTGCCAGGTTTTAACGGGACGGAGACGGCATGACATTAGCCTGGAGCCGTTCACGCTCGGATTTCACTCCGGCGGTACCGCGCATAGATCGACTAGGTCCAGAATGCCATAACCGCCAGCCCACATACATTTTTCGCTAATCATCGATCGTGCCTTGAACCATTAAGCTAAGCCAGGTCATGCCATAAAAAATCCTTACTGCCATTGCCAGAAATTCCAATCATCAATCAAATCGTAAAGCCATGAGAAAAGCCGAGTCGTACCGGTTGTTGTTTGTACTACTGTATGTTGTTGTTTGTACTACTGTATGTTTGTACTACTGTTTGTATTACTACTTTGTGCAATGTACTTTATTAATAAATATTTTGGATTAATTTTTGATGTATATGAGTGACTCTTCATTTCATCAAAAAGTATTGTAGAGTTAGGCTTTTAAGCACTGAAGCACAATGCTAGATTTGATGAAATACCCTCGTTATCGAATTCTCTAAAAGGAAATGAAATAAATTCAAAAATCGGTTGAAGGTTATTGAGATTTGCAAATCGTCTCTCGAATTGTTGTTTAAAATTTTCTAGTTCAGGACAAAACATTTCAATATTACATGCACCAGTAGGTTAGGTTAGGTTGTACCAGTTTGCACAAGGCCACACATGGACCTATTGGTATATAGTGCTACCAGATAAATGGGGCAGGAGAAAAAAAATCAGTCCAAGCGGCCATCGAAGGCCCCGGACTCTTTCGCGAACTGAAGAATGTCTTTCAGCTTTCAGCTAGAATGACCAGTAAGTTAAATATGTTTTTCAAAATATGGAAAACATTTAAAAATTTTGCCTATTTAATTGTGAAGCAAAAGGTTTTAATTTTACTTAAAAAACATTTACCGAACTCAACAAGTCAACAATATTTTCATTTGGCTTGTAATTGTAAACTAAGCAAATTGTAACGGCCCATAAAATCTGTAAGAAATGCTTATATCTTAACCCATACTGGATCTTCCAATTGTACATGTTTTTCTCCGAATGTGTCAAAAAATGCAATAATTTCAGGCAAAAGATTTAGAAATCTTTGCAAAAATCTTCCTGAGCTAAGCCATCTAAAGCTTAGTACTGTTTTCGATTTCACGTTAAATTTTCATGCAAATTTTGACGTGAAATTTATTTCGGCGAAAATTTAGCTTGAAAATAAGCAAGAGTTGTACTCACTTTTAAGCGTGAAAAATTGCTTGGAACATGCTTTCGCTTTGAAAATGCAAATAGCTTTGGCAGATGTCTCTAATCATTTCACGCCAATTTAGTAGGTGCAGTTCATTTATTAGGCTAGTACTCAGTTAATCGTGAAGCTAAATTTTGACATGTCTCCATTATCTGGTCATTCTTTCGAGCAAAAATTTTGAAAATGCAGAAAACCGGGGACACTTATCATTTCTAACGGATATGATGTCAAGAATTTCAATTTTTGAACAATTTTATTATTGGAAAGACATTTACACAATTCAATTTTTAAAATTCAAACACCAAATGTCACTATTTAGGTCGAAAGAATGAACTACACAAACTACATTGGCGTGAAAAGATTTTAATTTTAATTTTATTTTATCTAAAATTGAGATTAACCTTTCTTGCGCTGTGTGTGACAATTTACTATCTCGGTAGCAGGGAAACGAATGCAAATGCAGTCAAGGTGTATAGAACAGTTTTACTAGTTTTACTAAAATGATATAAATCTATAAACTGCACAAATCGAGAGCATAGCTATCTCGGATTTTCCCGTTGGCTTCTCCGCCACCAAGGCTCTGGGAGCTTTTGTGTGAACTGAAACTGCGTGGACTGTCCGATTGGATCTATGAACCCAAGGCCCATTCCAAAATGTACTGAATAAATCGTCCAAAATGTAAAAAATCATTCCAAAATGTACTGAATAAATTTTTAGCTCACATTTTAAATTAACTTAGTAAATTATCAAAAATGTCTGTGATCGACTGTCGAACTGTTTGCGATCGACCGGTCGATCGCGATCGACCGTTTTCCTACCCCTGCTCTACTGCATTATTTTGCTAAATTTCAAATACTTATCTTTTGTGGAAGTATGCTAAAATCAATATTCAAAAATGACCTCTCCATATATCTGCAGTACGAATCAAAACACAAATCATCGAATATCTCGAAAGTGCTAAAATGTGCTTAGAACATTAATGCAATTCACGGCCGCGGTGCCGCCAAATGCCTGCACCACATAACCACCACATAACCATCATCGCGAATGGTTCATGTAACGTTGATGCATGAAGTGGCGACGTCGCTATTCACCAGACACGTACCAACTAAGTGAACAGCACTCGCCAGAAGCATCAATAAAACAAATTTCCCTCTTTCCACACGCTTCAACGAAGTAAACGGTGAATTTCAGAAGCCGCCACATTGGAATTCCCTTACATGAATACGCATCTACGAAGTGAACTGCACTCGCCAGAGGCCGACATATTAGAAGTGTGCCCGTTTGTACACGCTCCTGCGAAATGAACAGCGTTTTTCAGAAATCGCCATGTAAAGAATTTCCCTGTATGGAAACGCCCTTACGAAATCAACACCAATCAGCAGAAGCCGCTAGGGGAAATCTTCTTCACGAACATGCTCGCACGGTATGAACAGGATAAGTCAGAATCTGCCATATTGGAAATCTGACTACACGGACGTGCTGACACGAAGCAAGCAGCGTTGGTCAGAAGCCACCATATCGGAAAGCTGCGTCCATGCACATGCTCGAACGAAGTGAACAGCAGTAGTCAGATGCCGCCATAATGAAAATCTACGTGTACGTACACAGAATTATCGTGTACACACAAATACAATAACACGCAGAGAAAGCTCACGAATTACGGTATATTCCCAATCCCGAATTGGGAACTGCTGTAAAAACGCTCATTATTTAATTTAAACATTGGAATAGGCGGTTCTCGTCCGATCACCGAAGCTAAGCAGTGCTGGGCGCGGTTAGTACTTAAATGGGAGACCGCTTGGGAACACCGCGTATCGTTGGCACGTAAAAACTTTCTGCTGTCTGTTATACCAACAAACCAGTTGTGTGGGAAGCACTTTGAATATAAATATCTAATGGAAGCATCTGCTGAGTCGATATTTACGAAAATGTTTCGTGATGGCAACCCTCTGCTGGCATCACATATATCAAATCTGCTTCACATTAAGTCAAACCCACCCTGTGAATTTTGTTTCGACTGAATGACTGCGCTGGAAGTTAAAGAGGGGAAAGAGTTTTAGGGCTACCACCCTCAAAACTTTTCAAATTTTTGATATCTCAATATTGTTATCAAATGTCATAGCAGGATCATTCCTATTTGAAAGAAATGCCAAAAAAAAACAAAAGCCCTTTCTGAATTTTTTGCGATAGTTAGTTTACAATAAGGTCCAATTTGGAGATGAGTTGCCGTTATTGTGCAGCGCAGAATCTCTCCTATTTCAAATTTACATGGTGACCAAAGGTCAACATTTATCAATAATTTAAATTTGTTGTTAAAAAGTAAAAAAATTCAGCAGGGTCGCTGATTTGAGAGGTTCTAGTAGTTACAGGATTACCCGCATAGTTTTGAAAACCCTTATGTGTATAGTTTTAGTCAGCATCCAGATGCTCTGATAATTTCACGATGATTCAATCTTCCTGTCAGAAGTTAAGACCAATCAAAATTAAAAAAATCCTTGCCTACATTTAGGCACTCAGTGCCTACACAGGGCTCAACATTTGCAATTGTTTTATTATGAACAAGCATAAAACATACTAATTTTTCATTCCCAATACTTACTTCAGAAAAAAATGTAATCTGTATGGATTGGCCACTCCAGAGACTATCTCATTTCATCTTTTTGCTGATATATATAAATATATATATATATATATATATATATATATATATATATATATATACATTATTAATATATATATATATATATATATATATATATATATATATATATATATATATATATATATATATATATATATATATATATATATATAGATATATATATATATATATGTGTATATATATATATATATATATATATATATATATATACATATATATATATATATATATATATATATATATATATATATATATATATATATATATCTATATATATATATATATATATATATATATATATGTATATATATATATATATATATATATATATATATATATATATATATATATATATATATATATATATATATATATATATATATATATATATGTATATATATATATATATATATATATATATATATATATATATATATATATATATATATATATATATATATATATATATATATATATATATATATATTTATATATATATAAACAAATATGAATTTTCAGCGAAACGAGTCTACTAATTTTTTTTGAGAATCTATAATAATAATAAGAAAAAAGCTTCCGAAAAAACGAATAAACAAAACAATATAACTTTGGAATTTCCAGGGCAAGGAATTTGTACAAGAAAATTTTGACCAAAAATTAATGCTGCATAGTGAAGGATGATGAGTCGTATTTTAACTTTTACTCAATAGCAAATACCGATATTGTCAGCGATTCCGAGGAAAAAATTGCTGTGGAAAAATTCGGGCCTACGGTTTTAGTTTGGTAAACAATATGTCAAATTGGAAAGAAAGCTCAACCGTTTCTCATAGAAGACATTTAGTGAGGAATTGTGAACGACAAAATGCCGCCATTTTTAAATGAGTATGGCAGATCAACATTATTGTGGCCTGATTTAGCTACTTCTCATAACGCTCTACGAGCAATAAAATGGTATAAACGCAATTAAGAAAGGAAGTTAAAGTTGCTAAATCACCCAAAAACTTTTTGATTTTGTAGTGCAAAGCAAATAATAGAGCCAATGAAACGGTTGTGGAAAATTTATTGAAAGATGTGAAGAAAGAAAGCAATAATTTGAGCTTGTGGCAGAAAACAAATCACGATATAATAAAATAACTGCAAATGTAGTTCTTAGATATTTCGCGTCGCATTAATAAACTTATGAAAAATTATGAATATATATTTCAGTGCCTTTTTTAAACAAAATCAAATGGCGCACAACTTTTTGGCACAGTTCTTGGTTAAGAAGTTCCTAGAAGATTTTATCAGAAAGGAGCAAAGAGCTCCAGAGCTTAGGATAAAGATTATGTAACCAAAATATCCGCGGTGTGAGGACCAAAATTAATGAGTTCAGGCTCTCTGCCACTTGAAATTTGGATAAAATATTATGTCTAAGGAACTACGATGAACTACGATTCTTAATTTTAGCATGTCTACTCTAATTGGAAGCAAAATTTTGCTTAACAATGGGTACATTTCTGTAGTTAAAAATGACGCATCTAAACGTCAGCATTTTTTCAAAATGTTGATGCATTTTTTTTTAAAGTGATCTTTATTGTAGCATGAAGGGTATACAGAGCTATTTAGCTATGTAGTTGAGAGTGGAATATGTAACACACAGTGTGAATTTCCTTTGTTTGAGCATTATTCATTATTTGAAGATTCGCATTCTTGATCAAAAGCATTTGGTGTATACGTCAATATCAACAATGAATTAGTTTATTTCAAGCATGTGTTTCTTTGTTTCCAGCATGAATTTCTCTCAGTGCAGTTTTTGTTAGGACCGGGATTGTTTAGTCAATGATAAATCCGATGTTGAAGGTCTTCTCATCGACATTAATAAAACAATCAATGGAATATTCTGTCATAATTTCCCTTTCTGTACACCTGTTGAACATATTTCTGTCTCCTCATCTTCTGCTAAAACTTTAGTTGCCGCGGCAACATATATCCCCCGTAGCATTTCTTTATCAGTTTACGGAACTCTCTTCCTATCCTCAATTGTCATTTTTACGCATACTGCTTACGTTTTGCAATTTTAGCCTCCTTACTTTAGATTGGGATACTGCTTATTAGGTTTTCATCTCGACTAGTAGTCTTTTTTTAATAATATCATCGTTTTTCTCACTTTGTTCCTTCTTACAACTTAACAACATGCCGAATGCTAGCAATATAATTCTGAATCTTGCTCCGTCCAATCATCCAAAATCATCCCTCTCCTTAAGTGCTGCTCTTTTTCTTTATGTGCCAACCTGACCCTCATCATTATCCTCTTATCCTTGAAATTTCTAATATAAATGCTATGAGGAGCGAAATCCTTTCCTTAGTGCATTTTACCTTCACAAAGCAAATTTCACAGGCATGGCGAAATAGAATAGACTTGTTCTCTTTCTTTCGTGGCCTTAACATCGTTGATGCTTTGCGCAAATTGCATATTTCTGCTTCGAACCTCATTTTGTAATTCAAACCAACTCCTTGTTTTAAAAAACTGAATGATGCTCCTTGGTTTAGCAATGATGTTGCAGTCGTACTCGAAGCCAAAGATCTGGTTAACTTGCTGACCCTCTTTTTTTTAAAAAGAAAAAGCTACGCTCTAAGGCAAAATATGCCGCCAGAAAGGTGCAAACCAGCCGAAATTCCTCTGGTCATTCATCCTTTCCTTAAAAAAACTCTCCTTGTATTCGCAGTGGACTGCATTTGGGTGATACAACTGCTTCTACACCACATGATGTGTTTGAGCTTTTTGCATCATACTTTTCCTCTTTCTACTCACAACAATGCTCTCCTCCGTACCAAAATCTTCTCTCCACGTCTTCTCTTGACGTTTTGAACTTTTCGAACAAATCTTTTAGATATTGAGCTTCTGATGAACGATGTCGATGCTAATACCGGTAGCGGATCCAACGGTATTCTAAATATCTTGGCTAAATCTCTTTCATCATCTCTGTGTGACTCTCCTTCCATTTTGTTCAACACAAGTATATCTTCTGGCTCTTTCTCTTCTTTCTGAAAATTCGCCAGCATCTTCCCAATGTATAAAGCCGGTGATCGCACACGCATTTCAAACTATCATCCCATTTTGCTTCTGTCTTTTTTGAGGCAGATCTTTGAGAAAGTGGTCTATAAGAGAGTCTACTCGTTTATCCAACCTACCCTAGCTCATGAGCAGCATTGTTTTGTCAAAGAATAATCCACTTTAATTAATCTTCTTTCCTTCTTATATATGTTCGCATCCGCTCTTGACCATCAAAGTCTGGTCAAAGCACTATAGATTGACTTCTCCAAAGCTTTTGACTCTGTCAACTAAACACTACATCTTCAAAAGCTGAGGAATGATGACATAGCTAGTCTTCTTCTATCCTGGTTTACCTTTTGCATCTTTGGTCGTACTTGTATTGTAGCTGTCAATCACTGTTCTTCAATTCACTTTTATCCAACATCAGTTGGTCTGCTAGGGTTTATCCTTGGTCTTCTTCTCTATCTTCTGTTCGTAAACGGTCTCCTTCCTTTAATTCGATGCTCTTGACGATTTGAACTGATCGATTCGCAAGATGACCGTTCACTTTTACAAGCTTACAGTCCTGCTGTACTGCCAATGATCTCATTTTGAACATCACAAAATGTCACAAAATATCTTCTTCTTTTCAAACTTAACCTTTGATGTTCTCAGGATGTTTTTGGCTCTCCTCTTAATCTTGTTAATAGTTTGAAAGATCTGTGCTGTAAGATTTGATCCAAAGCTTTAATTCGATGAGCATATTTCATACATTACTGCCAAGGCCTCTTAATAATCAGGTTTTATAATAAGATCCTCTAAAGCCTTCGTTAATATTACCACCTGTATATATCTTTTTCTTTATTTTGTGCGTAATGTCTTGTCTATTTAAATAATGCATTGGAGTCTGTTCAGCGCAGATTTACTTTTTCCTTTTTCTTTAAACTTCAGCTTCTCTACAATAAAAATCTTTTGTTCCAATATTTTCTTTCGCTCGAGTCATGGAGACCTTTCTTGCTTTATAAGATGGTTGAAATTGACCTCATTAGTCATGTTTCCGTCTGTGTAGCAGTTCGTAGCACCCCAACGGGAAAAATAATGCTTAAGGGTATATTCGGTAAGCATTTCGCGTAGTGCGTGTAAGCATTACCGGACCATTACGTGTTGTTTCTTTTTAACATTGCATGTCCTAGGCTGGGAAGATTTTTACAAGGGGAAACTCATGCTTTTAGCTCTATAGTTTTATGTATAAGAGCTTTTTGGAAAGTACGACATCGTATTCTCGCATTTATACGCCTAAATATGAATTAAAGCTTTGGCCGGCGGCCAATCGTATCTCAGCATGTGTGGTTTTTGCATGCTGAGTGCATGCTCTTTGCTACTAGGGGGAATTGTTTTCATACATTTGACTTACCCGTGCGTGATGATTTGAAATGCTCCGAAATTTTCATCTTTCCGCTTTATATAGCAGACTACCCATAACCGATGTATGCTCGCAAGTTCTTTTCCCCTTGTTTCTGCGAGTGAATTTCATTGGCCAGTCTTGGACTTATAACATATGAGCTTTCTCCCTTGCAGCATTTTCCATGCTCCAAGTCATGTTTACGAGTATATCTTATAATTGCTGGAAAATAGCTTTGGAAATAGGAAATTGGCATTACTAGCATTGTTTGATTCGTGCATTACGCCAGAATACCTTACGGCGATTCCCGTTGGGACGCGTTCTTCTTTTGTGTTTAGAGTGTCATTTGCGCGCACTGATACCTATTTTCATTTTCCACTGTTGCGATTACTTAGGCAACACAATGACCTACAGTTTGTTGTGCCAACGTTGCACGCGTTTAAAACTTTTTTTGCATGTTAACATCTCGATGCAGTTTTTTCTCTCTCATTAATTTTGAATTCACCTTAACTTTGTTTCTTATTATTTTTTTCTATATCTAGTAGTCTATATCTAGACTTTTATCTGTTGAATAAGATCACTGAATAAATAAATCAGCGACAATCACGACAATTTGATATAAATGTCGAGGTGAAAATTGAAACAAATATACCTGAAAAGCAGATACTAATCATTCAACCTAACTGGCGTTCATTAAGTGAATGGGCAGTTCTAACTAATCGAGTAGGAAACAGCCTGTTGCCAAACCATATTACTAATTAGAAGTGCACAAGCGAGTAAATGTCTACCTAGACATCAATGAAATCCATTGAGTAAAGCCAACTCCCAGGCCACCAAAGGAAATCCATCAATGTTACAATGAATAATTCTTTGGATGACTCTAAACATATGTGAACAGCTATACATACATATTTACTGTGAACCTCATCACATATTAGATCCAGTGCCATGCATAGCATCAAATCAAGGTCAAAAGTGCCAGCACAATGAAATATGCAATTCTAGAAATGACTTACCTTCGATCTGCCCTGGACTCGGTCTTCATGGTTGAGGACGAGCCAAGCGTCCCACCGGTGCCTATAAATTGTCACTGAGTTCCATTGATTGAGTAGAACAGTTTCTTTGGAGCGAACACTTCCAGTCCCTGATCCACAGTCAAACCTGTAATTAATGAAATCAATTAGAGATGACATCGTTGATGTGCGGTTCATTTAGAAAATGCTTTGCTATCATGCTCTTTCCGATATATGTCAATGAGTAGATACCAATGCGTTTTATTCAAAATTATTTAGATGTTTTTTTGCCTTTTCGTCTAACAGTGCATGAAACTGATAATCTGCACTCCTCACTAAAAATAGTTTGGACAGAAAAACATGTTGGTATTGTATTACTTATTGAAATTTTAAGAGGGGGTGGAAGGTTTTTAACCTTTTTATATTTCAAATGAAAGCAGAGTCTCTCAAAAATATTGTGTCAACATTTCAAGTCGATTGGAGCAAAATTGACGAAGCTATGAGCACTTAAGCGTCCATTGCTCCAGGGTGGATTTCTATACATACTCGACAGCTGTTCGTTTTGAAGTCCGCGTTCACCATAGCTCAAAATCTAATGGACTAATCATTTTAAAATTTCACACAATACTTTTTCACATAATTCCTCAGGCATCCCTAGAAAATTTCCAAGTGCTATGAAAAATTGAAAAATCGAAAAAGAAAAAAACTATCTTCCAGGGTTGCCTCGAGAAACATCTCCTATAACAAATGCATTTAGACTTTTTGTTTCAGATGATTCTGTTGCGAGTTATGACGAACACCGTAAAATAATTTTTTTTCGAGGCGACTCCGGATATTCACTTTAGGATAATATTAAATTTAGGAAAATATTGTTCAAATAATGCGTTGAATAATGTAACTCTCTCTTAAATGCTATTAATTTGTGATCACGGTTCCCTTTTTGTTTATTATATAGCATAAGCATAGACAACATATATCGGGCCTAATAACCTTTATGAGTAAATGATATCGTTGGATATAAGTCGACGATGTTAAAATTTATCACAACTAACGTAAATAAAAATGAATGATCTCCCACTGCAAGTGGTTACATCAGTCATGTATGCACTATGAGCTCATACCTAATGAGAATCAGTGCATACTTTTGAAACCACTCAGTTAAAAAAATGTTTCAATATTAATCATCCCACAAAAACAATTCGATTTATCTTTCTCTCTATATCGCTGAAATATGACATATATCTTAAACAACATATAAATTTTTCAGATGCATCACTTGCAATGGGAAATCCTATACTTTCATAAACGTTATTTAAACCAGTCTATTAAATGTGTTTGCTGCATCATAGCGAAGTTTATTCGGCCGATCTGACCGAAGTTCGGTATTCGCACGTACGATAATTCACACATATAATTCTTTGAGAGGATTGTTGAGTCAGAGTGTCCTTGCTTTGACAGGCGCGCTGGCAAAAGCACTCAGTGTCAAGTACTGAACTGAGCACAGGCAAAGCACGAGTGTAGCACTGTTCATGTAAAATGTATTGCTGGAGCATAAAACGCTCGTTGTATGGCAAGCCATCAAGATTTCACCGGGACAATGTGCTTAAGAATTTGGCGAAGAATGGCAGAAGTTTTATCGCATTAACAGTTGAAAATGTTCACAGAGTTGTCAAGCGTGTAACATCTGTGTATGCCTGTTGGCCCGGTTGTCACGACATGTTTACAGCAGAACTAAAATGCAGAGTGGAAAGCATAATAATGGCAATTTCGAATTCAGTCTAGAAGATGCACATCGTAAGCATTTTAAGTATGATTCAGACGGAAATAAATGCTAGCACGAAAAAAGCAAAAAAAAAAATTGGAATTAAATATCCAAAACAGATTGTTTTCTATTGATAGGGAAAATAAGTAACTTTCAGGAGTAATACAAGTTTTTTTGTGATGCTTGATGATTTGAAAAACAACGAACTTAAAACTAGAAAGAAAACTCTGGCGCATAGGAACTGCTAGAAAACTGATTTTTAAAGATATTGGCTTTGAGTGATCCAAACATGTGGAAGGACGTAATACACTTTTTTGTAGCATCATATCAACCATATCTTACCCAAAGCAACAAAAACCATTTTTCGACAGCATCTCCTGTAACATAAATGATGAAATTGTTCAGTGCTGGCAGCACTTTTCCAACGAGGCAGCAATAAGTCTACCATAATAAGACCATGTTAAAATTGTAACGTGTGGGCTAGTGGTTACTGAATAATGTAAACACATACTAATACGTTACTAAAGAAAGAATTTATTACTAAGAAACTTAAATGACAGGACAGTAAAACTATGAGCGCGCTCACGGCACGACCTAATCGGTCGGCTGATGAAGGTGAAGTAATTCTACGTACTGCTGACGATGGTTATGCAGTGTGGGCAATGTTGGTACTGCCGCGCCACTGTGTCCAACCTTGTGGTCCCCACAAAATCAACCTATCCTTTCATTTCATCGAAAGTTTCAGCGAATAAACGTTGTTTGAGGCTGCAATTCGAAAAAATATTTTCAAAACTCGGAAAATTCAAACCTTGACTAGTTATTTTTATTGTATGTGCTTTGCATATGAATATGTAATAGAAGCATTTGTTGGTTCAGTATTTACGAAAATGTCTGGTGCTGGCAATCCTGTGTTAGCAGCATAGCCAAAAATAAAACAAATCTGCTTCACGTTAAGTGAAACACAACCTGTGAATGTGGTTTCCAGGGGTGAAAAAATTTTAGGGCTACCACACGCAATTTTTTTTCAAATGTTCGAAACATCAATATTTATTGTTAATTGCTATGTTATAATCATTCCCATCCGCAAACTTAATGACGACATCGCTTAGTAAAGAAATGACAAAAATATTGCAAAAACTACCGTGGCTGGCAGCCCTTTCATATTTTTCTACGAAATTCCTATGAAGTATGGCTTACAACAAGGTCCATTTACTACAGAAATTTCGTTTTGATTTCGTAGGTTATAGGGGATAAAGCTTTATTTTGCTGAACAAAACAAAATTTAGATGACAAAAACTAGCTGGCAATACTGTACCAACTTTTCAACCATTTTCCCACCAAATGTGGCCTAGAGCCTAGACAGACAGCGCAGCCTAAATGATAATTTGTCGTAAATCATCATTTAAATACCGTGTGTCATATGCTAATTTGGACTAATCACCACTAAATGACCAAATTATCAATCATTTGCAAATCGCTAATTATCATCAAACCTTCGTAATTTATTCTTAAATGAAGTAGAGTTGCCCGATATAATATAAATTCTCCTTGTAAAAAACCGCTTTTCCCATTGAAAAACAACGAGGTAACTTTTTTGAAACGTCAGATTAAATACGGCCATACCACACTGAAACAACCGGTTCTCATCAGATCACCGAAGTTAAGCAGTGTTTGGCGCGGTACTTAGATGGTGGGCCCCTTGGGAACACCGCATGTCGTTGACACGAAAAAAGGAACCTTTTTGCCGTTCCTTATACCAACAAACTAGTTGTCTGGGAAACACTATACAAAAAAAAATTCAAAATATTTACAAAATTTTAATGTAGCTCTTGCGCGGTTTGTATTTCAACTTTAGAGAAGCAACATACATTTAAAACACCTTCGATTTCTCCATTTGTTCAAAAACTAGTTTTTTTGAGTGTGTATCTATGGATGAGCGTAATCTATTTTAAGCTGCTCTCATAGATATGAAAGAATATGGATACGAAATGTACCCATACTTGAGTGTGCCTTTTTTAATACACGCACAACATTGCTCTCTCTCAAAAATTCCGCTCAGTGCACCCCTTTCTACCGCACTCACAACCGAAAAACCTGAATGCTGTGTCTTAATGCTGGAAACACCAGATCAGTGTAAAAGCGTGCAACGGGCAACACGGAAAGAAACGTCAATGTCAGTTTGATTTATGTCGGGCACTGAAATATTGACTTTCAGTCAAAATTTATCAAATAAAATTTGAAAATTTTTCGGCGTATTCGCTGGAAACGTGCATCTACGTTTTTTGCGCAATAATTTGTGTCGGTTTCGTAAACAAATGAGCGGTAAATTTTTTTAAAATAGTGCGATAATGAAGTGCCGCGTTCCAGGCTGCAATAGTAGCTATCGAAGTGCTTCGCAGGTGATATCGTATTTCGGGTAAGTCAAATTAACTTTTGGCATCAATTTTGTTTTATTTTTGTGTGAAATTATAATTAATTTCATTCATAAAAAGCATTTTAATCTCGACTCACGTGTAGGCGCTGAGTGCCTAAAAGTAGGCAAGGATTTTTTTTCAAATTCCGATTTGTCATAACTTCTAATAAAAACAATGGATCATCGCGAAATTTTAGGAACGTGTTGATGTACACTAGTATTTAACACACATGGACTTTCAAGACTATGTGGGTAACCCTGTAGCTACAGCAGGCTCCTGAAAAAAAATCCTTCAAATCATCGACCTTCCTGCAAAATTTTTGACTTTAAAATGAATTCAAATTATTGATAAATCTTGACTTTGGTCCACCAAGTCAAATAACAATTTTCAAAATTCCGCGGTAAACAAGAACGGCAACCCGTGATCAAATTTTCAGCACTCAAAACTTCTGTTCACGAGAACTGATGATTGGATAATGCGATCAATATGAAATTGTCAGGACATGTTGGTATTAACTAGGACCAGATCTGATAATAGTGATTTTCAAACACGGGCAACACTGTGGTAGTGGTGCCGTTTGGAAAAATCCGACTAAGCCATCGGATTTTCACAAAATTCACGCAGTAGGTGAACCTTACTCTAAGATAGATCTCATAGAAATTTGGTTGAAAAATTAGTAGCTACGGCAATTTTTCTCTCTTGAGTATTGTAAAGTTGCTCAGGAAAATAGAGGTTTTTCCCCTATAGCTTCCGATGCAGTAACGAAATCAAAACGAAACTCATGTTATAAGTGGACATTGCTGTATTTCTAATTCTGTAGGAATTTCGTGGAAAAATCATGAAAGGGCTGCCAGCTATGATGAATTTCGTAATTTATTGACATTTCTTTATCGAGCGATGTTGTCATAAAATTTCCAAATAGGAATGATCTTGCATTGACTATTAACAAAAAATATATACATTTCAAAAATTTAAAAAGCTTGGTTGGTGGTAGCCCATAATTTATATTCACTCCTATAACTTACAGTGCAGCCATTCAATCGAAACGCAATTCATAGAATGGATTTAACAAAACGTGAATGAGTTACGGTGCTAGCACATGATTGCCAGCACCAGACAATTTCGTAAATATTGCACCAACAGATGCTTCCATTTTGTATTCATAAGCAAAGCATTTACAATAAAATAAGCAACCGATATTGAAATTTTCCGAGTTTTGGAAATTTTTCGGATGGCAGCCCCAGACATAGTTTAATCGCTGAAACTTTCGATGATATTCTTGGATGAAAACGAAATTGATTAAGCACGAGCATGTTATGGGAGATTTATTGCTGCTGTGTTGGACAAATGTTGCCAGCACTGAACATTTTCATCATTTGTGTTATAAGAAATGCTGTCAGAAAATGATATTTGTTCCTTTGAGTAAGAAATGGTTGATATGATACTACAAAGAAGGGTATAACGTCTTCACACATTTTAAAGTCCCCCAAAGATAATTTCTTCGAAAATGAGTTTTCTAGCGGTTCTGATGCGCTAGACCGCAGACCCAAGTTTTTTTTTTGGTTTTTATTTGATGATGGATTTATCTGATCATGGATTTCGCATTCACATCCTTCTCTCACGCCATAATTTTTTGTTTTCGAAGCGGATTTCTTATGATCCGAGCCTTCACGGTTTAAATGGTTTACATTGCACGGATGGCCAATCAATCTGATTTTTAACAGGATGCGATACACGATCAAGCTGAAATTTTCAGGAGATATTTTTGGCGATAAGTTGTAGGGGTTTTATTTTATTTACAATAAATATCTTTAGCCTTTTGGCCACAGCGGACGTTTAAATGAATTTATCATTTAAGATTATAATCAATAACGCCATTACCACTGATTTTTTACACAGTAAACACCTTGAAACTCAAGCAAGTGGCAACTGTTACACATTGAAATTTTCAAGGACGATAAGTCTTAAACCCTTTATGCCCCTGTAGGTTTCAATGCTGTTAGCGCAATCAAAAATTTGAACATTTGTGCATTGAGATATGCTATCAATCAATTTTAATATGCTATGTATCTGGCCTGAACTACATGTGTATATTTCCTTTGCTCTTCTGAGAAAGCAAGTCTTTGAGCCAGAATTTTATTTCGAATTCAGTCAGTTTAAAATATTGAGTTATTTCTACTGAAAATATGACACAAAACAACACATATTAACCTATAAATCATTCACACTAAATTCGACAATAAATCAAACTTGACTTTAACGAATCGCATCTAATGTTGTAATATCCTTTTGAAATAAATCACTACTTTTCACATTCAATTCCACGTTATAAAAGTTTGAAATCTGCCACTGTTCACGAAAAGCTTGCTAGAAGCAAAAAATCTTTAAATCCTTTCGACGACAACGGCGAAACGGTCCCCGCGCTTAAGAACAGTTTATCGTAGCTTTTCGTGTGGCTCCACATGAATTATATCTTAAAACACGGATTTTCTTGTTGTTACAACTGAAACTTCACTTACTCCATATTTCGTAGAAGTGGGTGAAGAATGCAAGAAAAAATGTTCGCTCATACATAAGTCACAGCTTTTACAATTACACGCTCGTTTCTCAGTTTCTGTACTTCACTGCTATGAAAAAATGTATAACAGAAAATCCAAGATTTCAGCTAAATTGTGAAAATTTATGCACTGAGAAATGAAAGATTGCAGATTTTTCTGAATTTGGAGAATAGTAGCATTTGTGTATAAATTGTCATTGTTGCATCTAAATTGGTATAAACTAAAGCGTTGCGTCACTCGTTTATTACTCAGCGCGACTCTCACCAACGAGAATACTGAGTTCAAACTCATTGAGAGTCAAATGGTGAGTGAGAGAAAGCAAAGTAAAGCAATCCCACGACAACCCTCGTACGGGTCTAGGGGTTGAAGCTGGTAAAGAGCTTCATTACAATTTTTTCTAATGTTCGAAGAAGAACATTAGTATTAAAATCACTTTGGCCAAAAATTCATATTTCTATATATATATATACTGCCCTACTAAGCGCAAAAGCGGTATCTCAATGAGAGCGATTTTCGAGGTAATTGAAGTTTTGTAAAAGTAGTAATATTGATATACCTCTTATTCCTTTAGTGATTTAAGGTAAAACTGATATAGGCGACGAGGAACTGGGTTCGTTTGGAGCTGGTGGAGGATTCTCCTTACTCCACTTTTCTCGGTGAGCTGTCTTTCCCTCTCGGATACACCAGGTACTTAGATTTAGAAAACTTTCTTAAGGGGTTTTCTATATGTTTTGAATAAGATACCATTAAAAGGCTTAGTTCATTAGATGCGTATTGTTTTAAGCTTTCTAATGTTATAAAAATCAATTTTTCGATTTTTTTAGATACCGCTTTTGCACTTAGTAGGGCAGTATATATCATCAAAAAATTTCAGTGAAAAAATCTCAGGAACGCGCCATTCGATTAAACTGAAATTTTCAGAACATATTGGTGTATATGCAGAATAGTGCCAGGTCTCACAAAAAGTTAATAATCTTTAACCCTTTGGCGCCGGCGGCCATTTTAGTGATATTTTTAATATACTTATTATTCCGCACACAAATGATTTTTGCAAAAATAAAGTTTACAAAATAAATTTCGAACGTGTTTTACATGTGAATCGGATAATGTTTTGGAATTTTTTAACCCCATGTGTGCCCTGGGTGCCTAAAAAGAGAAAGGGAAAACTTGAAAATTTTTAAATTGCGATAACTTTTGACAGAGCTACTCAATCCTTACAAAATTTTCAGAACATATTGGTATTATTTAGTTGTAGATTTGTGTAGCTTTTAATGAGCGTGCTGGCAACTCTGTAGCAAGGGCAGGCACTGAAAGTAAAAATTTCCAAATCATCGTCTCTCTTGAAAAAATGCCGCTTCTTAAAAAAAAAGCCACTCATATGTAAATCTTGTGCTTTGTTTACATAACCAAAAAAAAAATTTGATATGGTATAACGGGCACGCCTGGTAACCCTTGCCCAATTTACCTATATTTTTAGCATCAGAAATTTCTGTTCACGGAAACTCACGATCCGATAATCAGAATTAATTGAAATTTGCAGAATGCGTTGGTCTTATATAGGACCAAGTCTAATAGAAGTAATTTTGAAATGCGGGCGATTCTGTGCCAGTGGTGCCATCTTGAAAAATCACTAAAAAAGATAACTGCTTTTAGCCCTATAAATTCTGATTGAATCGTTTTTCACTCAGTAGCTGGACCTTAATTCAAACCATATTTGATAGAAATTTGGTCGAAAAATTCGGTTGGAGCTGCCAGCTATGATAATTTTGGTGTCTTAAATTTGAAAAAAATAAAAATTTGGAAGTGAAAACATTCAAAGCATCGAATATCCTAAAAAATGTCCGTTTCTTACAATAAAACCAATCTGTATACAAATCTGATGCTATATCTACACATTCAAAGTAAAACTTTGGAAATTTCATGTCGGACAAGAGCGGTAACCCTCTCCCAATTTACCTTTATTTTTTGCATCAAAAACTTCTGTTCACGAGAACTCACGAACCGAAAATCAGATACAGTTGAAATTTACTGAATACATTGGACTTAAGTAGGACCAGGTCTGATAGAAGCGATTTGCAATTGTAGGCAGCTCTGTGCCAGTGGTGCCAGCTTGAAAAATTACAAACCAAAAAAAAACTGCTTTTTGCCCTATGAATTCTGATTGAGTAACCAGATTTTCATGAAATTGACACAGTAGCTGAACCTTACTTTAAACTCTGTTTGGTAGAAATTTCGTTGAAAAATTCGTTTGGTGCTGCCAGCTATGGTAAATTTTTGTGTCTTTGGTTTTGAAAATTCGCTCAGGAAAATAAAACTTTTTGCCTTATAACTTCCAGTGCAGTCAATACAAATTTCATACAATTAATGAAACCTATTATAAACATTATTCAGGCCAAATTTGGTTGAAAAGCCACTATAGGGTAGCCAGCTATTGTTGGTTTTATGTTTGTTTGCAATATCTTTATTAAGCGGTTTTATCGTAGAATTTTCAATTGGTAATGATATTGTAGTGACAATAAACAGAAAATATTAAGCTTTCGATTATTTGAAAAAACTCGCTGCAGGTAACTCTAAATTTCTTTATACTCCTATAACTTCGAATGCAAATAAATAACGTGTAGCAGATGTGATATATTCTTGGCTTTGATACTGGCGAAAGGTTGCCAGCACGATTCGGTTGTGCTACTATTGTATCAATAAATGCTTACAGTTAGTATTCATACCGGAAACATTTACAATGAAAATAAATAACCAATGTTTTAATTCCCAAAGTTCTGTTCAAATTTTTCGGATCGCAGACCCAAACACCAACTTCAGTTACAGTGCTGCAGGCACTGAGCATGTTCTTCATTGATGTTATATGAGATGCTGCTTTCAAAACTTTGTGAAATAGGCAACTAATAACGAATATAATTAACCCGTGTTTTGCTCTTATAAACGTTGAAATTTATGCCAGTGGTAATATCTGAAACCTTCTACCATATGAGTTATAATGCATTCTTGAGACCAAAGTAAAACGTGGTATTTGAAACAGTTTGGCCGTAATAAGCAGCTCATGTGGTGGAATATGCACTCAAAACCTGCACGATTCTTCTACTGTTCTTCGAACATTAGTGTTTCTAGCGGTTCAGGTGCGCTAGATTTTTTTTTAATCATTGTGGATACGAGTGTGGAGTGATTAGTTCCACGACTCACTTTACCCCTGATTTAAATCAGGTACCTAATCAGAGCTAGGTGAACTCAAAGCTTGGTGCGCAGACCCTCGTCCGAACCTGGATTCGAACCAGGGACCCCACACGCAAGAAGCCAGTGCTCTACCCACTAGGCTACTCAAGCTGAGAGAAAACCGTGCACAATAAATTGAACGTTTAACTAAACTGAGAAAGACTGAGCTCTAGAGGTACGCAATTGCAATATGATTCAGATGGTCTCAATGATCGAAAATTATTAATCTTGCCAACAACCTAGCACGAGTAAGTGCGAAATAACCAGACTTCTATTGTAACGTCCTCTCTGTCTGACTAATGAACACCACAAATAATGGGGTTTCCCAGAAATGTGTAAAATTCCTCCCCGGAAAACGGCTAAAAAGTTTTCGACTATGGACCATTTTGAATGACCGGATTTTTCTCTGGTAGCACGCAATTATAATCTTCAGTGACATTATGAGCCTTCCAATTTGTTTTGAGCCTTTCAATTCCGTATAACAAAAATGTGCACTTTCTTTGATAAAATTGTATTGATAACTTCGCTTGCAGTATATAAACGACTAAAGCTTGCAACCTTGATATCGTATATTGTTACATCTTGATGTTTGCCATTAAGGAGATGGAATAAAACTGCTCCTAGTGCAATTTTTTCTTTTCAGAGCTACAGTTTTCGTGTCTGTTACCATAAAGTCGTCAAATTTTTTAAAGTCATCTTTGATTTGCAGTTTACCTTATAGCTTGAATTCTGATGCTTGGTCGGCCCTAATAAGTCCAATATACTCTTCACCGTCGGATACAACAATTGGTTTCGCATGATCACATTTATCTTCTTCCAAGGTCTTTCGAGTTTCCTCTGTGCTATGTCTTCGACGCAAATAAAAACGTGTCATTTGCATGTTCGAGAAGTCAAACTTAAGATTGTCGCACTGGAATCGGAAGATCAGCGGTACAAACGGTATAAATTTTTGGTCGAATTACAGAATTTTTTGCTAAAAAGACGGGCTTGACCCAAAAGCTATCCATTAACGTCAGACCTTCAATCGGCCTATTTTGACTCACATCGCATCCCCATCCTGGATAACGTGTTCTAAAATTGCAATGGCTGAAGCAGAGGCATGCGAAAGGAGAATCCTGCGTACTCTGGCCAATGATTTCGTTTATATTACACAGACTCCTTTAAATTATTGATCTAAAGGCTTGCTAAGTTTGCAGTCATACAAATGTCAAGATTTCTTACTGTAGTGTCCATGTCGGTGTGAGGGTCGTCGTGACACATACATGTCATGTGACAGGAGAAATCTATCGCTAGGCTACGACTTGGCCTAGTTGGAGAGTTCAGAAGAACTATTTGCAAGCGTTGCTTAGCTACAGCCTTTTAATTGTATCTTTTCCATTGTGCATATGCGTGTCTCTAGTTAGGATCTCCATTGATAAGCGAATATTTATACGGTGATGTAATTGAGCTAATGGCTCTGAAAGTATGTAGCAGATTTGACTTTCACGAACTTCGCCAAACCTACAGAGATGTAACAAGGATTCACATATGGTGCGTTGCTTTGACTATTGCTAAACTGCTCTTTCCAAAGTCCTTCAAAAAAAAAAAAACAAAGTCAAAACTTTTTTTCATTCATTCGATAGTCGACTACCAATAGTCAAAATCTCTACCGCTTGTCGAATTCCAAACCCCCCAAAAAACTTTACTTTTCGTTGCTTCTACTATTCTCACCAACCATCCAACAGCAAATTATTCACTTTTTGCTCTTTTTCTTGAATTAACTCTTTGTTTCAATCATTTCCGACGATAGTTGAGCAAAACAATAATTTTTTTACTACCACCGTCATCGCAAATGGTTGAAGTAAGACTCCTTGAATCATTCAGTATATCATTTCCTGACAGTCAACAGGTACCACTTTTCATTACAAACCTAACGCTAGTCTACTGGCGTTTTCGTTTCTCAATCGACTGGTACCTGATTCCATCCAACAATTCAAGCCAAAGCTAAGCAAAATTTTGGGGCATCTCAGATAGAGTTGGGTCGTACTCGGATTTTTACATACTAGGTATTCCGAATACGAGTACAAAAAAATACCTGTTCCAAATACCTGTTCCAAAAATACTAGCTAGTATTTTTTGAACTATGTACATATATACACAAACAAGTACATGCAATTTGCAGTGATGTAATGAAACGGTATGATATGCCCTCCCCCCATCCACCAGAGACAAAGTTCCCAGGCTAGAATGGTGATGGTGCAGTTGACCGTGAAAGGATACGAGCCATTAGTCCGTGCAGCTTGTCCGTAACTATCCAATGGTCGGTCACTTATTTGGCAAGTGTTTCTCCAATCTAGGAGCCATCTAAGGGAAAACAAGCAAATTCAATCAATTTAATTTGATTTTCATTTTAATATATGCACAAAACACCTCCTGCATTCGTTCAAACTACCAGTGTCGAAAAATTTACTATGATAGGATCAACTAATCCTGTTGCCATTTATATGACTTTTCATCGATCGATGCCTGATACCAAACTTTTCCTGGCTAATCTAAAACAGTCGGTTTTCCACTTCGCCTCACTGAAGCATGAATTTGTCGAAAATCTTATTAAGAAATGATAAAACGTCTATTAAACATGCACCCACTAGGGGGCCAACCTTTTCGGTAAAGCTGGGCATGAGTCACAACCCCGTTAGGGTTGGAGTGCAGTCACGAGGAGAGCTTCAGCACAGCCGGAGAAGCCAACTGGCTAACCAAAAAGGATCTAAACATTTTTAGTGTTACTTTCAGTTTTCCCGGCGTATTTCATTTTACCGTATCTTAGAAACTAGGCCGCTTTTTCCCATATTTGTATGGGAACAACTCAGAAAGATCCTGAAATTCATGCTAGACGTTTTTGCCTAATTTCCCCTATAACAAAAATTGTTCGCCCTTAAAATATCACTATTGAACTCTCCGATCACTTTCAATCATCGAAACCGCTGTAAAGGCAGTTTTTTGCCAAACTATGGCCAAAAATCTCCTTACTCTCCTACAAAACCGAAATTTTTGTATCACAGCAATAGGTCTTGGTTCGTTATGTCCCAAACTAGTGATGGGCTCAAAAACGCCAAACAGTTTGAAAAAAACGTTTGGCAGCAAAAAACGAACGAACAGTTTTTCCAAATAGCGACAAACAGTTTTTCTAAAATGAATTTTTTTTTCTAAAACGAACAGCATTTCTAAAACGAACCATTTTCTACAACAAATAGTATTTCTAAAACCAATTATTCCAACTATTCTACAACGAATAGTTTTTCTAAAGCCAATCGTTTATCTAAATCGAATCGTTTTTTTAAAACGAACTGTTTTTTTCAAACGAATCGCTTTTCATTTTTCTCCAACGAATCGTTTTTTTCAAACGAACTGTTTTTTTCAAACGAAACGTTTTTCGTTTTTTTCAAACGAACTGTTTTTTTTCAAACGAAACGTTTTTCGTTTTTTTCAAACGAATCGTTTTTTTAAAACGAACTGTTTATTTCAAACGAAACGTTTGCCGTTTTTTTCAAACGAATTGTTTTTTTCAAACGAACTGTTTTTTTAAAACGAATCGTTTTTCGTTTTTTAAAAACGAACTGTTTTTTTTAAAACGAATGGTTTTTCGTTTTTTTTAAACGAACCGTTTTTCGCTTGTTAAAACGAAAACGAACTGCTTGGCAGTGGAAAACTGTTTAGCTGCGGAAAACAATATTTTCGTACTTGCGAGCATTTTCGTACTTGCAAGTATTTTATTTAATATTCCAAAAGTTTTTAGGGCAAATGGAGCTGAAATCGGACAAAATCGGCCAATTTTGGGTTAGAGTGGTTTGGGACATAACGGGCCGATACCTATTGCTGTGATAAAAAAATTTCGGTTTTGTAGGGGAGTAAGGGGTTTTTTAGCCATAGGTTGGCAAAAAATAACTTTACGGCGCTTTAGATGATTGAAAGTGTTCGGAGAGTACAATAGTGATATTTTAAGGGCAAACACTTTTTTATAGGGGAATTTGGGCAAAAACGTCAATTTTTTCCAAAAAAAATTTTTTTTGTCTAGCATGAATTCAGGGACCATTCTGAATTGTTTCGGGCAAATATTCCATACAAGTCTGGGAAAAAGTGGCCTAGTTTCGAAGATACGGCAAAATGAAATCCTCCGGAAAAACTAAAAGTAGCACTAAAAGTGCCAAGGAGGATAAGGTTGAGATCCTATTTGGATCACCAGTTGTCGTCTCTGGGTGTGCTGAGGCCCTCCTCGTGACTGGAGGTCGCCACGAGGGTGTCTCCAACCCTACCGGGGGGTGTAAAATTAGCGAAACCGCGGGAGATAAGGTGCTCCTTGGTCTCATGTCCAGCCTTACGGAAGAGGTTGGCCCCCTAGTGGGTGCATGTTTAACAAACGAAAAAATTTTTTTTATCATTTCTTAATAAAATTTTCGGCAAACTTCATGCTCCAGTGAGGTGAAATGGAAATCCGACTGTTTTAGATTAGCCAGAAAAAGTTTGGTATCAGAGATTGCTTAATGAAAAGTCATATAGATGACAACAGGATTAGTTGGTCCTATTTTAGTATTTTTTTTCCTTTGGAAATTTGAACGAATACAGGAGGTGTTTTCTGCATATAATAAAAAGAAAAACAAATTAAATTGATTGAATTTGATTGTTTTCCTTTAGATGGCCCCTAGATTGGAGAAAGACTTGTCAAATAAATGACCGACCATTGGAAAGTTACGGACAAGCTGACAACCATTGGAAAGTTACGGACTCGGTATTCTTTGAAGGTAATCTTGCACCATCACCATTCTAGCTGGGGAACGTTGTGTCTCGAGGGTGGAGGAGGGCATATTAGTCCATTTCATTACATTACTGCAAATCGTATGCATTGTTTGTATACATGTACATACTTCAAATAGGTATTTGGAACAGGTGTCAAGTATGGCAGATTAATAGGAAAAACGACTGTTACACTTTAAACAAACTTTATTAATTCAATCAATTCTCGTCGGAACGTACAACAACGGCCGTCGCAGTCGACGGTTCGGTCACGACTGACTCATCAAGTTGACAGCTCGGCCAATCCTGATTGGAAATCGTCCTCGATTTCAGTATCGCTATCATGGATTAAGTCTTCTAATTTAGGAGCGCTTCTACAAAAAGGTTTAATTTTTCCTGACGAATAGACAGATGAAAATTTTCGAGCGGACTCGCGAATACCAGGAATGTCTTTCGCGACATAGCGGTCTTTTCCAAGGACTTCCGCAATTATATATGGTCCTCGAAATCTGGGTTCCAGCTTCCTTGATTCGCCGGTAGCTTGTAGCTCATTCCCGATAACCACAAGATCCCCTATGGTGTATTTGGTCGGTACGGCATGCTTCCGATCAAAACGCACTTTCCATTTCGCTCTCTCGTTCATGATGTTCTTGATAGCTTGTTTTCGTTTCGTGTCGATAGCGACGTCAATCAAATTTTCTTCTCCATCGTCGTGGATGACAGCTAGTAGGTGGTTTTGCGTGACGTTCAACAAGTTAAAGTCGAAAACCAACTCGTTCGGTGTGAAACCAGATGTTAAATTTTTTTTGTGAGTTAATAGTCCACTGCAAATTTCGTAGCTCGAGGTCCCACTCTTTCGGATCGTTGGTCGATGTGCGAAGGTAATTAAGGATTGCTGCATTGGCACGCTCAACCTGTCCATTTGCACGTGGAGTCCGTACTGCTGTTTTGATGTGCTGAATGTTGTTATAGCAACAAAACTCATCGAACATCTTCGAGGTAAATGCGGCACCCCTATCAGTGACGATGCATTTTGGCAACCCAAAATAGCTGGTAACTTCATTGATCACCTTAATAACTTCTACCGCTTTCGTGGTTCGAACCGGTTTCACAATCAAAAACTTGCTGAACGCATCAGAAATAGCAAGTATATACACATTTCCTTTCTTGCTACGGACGAACGGCCCAAGGTGATCTAAATGTAGCAACCGAAACGGTATCGGCTCCATCTCCTCGTAATACATACGACCTTCCGGTTTTCCTCCACGCATTTTATAAAAGCAGCATCGAATACAGGCACCAATATATTCTTTTACGTATTTTCGCATCTTGGGAACCAAAATTTTTCCCGAATCCGCTGCATAGTTTTTTCAAGCGCAAAATGGTCCCATGTTTCGAAAACATCTTGAAGTCCATCAGCCCACTGCTTCGCGTGCCCCTTTAGCTTTGCCTGGGCAGCGAAAAGAATCACTTTGTCGTTCCAACCATAAATAAGAGCTAGTCGCTCAATACGCGAAATGAATTGTTCGGCTGATGGCGACGTATCGTCCAATGGGTCGAACAACGGCAACACACTAACGACATCTCGCACCTGGAACAAACTTGTGTCTGCGCGGCGTGAATGTGAAAATGTGTCGTATTCATTTCCAACTCCTGTATCACCCATGCCGCGATATCTAGGTAAGCGTAAAGCTGACACTGTCGGAGCATATTCTGGAGTCGACTGGAAATGCACCCCAGACCGATTCGTAAAAACTTCCCCTGCAATCGTTGGTTGCGGAACGAACTGGTTTGATCTTCGCGTAGGAGCTGTCACTTCCTGATGCATTGTAGACGCGAATGGCTCCATAATTCGTGTCGCATCCACCATTCCAGCACCAATACCATTATCATTCGCCTGCGTTGTCGCTATCCGATGGCATTCGTCGTTGATGATCGGGTAGGTGTTCGCATTAACAGCTGGAACGGCTGGAACTGAAACTGCTTTAATAGCGGCCATTAAAGCATCCATCTGAATTCGTAAATCACCAATTTCATGCTGTAAATCGTCATCGTCTGCCCTTGTCGCGGCAGTATCGTGGTCATCGATGTTAATAACCTCTTCGCCAATATGCGTTGAGAGGCGAGTCACCAGCTCACTCTTACGTCCTCCAATCGCTAAGTCGCGTTCTCGAAGTAGCTTTCGGAGCGTGTTACAATTCAAATCCGCAATGTTTACGTTAGGCATTTTATATCCTTGATCCCACTTCTGAGATGTCAAGTATGGCAGATTAATAGGAAAAACGACTGTTACACTTTAAACAAACTTTATTAATTCAATCAATTCTCGTCGGAACGTACAACAACGGCCGTCGCAGTCGACGGTTCGGTCACGACTGACTCATCAAGTTGACACAGGTATTTTTTCGTATTCGTACTAGTTATACCTAGTATGTGAAAATCCTAGTACGACCAAACTCTAATTGTCGTACAGCATAAAATTTGTTTCTTTCGTTAATTCAAACAGTTTTTTTCAAACAGTTTTAAAAAACAGTTGTTTTTGAAAAAAAAACAGTTCGTTTTCGTTTTTTGAAAACAACAGAAACGCCCATCACTATCCCAGACCACACTAACCGAAAATTAGCCGATTTTGTCCGATTTCAGCTCCTTTTGCCCTAAAAACTTTTTGAATAATTGGATGAAATACTTTCCCAATTTCTCCTATCAAAAATTTTTTCGTCCTTAAAATATCACTAATATACTTCCCGACCACTTTCAATCATCGAAAGCGCTGTAAAGGCAGTTTTTGCCAAACTATGGCCAAAAAAACCCCTTACTCCCCTACAAAACGTAAATTTTTTATAACACAGCAATAGGTCTTGGCCCGTTATGTCCCAAACAACTCTAACTCAAACTTGGCTGATTTTGTCCGATTTCACGATACGTAATTTTCGTATTCGAATATTTTGGAACCATACGAGTATATTCGTATCGAATATTTTGGAACTATACGAGTATATACTCGTAACGAGTATTTTCGTACTTGTAAATATTTTCGGCTCGCGTACGAGATACTCGTGAGTATGAAAGCACTTGCAAGTATGAAATACGAGTTTATATTAATATTAGGATACTATTACGTCACTGTTTGATTGAAATGAAGTAAATGGACGAAATTTATTGTGTAAATTCTTTATTACATGTATAGTCCACAAACCTAGTATTTTTAAATTTCGTACTAGGTACTGGCTGTTCCGAAAAAATACCTGTTCCATATATCTGTTCTAGTATATACGCTTCATCTCTAATCTCAGACATTCAGCACACAGCACGCACAGTTAAGGAGGGATATCTAGAATAACTATGAAATTTTCCTCATTGGCCATTAAAAAAATCAATAAACTTTTGCTTTATATACTTCTCTTCAATAAACTTGGGTTTAAAGCTTAGTTTAAGGGGTAACACCTATGTAGAAATTTCAAAAAAATCTATTTGTTTGTTTTTGCTAAAATGACAGGGAAACATGTCTAGAATAACGTCTTAAGTTATTTTCAAAAATAAATTTTTTTTTTCTGAGTTATGAGCATAAACGTTGGACGCCCCACCGTGCGGTCGGGGCCTATGCGGCGCGCGTACGGCACGCTCTGCTCCAAAGTCCTTATACCTACCACAGGTATCCGTTAGCGACTTTTCTCATTAGTAAATTACCATTCAGTATGACAGGTAGTAGACCAACATTTGCCACAAAAAAGGCAATAAATCCACAAAGCGAAAACGAGAAACGTGAAAGAGCCGCCCTTTGTTTTCAAACTTTAAATGCGTTTTTCTCGAAACCACATTTTTTGATACGGCCCGCACGATTATTCAGCCAATTTTTATCCGATCAATTTGAAATTTTGGTGCAAGCTTCACAACATCATTTTCTAGGGAAGTACGTACGATTTTGTTGATAAATTGAAAATTGTCATTTTTACGGCTGATTTTAAACGATTTTTTTTTACAAATTTTTTTTTTTTCGCAAAACCGTACGCCAATCTTTCAAAATTCAATATTTTTTAAAACCCGTACGTACTTCCCTTGCTTTTAGTTCAAACTTTAAGAAAAATTTTGATTTTTGTGTTTCAGACCATTTGCGACGACGAAAAGTTGCGGGCCGTTGAGGCATCTTTGAAAAATCGTCTGATGCTCGTAGCCTGGTACAGCCGCCATTTTGTATTTTAGGACGTTGTAAAAATTAATTTGCATACTTCAAAACATGTATAATAAAGCCATGTAATTATTTTTTCAATCAAATATAAAGTTTCCTTGGAAAAAAATGCAAAAAATCACCCTCGAAAACAGCGTTCCACATAGGTGTTACCCCTTAATGCACGTAGTGCCTAAATAATATTTTGTTGAAGTATCTGTGTTGTTTTCCGGATTCGTAGCTCAGTAATGATCTCTAATTGCACGAGACGAGTCATTTACACGAAACAATGTTATTTAAGAAAAACTAGTGGATGATCCACCCGTATGTTCATGTGCTTGGTGTACTGCGCGGTCACCTATGACAGCATTTGGTTGAAAAAATAATGATGCTCTGTTTGTCGAAATATTCAGAAAGTAGAGTCAGAAACAAGATACGAAAATGTATTCGAAATAATTTTCTTTCCAAAACGAGCATGTTTTAGTCAAAAAACGATTTTGCTCGTTACTTATATAATTTTCAACAAAACACTTTTATATATTCTATTCTTTTTCATTTTTCTATTCTTTTTCAAGACTATTCAAATATTCTCAAAAATATTCAAACGGACGCATTTGCCCATATTTTTCCCTTTTCCTTTGTTGCCACGCATTTCATCCCCCACTAAACAATAATAAAATGATGAAAAATCATTGAGTTGAAAGTATAATGTGACGGTATGACCTCATTTTTTTTTCTTTTCTATATCGTTGCACAATTATGTGAAGATGTTCTTTAACGTATCGCCGAAGGAGATACGAAACAATAACAAAATACATATATTTTTGCAAAGCTTTGACAACTTATCATGTCTCCATTAAGTTTGCATGATATGGTGTTCATAAAGTAGAGGGTAGAGAATAATGTGTGAAAGTATGCTTGCGAGAATATGGCGAAAAAAGAGGTAGCAATATTTCCATATAACATTATTATGTTTTGAGTGAAATGTGGAAATGATTTCATTTTCTCACATAATAGTATGTCCATGAATATATTTGGCTCCTTAAAATTTTGTTGTTGACTGTTTTGTTTGCCTAGCAGGCTGTTGCGCTAATTCAATCGAATAATATTACTAATACAATTATAATTATAATAAATTAGTATTAACATATTCTAGATATTCATTCTACATATTCATTCTATCCTATTAACATATTCTAGAAGTAATATTCTCAAAGGACCCTTTTTTAATATTTGGTTAGAGTTTTTTATATAAATTAATAAGTTTAACTTAGTCCTTGCCTAAGAGTTTGGATAAAATAAAATTTAGCACTACAGCTAACAAATTTAGCACTGGTTAGAGTTCTTTATATAAATTAATAAGCTTAACTTAGTCCTTGCCTAAGAGATTGGATAAAATAAAATTTAGCACTACAGCCCCTCTCGGGCCTTGGCTTCTCGCAGGTGACGCCTCCAGTTGTCTCGGTCCAATGACCGCGTCCTTCAATTTTGAAAACCGAGCAGCTTTGCGCAGTCTTCGTCGGCAGAGTCAGACCAGCGTTTTCTGGGTTTTCCCACTGGTCTTCGACTCTCGGCCCTTCCGTTGAATACTTTCTTAGGTACTTGATGCTCGTCCATTCGTTGCATGTGACCAGCCCATTGCAGCTTCCGCAGTTTGAATTGTAGCAACTTCTGGCTCGTCAAAAACCTCGTACAACTCGTGGTTGTACATTATCCGCCATTGGCCGCACTCTTGTTTAGCTCCAATTATACGCCTGAGGACCCGTCTTTCGAAGGCGTTCAATATATTTGCGGATGCTTGGGTAAGGGTCCAAGTTTCACATCCGTAGCACAACACAGGCCTGATTATTGATTTGTAGACTTGAAGCTTCGTCTTCCTGTGTATGCAGCTGGTCTTCAGTAGGACCAAAACGGAGTAGAAAGTTTTATTAGCGAGCTGTATTTTCCTTTTAATTTCATCAGTTTCACTGCGTTTCGTTGTCAATTTTGAGCCTCAGTATATAAATTCGTCCACATTCTCTAAATTATATTCGTCCAGAATTATATTTCGTCTAATGGAGGTCTTCTTTCTTGTTTGCATCATGATTTTTGTTTTCGTCTGATTTTTCGTCGGCCTACTTCTTTGGCTTCCTGGCCAAGTTTCAACAGGAGTTCTTTGGCGGATATAAAGGAACGTGACGAAATGTTGATGTCATCCATGTAGGCTACTAATTGGTATACAGAAGCGTATCCCCTGTGTCGACAGGAATCTTCCTTATCACGTACTCAAGTGCTAGGTTGAACAGCAGAGGAACCAACCCATCGCCTTGCTTTAGTCCGACATTTGTGTCAAAGCCGTCAGTCAGACTGTTGTTGAATCTGACTTGTGATGCTGTCGACATCATCGTCATTTTGGTCAGCCGGACTAGTTTTACCGGGATGCCGAAGTATACCATTATTTTGTACAGTATGTTTCGGTCAATACTGTCATATGCTTGTTTAAAGTCCACGAAAATCTGGTGGACGTCGATGTTAAATTCCCAGCATTTTTCGAGCACTTGTTTGACTGTGTATTTTAATATTTTCGTCAGTATCTTATAGGATGTACAAAGTAGTGATATGCCTCTATAGTTTTCGCACTGAAGTTTGTCTCCTTTTTCGTGGATAGGGCATATGATGGATTTACAAAACTCCTGCGGTATTTATTCTTGACCCCAGATGTGCTGGATCAATTTGTGGATGGCTTTTATAGGGCAGCTTCCACCGTATTTGATTAGCTCAACCGGAATCTCGTCAATGCCTTGCGCTTTATTATTTTTCTGGCTTTTTATGGCAGACTTGACTTCTTTCAGCGTTGGAGGTGCGATCAAGACTTCGTCAGAGGCGTCTATCGGCTCTGCTATTATTGAGCCATGAGCAGGATTAAGGAGTTCTTTGAAATAGCAGGCCCACCTGTCCTTACTCTGGCTATCTTTGGCGATGATATTGCCGATTTCGTCTTAACAAAGTGTCGTCTTGGGCTCGTATCCGCGTCCTAAGTATTTCACTACCTTGTAAGCTTACCTAGTTTTATTGCTCGCCAGATTTTTGTCAATGCTCTTTAATTGCTCGTCAATAATATCTTCGTTTCTTACATTTAATGATCTTATTTGCTACTCGTTGGAGGTTTTCATATTTTTTTCTCTTCGTTATGATGTTCCTTTTAAGGAACTGTCTATATGCCTGATCTTTCTTGTTCAGCGCATCCTGGCATTTGTTGTCAAACCAGTTGTTCTGCAGCAGCTTTGATTGCTGTCTTCATCTTCATCCAGACCTCGTCAACCGGCCTCCATGTGTTAATTTGTAGAATGGTGGTTAGCTTAGTCTCAAGAGATTTTGAGAAGCTTTGTGCTAGTGACGCCGTTTGGAGCTTTTCGATGTCAAACTTACGCAGAGGGCTGGTCCTTGTCACGTACGCCTTTCACATGCGACATCGATATTTGTATTTGACCAAGTAGTGGTCCGAGTCAAAATTTGCTCCTCGCAACGTCCGAACGTCAAGTATGCTGGAAGCCCATCTCTGCTGAATAAGGACATGGTCAATTTGGTTAAAGGTATTGGCATCTGGCGATGTCCATGTTCTTTTGTGGATGCACCGATGCGGGAAGCATGTCGAACTTATGACTATATCCCTACTACATGCAAAGTCGATCAGGCGTTGGCCGTTGTCGTTAGTTGCATCGTGGAGACTGTGCCCTCCAGTTGTTCCCCGATGTACCTCTTCATTCCCGACTTTAGCATTGGAGTCGCCTAATATAATTTTGACGTCGTTTGAGGGCAATAAGTCGAATAGCCTTTCCAAGTGGCTATAGAATGCGTCTTTCGTTTCCTCGTCTTTTTCTTCTGTCGGGGCGTGAATGTTTATCAGCCATATTTTAAAGAATTTTGCTTTGATGAGCATCGCACTCAATAGTTCGCTTACTGCCTTGAAGTTCGTAGCGTGTGGCTTGAACTCCCTATCCACAATGAATGCCACTCTAAATTTACGGCTTCCTGCAAGCTTCACACTCTTGAATATTTTGTCCGAACTCATGTGTTGAATCTCGCTACCAGTCCATTTCGTTTCCTGGACTGCCAGCACGTTCAAAACTCATATATATGTACTTAATATCAAAAGGTCGCTAATATCTAACAACTATTCGTATATATTGAATCTTAAGACTAGTACTATATAATAGGTCTTAACGTTACTAATACTAAGGATACACTATAATAGAGAGTTTAGTGTTTGATAAAGAAAGAAAATTATTTTTTTCTCTTTATTAAACACTTAACTGTCTAGCTTAACTCTGTTTTGTCAATCAACAAGTAGCTTTAAAACACAAATTTTCTTCGTAAAAATTGGGTCATATTCAAGATAATTCTGATTTCAATCCTGTGTTGTAATTTTGCTCCGAAATAATAAAACGAGGTTGATCCATTGCCTGTTTTATTTCAAAGGAAACTATTTCTTGACAGCTCGACCATAGAGTATTTACATAAAATTTATCGTCAATTGAAAGTATATGAAACATTTTTCTGCCATGAAGTTAAACATTTGAAACAATAGCCGTAACACATATGAAACAAGGGTACATAAAGTTTCATACTCTGGAATCATAATCAGCTGACATAAACAGCTTCGTGCTAGCACAGAATAACTTATGACACACCCCCGGTCATGGACTTACAAATAATCCAGCAGAGCCTCAAAGCTTTACGGTTCCTGAATACAAATGAACTGGAAAGTAATTAGCTTGGATCCAGAATCGCCAGTGGAGCCGAAACTTTTCTTGCTTGTGGCATTGAGTAGTTCAGTGCGTTACTGATGTGCAAATCGGACACCATTTTCCTACTTGGACTCATACCTAGTATATTTTAAATACAAGAACAAACGCAAATAAGCTTTCAATTTACACGTGTCTTTAATTATAAAAATATCAACCGGTTAATTTCATGGAGCTATCTACTACTGGCTCGCGACTATAAGTTTCAGTCACCCTTAGACATGTTAGATTTTCTTAATTTCAAAGTATGTATAACAGGAATCGACCGTAATATTTCATGTACAGGAGACCAGCGAAATCTCTTAATGAATTCAACGAATCTGGTTACTAATTTTATTCTAGGTACACAACGATGCAATCTCCAGGCGTGATTACGAAAACAACGTCACATTCCCCCATTCCAGCATAAGTTCATGTCTGCATTAGACAGGAAATGGGAACAGGAAATGAGTCGAGCTAATCCAGAGCGTAATCAATCAATTATAAACTAGAAGAAGACCGAAACTTTCACTGGGAATATGTACATATATTTGTGCTTATAAATACTAGGGCATATTTTCTTTGTTATACACAAATGCTGCATGCATCCAAAAGTTAGTATCAGTATATTTAGTTTTTTGTTTTGTTTTTTTATGTTTTTTTTTGTTTGTTTTTTTTTTCTAAGCTTGAGTAGCCTAGTGGGTAGAGCACTGGCTTCTTGTGTGTGGGGTCCCTGGTTCAAATCCGAGTTCGGACGCAGGTCCGCGCACCAAGCTTTGAGTTCACCTAGTTCTGATTAGGTACCTGATTTAAATCAGGGGTAAAGTGAGTCGTGGAGCTCCACACTCGTATCCACAATGATTAAAAAAAATTGTAATGAAGCTCTATACTAGCTTCAACACCTAGACCCGTACGAGGGTTGTCGTGGGATTGCTTTACTTTTACTTTATATTTGGTTTTTGATTCATGTCTCCTGAAATTTTTGAACTTGACTTTGTGGGAATCGGAAAACTAGAAGATATTTCTTTTGGATTTAGTTGCATGCAGTAATTCATATTCCTACTCTGGGAACTTCGCAGATTTAATGTGACAAATGCTTTCACACAAATCCTCACATTGGACAGCTTTTTTCGCCATCCACTACGATTATTTTGCATTAGACTTACGAGCCTGGGTAGTCGATTTGG
This sequence comes from Nemotelus pantherinus, assembly GCA_963978885.1. Taxonomy (NCBI): domain Eukaryota; kingdom Metazoa; phylum Arthropoda; class Insecta; order Diptera; family Stratiomyidae; genus Nemotelus; species Nemotelus pantherinus. The sequence goes on along the minus strand of OZ022264.1, from coordinate 208,253,317 downwards.
TTGGAAGACATTTAGAATAGCCAACCACCTCAGAATATTTTTACTAATGTTCGAAGAAGAACATTAGTATTAAGATCACTTTGGCCAAAAATTCAAATTTCTATATATATATAGATATATATACATACACTGAAAAAAATGCACATGGCACCCAGAGCCATGTAACATAGCGCATTATTTATGGCCCCATACGCTATGTATATAGTGCCCTGAGCTATGCAGTATGGCTCCCAGCGCCATAATTACATGGCGCAGAAATTATGGCCTCACACGCTATATTACATAGTGCCATGAGCCATGTAATATGGCTCACGGCACTCCAATTATAACTCGCAGCCATACTGTGTGAGCGAACGTATAAATGTCAGCAAGTGACATTAGAGCTTATGTCTACAGAATACAAATCCCTATGATAAATTTCATATTTGCATATAACACAGATTTTTGAGGGATCAGACTGAAATTTATTCTAAGTATAGAACACAGATTACAATTGAGTATAACATCCAATTTCGTTCGTATGACCATTGTAAACACATTTGAAACGATGGATGTTTTGGAGCTAATTTCCATAACACACCTGGCCTTTTGATTATTTCACTTTCTTCATAGATTCTCAGCTTAAGCTTCTGATTTGACTCATTTTGAACCGAAGTACTGGCTGAGATATTTGCGGTACTTCGACCGGTGAATTTTCACACTGAAGCAGGAAGATTCAATATTGAATATGTTGACTAGAATTTATCGAATTTATATTTGGTGGAACTTATATTTGGTGCACTGAAAAAACACATAGCGCCAGACGCAATAATTTTTAGACTTCTGGCGCCATTTACATAGTCGATTTTAGTCGATTTGTGATAAAATATAGCGCCACACGCCATAGTACATAGGAGCAGACGCTATGCTTATAGCCCTCCACGCCATGTATTATAGCCCTCCACGCCATCTGCATGGCGTGGAGGACTATAGTGCATGGCGTGGAGGACTATAGTGCATGGCGTGGAGGACTATAGTACATGGCGTGGAGGACTATAGTACATGGCGTGGAGGACTATAAGCATAGCGCCTGCTCCTATGTACATTTCGTCATGTATCATGGCGTGTGGCGCAATATTTTATCACAATCCCCAAATCAACTATGTACATGTCATCAGAAGTCTATAAACTATGGCGTCTGGCGCTATGTGTTTTTTCAGTATATATATATATATATATATATATATATATATATATATATATATATATATATATATATATATATATATATATATATATATATATAATATATATATATATATATATATACATAATATATACATATATATATATATATATATATATATATATATATATATATATATATATATATATATACATATATATGTATATATATATATATATATATATATATATATATATATACATATATGTATATATATATATATATATATATATATATATATATATATATATATATATATATATATATATATCATCAAAAAATTTCAGTGAAAAATTATCAGGAAAGCGCCATCCGATTGAACTGAAATTTTCAGGATACATTGGTGTATATGCAGAATAGTGCCAGGTCTCACAAAAAGATAATAATCTTTAACTTTTTGGCGTCGGCGGCCATTTGAGTGATATTTCAAATAAACCTATTATTCTATCAAAAAATAACTTTTGCAAAAATAAAGTAAAAATAATGAATTCTGAACGTGTTTTCAAGGTAATTATGATAAAGTTTTTGAAATTTTTAACCCTATGTGTACGCTAGACGCTTAAAATGAGATTGGGAAAATTTGAAAAATTTTTAATTGCGTATACTTTTTACTAGATTATCAGATCATTATTAAACTTAATAGATATATTAATGTTGTTAAGCTGCACACTTGCGTTGTTTTTGATGAACATGCTGGCAACCCTGTAGCTACGGCAGGCACTGAAAGTGAAAACATTCCAACCATCGAATCTCCATAAAAATGTCCGTTTCTTACAACTAAAACTAACTTATATACAAATCTTATGCTTTGTCTACACATCAAAAATTGAACTTTGGAAATTTCATATTGGACAAGAACGGTAATCCCATGATACAATAGGCGTGTTTTTTGCTCCTCTATCCAGTAGAGATTAGGATATACGCATTGGAAACAACAACACTCCTGCACCAGTGAATTCACTAGTACAGAAATTGTATTCGTCATAGGTAGTTCACGTGCTAAAGTATAGAATGTGCTGATAGAAAAAAGAAAAGCTCATCCGAAGTTGTCTTTTTTTCTGTGAGATGGCTTTGGTTTTTTGAAGGATAAGTTGAATGTTTTGGTAGTTAGTAATTTGAAAAAAGCTCGCATAATGTGTAGAAAGTTAAAAGAGATAATTTTCTGTTAGTCCTTTTGCTATTTTCTATCGATTGTGGTAGTATATATTCGTTATTTTCTCCCTTTATTTTGAGCAGTTGAGTGGTACCACAGCAAATACAGCAACCTATGTCAGTCTTAGCGAAAGCAGCAGCTATTTTGTGACGGATCGTTTTTTTGCGTCATTGTTCTATTCTGTTCTGTATCGGAGCAAAAAACACGCCTAATGAAGACAAGGTAGTCTATTCCGAGCACCAAAGTTCGTTCGTTCTGCGCTGGTGACAAAAATGAGTGATTTGCCTTTAAGCCAATGTAAGATTTGGCAACTTTAAGGAGGGCGTTTGGGGTGTTAATGAGGCGATATCTCCATTTTGATGATGGGGTTTGAAGTGTTGATATGTTGTTTTAGATGTCCTTGAAAATTTTGAAGAAAAAACTATTGTGCAAAGCACAATGACGAAAAACTCAATAGCTTATTATTGCGAGAAAGCTTTTAAATGTACTCACTAAAACGATTCGTTTCGAGTTTTTTGTGGTTACGATTCTAGTTGTATGTACGCGCAAAGTTTAGATGAAGATTTTTCCAACCCGATAGGGAGAAATATGTGAGAGGGAATTGAGTAATTCTGCTTAATGAAATATATATGTGCGCATGCATATAAGAGCAAAGCTAATTTAGGGTTTCAGGTTGTTGAATTATGTGCAAAGTGTATATGCATGATTAAATTGCCGTTTAATAATTTGGTGATTGAGGTTTTTTGTGAGCTGCGTTTTCAAAATGTCGTTCATATTGGAAACAAGATTTATATTTTGGTTGTTTGAAAGAATTTGTGTATATATGTAATTTTTAGTATAAAAATTGTTTATCGACATGGAAATAAGAATTTGAATGGCCACCGGAAAGAAACAATTAACAAAATTGAAATTGAATTGAATTGAAATAATTAACAAAATTGGTGTTACGATGCGGATTTATCCAGCCCGATAGTGTAATAGATGTAAATCTGCATCAAAAAAAATCTGCTTTCATGAGATATGTATGTGCGTATGCATATAGGAACAAAACTCATGAGCTAATTTAGAGTATAGGTTTGTTGAATTACGTGCAAAGTGTATATGCATGATTAAATTGATATATATATATATATAACAATTTTGTTGCTTTATCGTCATAGAAATAAGCATTTTAAATTGCTACCCGAGTTAAATCGGATGATTGACACAGCTTTTAACATTTACGGGTATTTTTGACGCTTGAATTGTTTGACTATGTAATGCGTGCAATATTTAATTAAGCGAAACACTTCCCAATATTATTAAGTACGTTGGTGTATAATAAAGGATGTGTTGTATTTGGGCTCATTAGCACTTTCAGAATCCAAATGGTTTTTGGTGGATTTGGAGTAGTGATTTTTTTTATTTTCCTGACAGATATTTAAAATTTCAGCCACCCGAATATATTTTCAGCCCAAGTTCAGGTAAAATTAACGAATATAATTGTTTTACCCTCGAGATATAAAACTAAAAATCCCAGTTTATGCTGCACATGTCTGGGCTAGGAATGAAAATATTTGGTTTTTGTTCGTGTTCGATGTTGAATAAAAATTTTTTTGCGATAATTAAGTGTTTTATTTAATTATCGTTGTTTTCTTTTACGTGTATCTTTTGAGTTTTTTGTTGTCAACTGTCTGATTCTAAAATAGATTTTGCATCTAATAAAAGTTGATTTACATCTTTACTTAAATCTATGTTGGTTAATAGTGTTAACAAATTGGATAAAATATTAGAAGTGCTTTTCAAGCTTCGCTCATGAGTATTAGTAAATATTTTATTAAGTTTTTAAGTTTTCTACGAAAAAACCGTGAACTCTCCCGGAAGTTGATACCTGTAAAAACTTCATAAAAATATTTGACTTTTCCCATGCATGCCTCTTTAATGCCAAAACTAAGCAGCATTACCAAAAGTATATCCCAAAATTTTGAAACTTTACTAAAAATTAAAGCTAAGTGGGTTTGAATCTCGCCAGATGTTCATAGCTAGTTTTATTTGCTTTCGTTTTAGCTTAGCAGTTGATTTCTGGGTATCAAAATAATGCTCCATAATTAACATATTATTTAATGATTGGGTGAAAACATTTTTTATTGGCCCATAGCAGGCCATTGTATTTTCGGAGTTTGTTGTTTATAATTACCTAGATTCACAATCAGTTTGAAAGGATTCTATAGTGGTAAGCTTTTGCTCTTATTTCATTACGTTTGCTACTCACATCTATGCTAACTCAAAGCCCAGTATTTGGTCACGAGTGATCATCCATGGTTGGATTTGACCCAGGGACTACCCACGCTAGCAGTCAATGTTCTACTTTTCGGCGACACAATCTTTACATAAATATGTGGCTCCTCTCATGTGTATTTCACTTATTTCACTTATGCAAAAAATAGTCCTCAAGTTTCGGAAAATAAAAGTTAAGCAACTTACTTAAAAATAAAAGTTAAGTCTAATATTTCACATAAAATCTTCTTCATTTTCCAAAACACTACTCACTCTTCTTTCCATTAATTGAATTAATAGTTTGATCGAAAAAACAACCAAATATTTTCATTCCTAATTCTAACATGTGCAGCAGAATCTGGGATCTGTATTTTATATGCTGAAGGTAAAAACAATTATATTCGTTAGTTTTGCCTGGACTTGGGCTGAAAATAATTTTGGGCTGAAAATTTTAAATATCTGTCAGGAAATTACTCCAAATCTACCAAAAACCATTTGGATTCTGAAAGTGCTAATGAGCCCAAATGCAACACATCCTTCATTATACACCGACGTACCCAATAATATTGGGGAATGTTTCACTTAATTACATATTGCAAGCATTGCATAGTCAATCAAATCAAACGTCAAAAATACACGTATATGATATTAGCTAGATTAATTTTTTTTTAGGCGCCCTCGATCGATTTAACTCGGGTAGCAATTTAAAATGCTTATTTCTATGACGATAAAGCAACAAAATTGTTATATATATATATATATATATATATATATATATATATATATATATATATATATATATATATATATATATATATATATATATATATATATCAATTTAATCATCTAATTTAACAAACCTAAACTCTAAATTAGCTCATGAGTTTTGTTCCTATATACATACGCACATACATATCTAATGAAAGCAGATTTTTTTGATACAGATTTACATCTATTACACTATCGGGCTGGATAAATCCGCATCGTAACACCAATTTTGTTAATTATTTCGGTCACGATCGGTTTCCTTCCGGTGGCCATTCAAATTCTTATTTCCATGTCGATAAAACATTTTTATACTACACGGTGTCGCAAATTCTTTCAAATAACCAAAATATAAATCTTGTTTCCAATATTAACGACATTTTGAAAACACAGCTCACAAAAAACCTCAATCACCAAATTATTAAACAGCAATTTAATCATGCATATACACTTTGCACATAATTCAACAACCTGAAACCCTAAATTAGCTTTGCTCTTATATGCATGCGCACATATATATTTCATTAAAGCAGAATTACTCAATTCCCATTCACATATTTCACCCTATCGGGTTGGAAAAATCTTCATCCAAACTTCGCGCGTACATACAACTAGCATCGTACCCACGAAAACATCAAAGAGCACTGTCAGAACTTATTCTCAATAAATCAATCTGATCAATGTATTTTTTACATTATATCAGCCTACATTAGCTTAAATCAGCGAAAAATATTGATTTCACTCGAAGGTGAATTTGAATTACGCGCCACTTACTTTCGCTCCTGAGATTTTGAAAATTTTCGTGAAACATGCATTTAATTACTAAGCTGAACTCAAGTATGAACTAATGATTTGAAATCAAGACAATTGTATGATTGACCACTGAACTTTACAAAAATAATAAATTAATGTATATCCTCATTCCATAACACCTTGCTTGCATCGAAGTTTCTCAATTTTTATTATTATTTACTGTTGTAGAACAATGTTGGTCACACAAAATGAACTTTTGTGAAACTCAAACATACACTTATTCAATTTCGAAACGTATCCTTAAGGAGAACGGACTTCTGAAACTTGATATGATTTGATAAGCTACAGAGTATAATTAAATACGCATCCATTTTAATTTTAGTAATTCGTTGTCCTCATTTCCGGATTATGTACGAAAAATATCCATAAAAATATTATTTTACGCACAACACTCACTATGACCATTAGGATCCACTCTCCATTACCAGGAAAATATCATAATCTAATCGAAACGGAGCACATTGGCATCCCACTACCATATCACCCGGCCAAATACTATTATGGGTTCACACATTTCTTATTCAAAGCCAATCGATCTTACCAGAATTCAATAAATCCCTGATGGATTAGCAGCGCCATAAAATCCCCCGTCAAGTCGTCCCGTTCGCCCGTCAACAGGATGATCCCATCGTAGGATTCGGGACGGAATTCGATACGGAGCTGAAAAAATACAAGCGGAGATGAAAATACGGCACGTTGTTGCAAAAAGTTTCGTAGTAAGAGCGGAGAATGATGATGGTCCTTTAGTCAGTTCGTAATACCGAAGTCTCGAAAAGTTTTATATTAATAATAAAATACTTCCCGTACGAAATTCACCAGTACGACGCTCATCTTTCTCAGTGCTCGGAATTTCATTGGAAGTTTGTAGGACGCGACTAGACGTGGGAAGCACGAGAAGGCAATAAGAAACTTACCTGAACGTGCTTGTAGGCACCTCGTAAAGCCGGAAATGCTAGCCAAGATTTTTTGGTGAACCTGGGAATGTTGATTTTTACGTCTGTAATGAAGAGTGAAAAGAATTTTGTATTCAGGGTTAGCCGGAGAAAATGTGAAAATTATGTAAATGATCATAATAAAAAATTGGCAAGTAACGACTGAAACCGCATTTGAAAGCAATAGGTAAATGTTTGAATAAACAGAAAATGGTTGAGCTATTTATATCTTGTGTATTACTGATTGTGTTACTTTGTAGGTTTTGAAATTTTCTGTAGCACCCGTTTAAGATATGATACACTGACACTTATTAAATGAAGAATAATCAATTTCTGCTTATTTGTGAGCCGAATGCTGTAAAATTAAATGCCTAGTATCAAACTGATGTCATTTTCAGCAGACACCAAAGTCTGAGTTAAGGTTTTGCTATTGCTGGGACCTTCGGCTGCAGCCAAATATGCAATGAAACTGATGTAAAATGTCAATTTTTTATTTTTCTTGTCGGTGCTTTTTGAGCACATTATATCTAAATGTGATATAAATGAAATAGTTTTTAAAAAAATTGTTAGTAGAGCAGTATACACAATTTTCAGTTCAAGTTCACAAATTATAGGAGGATAGTGTGAAAGTATTTTACAGACGTGCGCTCATGCGTTTTGTTTTTTATATAATTCAATACAAATCTAATTTTTAAAAGGCAGTGGCCAACCGAAATTTGGCGGGTTACTTGATTTAGCCAGTAAGAAGTATATAGACACATAAAAATATGAATTTTAGTTCGAAATGCTTTAAATTCTCATTTGATTGGAAAATCAGTTAAAATTACGCTCATTCACAAACCATCCACAAAGTCAATAGTATGTGAACCTAATATCTGCTTGTGAAGCACATGACAGAAACAACCCGCCATAGAAGGGGCGAAGGGGATCCAAAAGTAATGATAATCGGTTGTTTGCAGTTTGCATAAAAACTTCATTAAGTCAGCATAAAAAACAAAAACAAACCAATAAGCCAGGGTTCCAGGAAGAAACCTTTATTTGAATACGAACAGTCAAAGAGAGAACCTCAAAATAGAGAAAAACGAAATTAGAGGTGTTATTAAGTACTAGTGTTTAACGTCTACCAAAGAAATTGGAATTGTTTTTGCAGGATGATTAAAATTGAAAAATTTGTTAGTTATATTGAAAATTTTTATTTGACAAAGTGGTTTCGAAAGTATGCACTGATTCTCATCAGGCACCAGCTCACAGTGCATACTTGACTGATGTGACCACTTGCAGCTGGAAGTTATTAATTTTTATTTACGATAGTTGTGACACTGTGAGCTGGTGTCTGCTGTTATACTACAACATTTACATTTTTTGGTTACTCAAGGACAATTTTATCGAAAATCAGTTTTCCAGCGGTTCTGATGCGCTAGAGCTTTTTTCCTTGTTATAATTTTTTTTTCTCTTTCTCTTATCTTTTGCCCGGCTAGAGGACACCTCAGGATCTGGGTCGTCCCCACGATTGTTGCGAAACTGCCCTGCCACCAGATAGAACCACACATATCCGCAAATATAGTCAATTCAATGCGGCATAAAACCTTCGAATGCGTTACATTGCCATTCAAAGCATAGCGAGTGATGCATTTTATTGTTGTATATATATTTGCATCGCGGCAAGTTTACTGGCTTGAACGCAACTAATTTGCAACAATACTTGCATAAGCTGCGCTATCAGGTCACCAAAGCAAGAAATGTGTTGGGTGCTGACTGCCTATGCTCTGCAGCATTATTACACAACTGAACGGTTAATGTCGGCAGCGGCTTGCTGTCGAAACTGGTAGCTAGCGGTAATTTATGCAAGTTGTGCATATGCTAACTTATCGATCAACACAGTTGATATTCATTTTGTGTCGGTAGCAATGGCTGCCGTCGTAAGTGTTCGAAAGAAAATAATGGATCACCAGTGGATTGCGGATTTGGAGTGTGGATTTTGGTGGTTTGCCTCACCGAGTGTTTTGTTTCACCGCTCTGTGACGCTCTATACTCAAATGATTGTGAAAACATTCTTTCGTGTGATTACCATGTTACTCATGAGCTATGCAACTTATATAAAAGTGAATCAATTGAATTGATAGAAGACTGAAGCCACTTTCGAGACAGTTCGGAAAACTAGAATACTTTGACCTGAGTTTACTGCATTTCCAATGCGGTGTGCGTGAACCACATACTGACCGATGTTAATTTAAAATAAACTGAAGAGAAACTTCGATGGCATGAATTTGTAGAAAATTTCAATTAAATTAGATAATTATTCGTGGGGGATGGTCTCAGTGATAAGAACTTTTCAAACGGATGGTTCAAGTCTGGATTAATTTACAGCCAAGCATTTCTGTTTATAACTATACCGACTGATGACCTTTCTTAGACTTGCATAGATGCTGCGATCTAATGTGCGATTTTAGAAATTGAACATATGGCAACATGAACGAATTGCAGAAAAGGATGAACTGAATGCCCAATACGCCAAAATTACATTGCTCGAGTTGGTCGTTTCTTTGAAGCACGCAAGCATAGTAGGATATAAATGTGTGTTTTTTTAAAAATATTTTAGAAGGCATGCTTTTTTTTGTGAATATATTAGAAATTTGTGGAAACGAGTTGTGATTCCAGAACACAGTACCGTCGTCCAGATCTATGTTAGTAAAATTATTATAAATTTTGTTATTATTTCAATATTTTATTTACAACTTGTTTTTCATGATTTAAATATAATAATATTGTTGTTTTGTTGGGATATTTTTTCGATTTAAGTTTTTGAAGATTATACACTGAAAAAACACATAGCGCCAGACGCCATAATTTATAGACTTCTGGCGCCATGTACATAGTCGATTTGGGGATTGTGATAAAATATAGCGCCACACGCCATAATACATGGCGAAAAATACATAGGAGCAGGCGCTATGCTTATAGCCCTCCACGCCATGTACTATAGTCCTCCATGCCATGTAACATAGTCCTCCACGCCATACAGATGGCGTGGAGGGCTATAGTACATGGCGTGGAGGACTATAGTACATGGTGTGGAGGACTATAGTACATGGCGTGGAGGGCTATAAGCATAGCGTGTGCTCCTATGTACTATGGCGTGTGGCGCTATATTTTATCACAAATCGACCGAAATCGACTATGTACATGGCGCCAGAAGTCTATAAATTATGGCGTCTGGCGCTATGTGTTTTTTCAGTGCAATAACATGCTTTTCGAGCGTAATGATTACGATTGATTTGCAGTTTATTTTTGAATGGAAGTTTTATTCGATTAAAATTCATTTCCAAAAATTATTTGACACCCAGTCTCAGTTTTTTCGATTGATTATCGAAATTTTCGCAGCGTGAAGATCGCTTGTCAATGTATCACGAAGGCTTGATCAATTTCCCTCCCGTTTCTTCGTCCCTTTTTTGGCAAACTAATTGTATTTTGGGTGTTTCTATTAGCTAAACAATCTTATTGCAGTCAATTAATCTACTACAGTAAAATCTCTCCTATACTCAAGAAGCTTGCTGGCATTTATACACATACTCACACAGTATGGCTGCGAGTTATAATTGGGGTGCCATGAGCTATATTACATGGCTCATGGCACTATGTAATATGGCGTGTGGGGCCATAATTTCTGCGCCATGCAGTTATGGCACTGGGAGCCATACTGCATGGCTCAGGGTACTATGTACATAGCGTGTGGGACCATAAATGCTGCACCATGTTACATAGGACCACGCGCTATGTATATTCTGACATTATGGCGCGGGGAGCCATATTGCATAGCTCAGAGTACTATGTACATAGCATAAGGGGCCATAAATAATGCGCTATGTTACATGGCTCTGGGCGCCATGTGGATTTTTTTCAGTGTATTTCTCTTCTGTTAAACTTTTGGTTATCATGTTTTTCCGGCGAAAAAATAATCATGGGATGTTAAATACCTAAAATCTAGGCTCTTTTCCCGTTCTTCTATAGCTTTTTTTGTGTTTGAGTCAATGTTTGCTAGATGCGTGGCACAGCTAGGGCTTGACCTGTCACTCCAAAGCGCCCACAATCCCGTCACGTGAAGGGTAACAGGTCAGGCTAAATAATGTTGTTCTGCCGGGCCGGGCTTTCACAGCTGTTGCGGGCGGCTGTTCACAGCTGTTCCACACTAACGGTTCCATACTAATGGCTGTTTACAGCTGTTCAACAACAATACTAATAGTCAAAGGAAAGAGAGATTCCGGTCGAGCAGTCATCACCGATCACGGTGCTAATGAAACAACGTAAGAATGCTTTTGCATTTGCTAAAACAACGAAAAGCTTTAGTTAATTTTGATTTACCTACTGCATTGAAAACTGTTAAACAAACTCTACATAAGAAAAACTATCTAGCAAATCAAAAAATTCAGCTAAAATATCCAAAAATAGCATTTGCTGCTTCCCTAATCCAATAATTCACTTCCTTATTGAACGTCTCAAATTATGTTATTTTCTAGCTTGTGGTGTATCTGCAAATGTGACATGAAACGTATGAAGTAAATACAATATCATCCGCTTTATCTGTTTTTTATGAGCAAAGACTAAATACATTATACAAACGAGCATTTTTTTTAGAGTGGCCCTGAATAATGAATGAAAAGTCGAAAGATTATCCACAAAACACACACCAATCATTTTAACATTGCATGAATTCCAGTCAGGTTCTGGTGGCTAACACTATCTCATTTGACAATCTACAAAGTTTGTGAGAAAAACCGCTAAATACCAGCTCATGGATTGACACGCGGTCCCGACGAAATGGTAGAATATCTAAACTCTTGAAAAGTTTTGAATATTTAAGCAGCCGACGACCCTCAAGAGCGGAAGTAAGCTTCATAATGTATTGAGTTATTTACAAGGCGAAACAATGACGACCGAAAGAATACATTGATAATGATGTTGTTACCTACTTTATTCTGAGTTTGCTTGGATTTTGTTAGACCGAGAGAGATGTATGGAAATATTTTAGACTATCATTGGTAAAGGACATTAGTTGCTCATTATTAATTTATTGCGATAACACAATAAAATATTTCAGCAGCTCATCATATCGAAGTTTGAGTTCCTTAGAATGCTATCTGTTTTCAATATCTAATACAATATCATAAACCACTCATATGTATGTCCTTATTATGAAACAATCATCAGTATTCAGCTTGCACTGATGATGGTTTCATAATAAACCAGCATCAGTGCAAGCTAAACCTTTTAAATCTTGAAAGCCCGTTATAAATATTCGAACAGTAAGTTTCTTTAACGAATCGAAGTTGAAACTTCAACAAAAGACCTTTTTTCATTGAAATTCACTCTCTATACGGTCTAACAGAATCAGATTTTTCCGTTGTTCTCCATTTTGTTTTCCTAATGTGTATCTCTGAGAGTTAGTTTTGTAGAGGCAGAGCCATAGTTTCTTTCGAAACTTTATTCAATTGAATGCAACTGTTTCTGATGGTGAAGTGCTGCATTTTCTTCCCAGTTCGTTTCCTTGTCCTAATAGATGCGGGGCTCGATAGCGAAATATGCTCCGAATATGGAGGGAGAGCACGAATGCAAACTAACGTTCGAAAAATGCTCAGGCGAGATGAAACATGTCTATTCTTTTGCTTCCTTTCCTTCTAGATCTTGATAGGGCTTACATGTTTGTTCGAAAGTAACATGCTACGATAACCCGCCGTTTCGCATTATCCTACTTTCGCCAACGATGCCGAAGGCTGTCCCGCAAAATGAAATGCTAAGTAAAACACATGCCCAAAGAGAACAACACGTGCGTTGTTCCAGTTTGGCAAGAAAATGAAAAGCACAAGAGCCTTACGTATACGGAACAAGGACAAAGTTTGGAGTTTGAAGATTTATCATTCTTGTTGAAAAAAGTAATGTTATCTGGGAACAGAACAAACAAAGTGATTCTTGTTTTCAGAATGAAAGAATATTACGATCATAAAACTATAGTTTTTAAACTATTAGGTGAAGGTTAAACTTAATGTGAGACTTAAATTTTACTTGATAATAATTTGTGGAAAACATTGACTTTTTTCGGCATGCGTATTTTTCAGGAGTTTTGAAAAGCCTGAGAGGAATATCTATATGAATATCTCCTCTAATTTGGCTGTCAAATAGAAGCATTGGCCACGCAGGCATCATCGGGTGTTTGTTACCGAAGAAGCAATTGAAACCCCAAGAAACGTCTGCTGGAAACAACATCTACAGCTATGCTACTGAATCCTTTCTTCGACCTCCCCGAAGATGTTATTTCATATTTTCACATGGGGTGTCTGCCGGGAGCCTTTGTGCTATTTATGATCATGAATGTTGCCAACGACTCCTTCGAGTCAAGGCGAGTTTTCCACGCCTTAAATCGGGAACATTAACCAGACTGGCTTTCCAGGTTGGGGATTGGGCAATGAGCCAATAATCTGTTCCCATAAAATTTTACTCATTCAGGAACTTGAAACTTCGCCTCGGATACTTGGATCGGATCAACGCAATTGACCATCCAAACGAAATATGGTCTACTCTATTGGAACCTGGAACGAGCGAACCCTGTACAGACCGGGAGCCATTAAGGTTCTCCTGGAGCAGGTTACTCACAACAAAATAAACATTCTCGCTGTCAAGGAAACGAAATTGTTTGGTGCTGAGATTATGGACATGATATCGTACACAATCTTCAAAAGTAAAAAGTCATCTGGAAGTCACTAATTTGGAATAGCGTTTGTCGTGAGCAAAAGAATTAAACCGAAAGTATCGAAATCTGTCAATGATAGATTGTGTGCGATCCGCATTCGAGCGTAGTTTTTGAACGTTTGGCCTATAAACTTTAATCCCCCAACTGAAGATAAAGATGATACAGTGAATGATAATTGTTGTAGCTTTTGAAAAGGTTATATGATTCTCTGTCATCAAATTATATGAAAATCCTGCTGGGCAACTTCAACGCAAAGGTTGAAAAGGAGGAAACACATCGCGAAATCACCCATTGATTTAGCCTTCACGATCTCTGTAACGATAATGGACAACGACCTGTCAATTTGGCGAGTAGTAGAAACCTCATCGTAAGTTCTGCGTGTTTCCCACATCACGACATTCATAAAAGGACATGGGCATCACCGGGCGGCCGCACCTTGAATCAGATCGATTATGTTCTGATTTAGAAAAGGTAGGTCTCCAGTATTATAGATTTGCTAACTAACCTTCCGTGAGGCCAACAGTGACTCCGACCACTACTTGGTTAGGACTCGATTTTAATGTCAAAGATCACTTTCATATGAAGCCAGAGCAAATTCAAGACGCAAGTTCGATGTCGACAAGCTTCGAAACAAGACGGTAGAAACCAAGTTTAGATCTGATTTCGAAATCGAACTAGCTTCCAAGCCCAAAACCGCCTCCATCAACAAAGTCTGGACTACGATCAAAAGCGCAGTGAATGCAGGAGCCGAAAAAATAGTAGGGTACACAACAACGCAACGCAGAAATGAATGGTTTGACAAGGAGTGTCAAACTGCGTTGGACGAAAAGAATGTGGCCTTCAAAATTTACATTGAACGACCGACAAGAGCCAAGAAAGAACAATATGACGATCTATGGAGAGTAGCTAATAGAATAATTAAACGTAAGAAACGAAAGAATTTTGATAACATGCTGAATAACATGAATCAAAACTTTATGCCTAACAACACTCAACAAGCGTACAAAGTAGTGAGGTACTTGAAATAATGCTTTGAACCACGCACTAATCTATGCAGGACTACGGCTGGAAGCATCATAAGCGGCTCAGAACAGGTAAAAGAGAAATGGACGTCCTCTTTCCAGCAAATATTGAACGGAAATGTCCCCGCGCCCGATGAATCGCCATCACTAATTGGCAAATATTTTGACAGTGCCTCATCTCACCTTTCTACATTAGATGAAGTCCGACAGGCCATGAACCGCTTAAAATCCAACAAAGCACCGGGCATCGATGGGATCCCCGTGGAGCTCTTGAAGACAGCCGAGACTTCCGTTTTAAGGGCAATCCATCGATTGGTGATAGGCATCTGGCAATAAAAAACGATGCCGAATGAATGGCGAAAAAGTGTCATATGTCCCATTCACAAAAAAAGGATAAACTAGTGTGCGAAAAATATAGGGGTATATCACTACTGTGTACGTCGCACAAGCTTTTGAAAAAAAGATTTAAGAGTTCAGGATTCCCAATCACGCTGAAAAAATTCTTGGTGAATATTAAGGTGGTTTCAGACCTGAAAAATCGGCAGCTGACCAAATATTTTCGGCCAAGCAAATTTTGGAAAAATGCTGATAATTTAACATTTATGTTCATTAAATATTTGTCAATTTAAAACAAACATAAACCAAACTGCACTAGGTAACATCATGCTGCAGTTCGGAATCCCAGTAAATTGGTAAGATTGCTGAAAATGATCATGACTGACTCCACATTACAAATGCTGATTCAGAATGATATGACCAACCCGTTTTCGACGAATACAGGGCTTAAACAAGGCGATGGATTAGCTCATGTACTCTTTAACTTAACAGTCGAGTATCGAGGAACTCTTTTAGCTTACGCTGATGACATCAATCAGGCGCGGATCCAGGATTCGGTCTTAGGAGGGGTTTTTTCTCTTCGAATTATATATACATTTTTCCTTAGCTTGGAGACCTTATTTGATAGTTTTTGTTTCGAAGTTGGCACAGCGGTTGCCGTCGTTAGTAACATTCGCATAGCAAATGTCATTTATGAATTTTACGTGTTTAATATTTTGGATACCACGCCAACGACAATCCAATAGCAGCACTGGCTTGTCAAATTTTTCTCGAAGTTTTCCCGTTTCCTTCGGTAAGCCTGTATGTTGTCAATGCCCGTGTTCCATTCGTACTATTTAGTACTTGCGAGTACTTCTGGCTGCTACCAACTACTCATGCTTTCGTTCCCGAGTAGATGATTAGTAGTTACGCTTTCTTTTCCCGCCAGGTGGTAAATGATACCCAAGGGGTGTATTTGATAATTTATAGGCTATGTTGAAAAATCTGGCTATCGGAAAATTGAAAAATGCTCTGAAATTTCAAAGAAAAGCAAACGGCGCAAATTTTCGTGTGTTTTCATAACATTTTCTATCGAATGTGATGATTTTTATGCATTAATTCTTTTATCAATTGAAAACTTTGTTTACATTTGAGCACGGCATATCTTCTAAAGGTTGATATCTTTGGTTCAAATGTTCAAATGTCAAAGCAAATAGCGTTCCATTCATGATCTACTGTCTAGTACTTGCAAGAACTAATTAGTAAGAAAGGAACACGGAAAATGTGTCTTTAATCGTAATTGAGGAAAGTTGTTTTTGTGATAAAAAAGAGGCTTTTCTATTCTCCGAGCTCGTCATTTAGATATCATGAAGAGGACTTTATTTTCATGTTTTCGATTGTATCGATTACTCTGAATATTTTTAGATCGTCTGCATATAGAAGAGAAAAGGAGTTTAGCAGACCCGGGAGATCATTAATGAAAATTAAGAATAATAAGGAATAATAATTTTGGTCTATGGGGCAACCGTTTGGACTATGAAAAAATTTTTAACGCAAAAAAAAATGACTAAAGCATTTTGCTCTTTTTTGCGTTACTTTATTATCACCGTGATTGGCAACTGATGATGGCTCGACAGAAGTCCACTTTCCCTTGTCGTTTAGTATTAGCTATTAGTATTCAAGTTAGGCTACCTTAGCAAGCTATTTAAATTAGTAGTAATTGTTGCGGCAAACAAGATTGTGGAGTTTAACGAAATTATTATAAGTACGCGGTCAAATTATTCTTACATAAAAGACCAATTTAAAGGCACTGACAAAATTATCAGCATAGGAACATAAGACTCTTTTGCGTGATTTTGAGGCTCTCAGTTTTCCTTCCGTGATTTTTGCTGCCATTTCGGCCTTCGTTGTGAGACTTTAGTTTAGAAATGAGTTTTTGAGTTTTTGCGCTCCCACCTTCTGTCAGAATAGTAAGTTTGCCAAATTTCAAATAAAATAAAATATTAGCACTTTATTTCATATTTGCTAAAACCAACTCCTAACAAATGTTAGGATTACACACCAAAAAAGTATTCACCTACTGAATTTTTTTGGCCTCTATTACTCCCAACCAGTTTGCACCACCTTAACCTCAGGTTTTGCAAACAAACTAAACAAACTTGTGTTTTGAGACAGGTTTGTGAAGAAAGTGGATGACTAGAAAAGTGTTCATCCAAGAACTCTTCTCGTTTGACAAAAAACCGGACTAATTTTGATGATACTATTTGGTTTCATTCAATACAAGCAGCCTTGGGTATATTGCTTACATGCTACATATAAATTTATTGCGATTTTTTCGCAATGACAAGCATACTTTCAAACCATAAATTCCTGCAATGTATTACCAAAAAAAAAAAAAATTAATTTAGTTGACTTTGAAATATGTAGTTAAATATAAAAAAAAGTCTAGCGCATCAGAAAAGCTAGAAAACTGGTTTTTGAAGAAATCACCTTTGAGTGACTTAAAAATATGTGAAGACGTAATACACTTCTTTGTAGTATCATATCAACCATTTCTTACTCAAAGGAACAAATATCATTTTCTGACAGCATTTCCTATAACACAAATGATGAAAATGTTCAGTGCTGGTAGCATTTGTCCAACACAGCAGCAATAAATCTACCATAACATGCTCGTGCTTAATCAACCTATCCTTTGAATTTCGTTTTCATCCAAGGATATCATCGAAAGTTTCAGCGATTAAACTATGTCTGGGGTTGCCATCCAAAAAAAACTCCAAAACTCGGAAAATTTAAATATCGGTTCCTTATTTTATTCAAAATTCTTTTGTTTATGAATACAAAATGGAAGCATCTGTTGATGCAATATTTACGAAATTGTCTGGTGCTGGCAATCATGCGTTAGCACCACAGCTGCGTCACTTTGAGTTAAATCCACACTGTAAATTTCTTTTCGATTGAATGGCTGCGCTGGAAGTTATAGGAGTGAATAGAATTTTATGGCAATCATCCTCAAAACTTTTCAAATTTTCGAAACCTAAATATTTGTTGTTAACTCTCATTGCAGAATCATTCTCATTTGGAAATTTTATGACAACATCGCTCGATAAAGAAATGTGAATAAATTACGAAATTCATCATAGCTGGCAACCCTCTCATGATTTTTTAACGAAATTCCCACAGAATTAGAAATGCTCCAAATGAATTTGCTGGACATAAGAGAGAAGAAATCCGACTCAAAGCCAAAGCGGGTTTTTTCACTTTCTCGGTAAGTATACATACGGGACATTTTGGTCTTTAAACTTGCAATAAATGATGCGAATCGAGTAGCATATTTTTTCTAGTAAACACACATTTCTGTACAATAATTAGATGAATTCTAGAATTGCATTAACTAATGCTATAGTGAATGGCTGGTTTTACAGTAAATAATCATATAGCTGCACATTTAAGGTGTTAACATACATAAAAAACGAGTGTAATGAAAATTTAATATCTGCAATTTTATTTATGTCCAGAGAAAGGTAGGGTGGTAGATATTTCATTCTGCCGCCTTTTGTGATTACCTTATTCAAAGCACCATGTGCTTTTATGGCAGAACTGGCCCCGCATCCAACCCACTCATCGGATCGAAACGAAATTCACAGGGTAGGTTGACTCTAACGTGAAGCAGATTTGGTATACTTTTTGCAAGCCTGTAAACTGCAAGCCTTTCTGTCCTATGGGTTTTGATAAAATGTCACAAATTTAAGATAACATCTCCAATATTATGTGATCAATCTTGAAGTCTGCTCTTAGAGAGAAATCACTTGAATTAAGAGATTGAAATATATCAAGCTATAAAATGAAATTTAAAACGTTGCTACTAAAAACTGTAATTTGAACCATTAAATTTGTCATAAATTTCATTTATTTGATAAAATAAACTGGCAGCCATAAACAATGCTACAAATAGAGAGCTCACTGCAAGAGCGGGCCAAACATTAAATTCCATATATTATCCTAACGAGTTTTCTGCAAATATAAGATCAATAATGAACAACTAACATGCAAAGTATCAAATGTTTAAAAAAATAAAAAAAAATTTCCTCGATTACGCGAGCGCATGTACAAACACATTTTATTGGTAATCCGGAGTACATCGACATACATTAATTTATACTTATAAGTACATTTACTATGTACACTTGCACTAGAGATTTATGATCATTCACCGAGTTTTTCGAACATGGAGGGGGGAATTCCCAGTAGGTACAAAGTATGGAAAGTATGGAAACGGAATCGCTTGGTTTTCGTATTGCAACAATCTACACGGCATCATTAATTACATGGTGTCCACTTTTATTGATTTTTCCAGGGCACTCACATAGTCACATCGTCGCGGACTTTAAATGAAACTGAATTAAATGCAAGTTACCTCCAGGGAAAAAAGCCATTTTACATTTTTCATTCTTTAAAAACATTATATTCTTCGGGTACACAATATGTCGTTGGGAGTGAAATGATTTATATCGTGCTTGCGTGTCAAACGAATGAAAACTGCGCATAGATTAATGGGCTGGTTTGCCATACCAGTGTTCAGTTAAAAACCGTTAAAGTTCCGACCAGTACTTCAACAGCTTTTCATTTGCTTTCCGCTTATGAAATACCGTTAAATTTTTTACGAAGTATGGATAATCAATAGAAAGCATTATTTTAATTCCCTTCCTTGCGGTAAAATTCCCATATGATGCGACTATCATCGCACACTAACATACTGCTATTTAATGAACTCAAATTATTTCGAGCAATGTCCGGTGACCACAGAGGGTGGCTTCAATATCGATTTATCCTTAATTCACCCTCGACTGCTGGCTCATTGCTAATCTGTGCTTACATCTTAATTTAGGCGTGGTATTACTATCGATTCGAGAGTCTATTGTTTCGTTCAAAAGCTGTACAAGCTACGCTCTAATAGAATCTAATTACAGTACTCAGTACAGTTGGGGATTAGAAAATTTGGAAATTAATGGGCTTCAGGCACGAAATTAATTTCCGTCTTCTATAAAATTCACAAGTTTATCTTTTAACTGAAATATCGAGCCCGGTATTCTTAAGTGAATTTAAAAAGCCGATGAAACTCGAATTTGTTGAAGTTGGGCAAGCACCACGGCTACTCAAACTCTAATTAGGAGGAAGTAAAAATATTACGGTTATTATTTATTGTGTGATGGATTTTCAAAAGTTGTAAAGGATTATATCAACTACAGTATGCACTGGGAAGTTTTATTTTTGAAAGTGAAACTTATATCTAACAATTGATGTTTTTTTAGGAATTAGAGCTATAAAATATGGTTTTTTGAAAACCTTCAAATCATCGACCGTCCTGAAAAATGTTGGTTTTTTTATTCTTATGTAAATTTGGTGCTTTGTCTACACAGTCAAAGTAACATTTTTGAAATTTACCGTTCGGACAAGAACGGTACCCCTCCCCAATTTACCTACATATATATAGCATCCGAAACTTCTGTTCTCAGGAACTCACGGCTGGATAATCAGATACATTTGAAATTCACGTAATGTTTTGGTTTAAAATAAGGCCACATCATAAAGAAGCAATTTTGAAATATAGGGAACCCTGTACAGTGGTGCCATCTTGAAAAATCACCAAGAAAAAAGAGCTATTGTTCTATAAATTCTGATATAGTCGCCAGATTTTGACGAAAATCATACAGTTGCTAAATTGATTTGTAAGCCATATTTGGTAGAAATTCGGTTCAAAAATTATGTTGGAGCTGCCAGCTACAGTAATTTTGGTGACTTTAATTTCGAAATCATGCTCAGCAAAAACAGTTTTTTTATTTTATAGCTTACAGTACAGTCAAGATATCAAAACGAAATTCAAAAGATAAATGGATTTTATTGTAGGCCAAATTTGGTGAGAGTCTGGTCGTTGAATAAGTCCTTAGAAAATCCAAGAGATGGCACTCGTAGTATCAAAAGTGAAGTTTTCCCAATAAGCAGCACTCCTAACTAGTCAGCTGTTAGAGTTTTAGCTGTAACCATAACAAAGTTTCATTTTTGTTAGCGATTGAAGTAAACAACTTTCATTTGATTATAGCAATGGATAAAAGTGAGTTTCGATCAGTGATTAAACATTCGTAATTAAAAGCGTTAATACCAAAAGAAATCAAAGATGATTTGGATGAAGCTCATGACACATCTGCTCCTGTATTTGCAACTGTTTACAACTGGGTGAATGAGTTTAAAAGTGGCCGTACATCCACAAAAGATGAACATCGTTCCAAACGCCCTGTGGAAGTGTCTACCCCTAAAATGATTGACAAAATCCACGATATTGTTTTAAGTGATCGACGAATCAAATTGTGCAAAATAGTTGACGCCACAGTCATATCGCAAAGCACAGTCGCTTCAATTTGGCACGAAAAATTTTGTATGAAAAAAATCCCGATAAGATGGGTGCCGTGTTTGTTCACAGTGGAGAAAAAACGCAATTGTGTGGTCGACTCTGAGGCCATTTTCTCGCTTTTCTGTTGCAATCCTGAGAAGTTTCTGCGTCGATATATAACTGTTGATGAAACATGGATACAGTACCATACTTCAAAGAGAAAAGAACATTCGAAACAGTGAATGATCAAAGGCAAACGGGCTCCGAAGAAGGCGAAGTCAGTGAAAGCGGCCGGTAAGGTTATGGCCACGGCCTTTTTGGATGCACGCGGAATCATCTATATCAATTACTTGAAAAGTGAAAAACGATAACAGGAGACTACTAGTGAGCAGAGAAATCAAGGAAAAACGTCCTCATTTGAAACGGAAAAAGATCCTCTTTCATCAAGACAATGCACGAGTGCACACCTGCGCAGTTGCGATGGCCAAAATTATGGAACTAATGTTCCAATTATTAGAACATCTACTGTATTCACCAGATTTGGCCCCCAGTTATTTTTTGTATAACCTAACTTGAAGATATGGCTTGGCGGACAAAGGTTTACGTCTAACGAGGAGGTCATCGCCCAAAAAATGCCTATTTTGAGGAGTTTTCGAAATATTACTTTTTGGAAGGCTTAAAAAAACAATGTATGGAGCAGAAAGGAGATTATGTTGAAAAATAAAGAAAAAATCTACCCTGAAACATTTTATTTCTACCTTTTTCCAAGAACTTATTGAACGCTCCTCGTATTATCGATCGACCCCTGGCGCATCTTCCCGTAGTTTTTGCTAATAGTCCCATCAGATAATTGTATGCATGATAAACTGTGTTCTACTTATCGTTATTTAGTATAAGGCTCACTTAGCAAAATATATTCGGTTGAATTGAATCTACCCAGCTGAACGTTTTGATTTTTCATTTACATGCTTTATAAAAAATTATTTTTGACCATGCAGTGCTGGAAAAATGATTTTGGTCAGGTGCAAATCCGCTCTTCGATGTGTAAATCTTTGGGTTCCATATTATGCAGGTATATTTTAATAGAGGCCGCACCCAAGCGATATACAATTACTTGGTAACCCATATATTCTTCAACTCCTTAGGACGTCTTTGAATGAATCTGAGCTGTTTATTAGCCCTGGCTAGGATTTGGTCGTAGTGGAAGTTGAAGCACATCCTGTTGCCAAATACTACGCCGAAGTCTATAGTATCATCAATCCTATACAACTCGATATTGTTAAGGCAGTAAGAATACATTTTGATTGTAATCTTACGGAAAAAATTTATAACATGGTATTTGTTAGCGTTAAAATGCAGATCATTGCACCACTGTTCGAGAAATTGAAGCTTGGATTGTAGAAAGGGCGTCAGATGGCGTAATTACGATGTAATAGATTTTTAAGTCGTCTGCATATAAGAGATGAGGTTTATCCACCAGTATCTCAGACAGATCAGAAATGAAGATGTTTAAAAGCAGGGGGTCTAGATGACTGCCTAGCAGATCTGTAGGACGGATCTCTAGAAGATGCGAAAACACTTTTAGGTAAGTAGCCTTGGAATTATTCTAGCTGAATTCAATTGCGAACATAAAACTGGAGGCAATAAAGAAGGGTCTTGGATATACCAAATTCTCGAAGTTTGTATACCAAAGTTTGACTGTCAAACCGATCGAAAGTCTGCTTGAATTCCATATAAACCGCGTCAATTTGGCTTCCTTTTTCTATTTCACAAAGCACATCAGAAACCAGGATCATGAGATTGATGGAAGTCGATCTACTCTTTTTGATTTTGATTTTGAAAAAATATCACTTATTTTTTGCATTTTTCAATTTATTATTCCTTCAGAAATCACGTCTCAAAATTTTATTAAGATTTTTTCAAAAATAAAGAAGTTACAACAGTTTACGGCAGACCGCTGCTTTTAATTACTGCGATAACAAAGATGAAGAGCGCATAAGTCAGGCAGAAAAAGCGGCAAAGGAAGCGCGTTTGGCTAAAAAAAACTGCCAAACTGCAAGAGCAACTGGCTTATGTGGACTTAAGAATACTTATGTATGGTCCAGAGTTTGCAGACTGAGCAATTGTGGGTGATAAAAATATATTTTTAAATATTATTCAATAAATAAATAGAAAAAAACTCAAAACGCGTTTTTCTCGATATGACGTTTTTTCAAACTGCGGACACTTATTCTCCGGATTGGCCGAACCGATTTAAGTCAAATTTGGCGCACTACTTTATTCAAGTACCTTGTATGAATTTAATTAAATTTTGTGCTTTGTTTACATAAACAAAACAAAAATTTGACATGGTATAACGGGCACGCCTGGTAACCCTTGCCCAAGTTACCTATATATTTAGCATCAAAAACTTCTGTTCACGGAAACTCACGATCCGATAAACAGAATTTATTGAAATTTACAGAATGTATTGGTGTTAAATAGGACCAGGTCTGATAGAAATGATTTTGAAATGCGGGTGATTCTGTGCCAGTGGTGCCATCTTGGAAAATAACTAAAAAATATAACTGCTTTTAGCCCTATAAATTCTGATTGAATGGTTTGATTTTGACGAAATTTTTACAGTAGCTGGACCTTACTTTAAACCACGTTTGGTAGAAGTTTGGGCGAAAAATTCGGTTGGAGCTGCCAGCTATGATAATTTTGGTGTCTTAAATTTGAAAAAATAAAAATTTGGAAGTGAAAACATTCAAACCATCGAATATCCTAAAAAATGTCCGTTTTTAAAATAAAATCAATCTATATACAAATCTTATGCTTTATCTACACAGTCAAAGTATAACTTTGGAAATTTAATGTCGGACAAGACCGGTAACCCTCTCCCAGTTAACCTATATTTTTAGCATCAAAAACTTCTGTTCACGGGAACTCACGAACCAATAATCAGATACAGCTGAAATTTACAGAATGCATTGGACTTAAGTAGGACCAGATTTGATAGAAGCGATTTTGAATTGTGGGCAAGTCTGTGCCAGTGGTGCCATCTTGAAAAATTACGAAGGAAAAAACTGCTTTTTGCCCTATGAAATGTGAATAGGTTACCAGATTTTCATGAAATTGGCACAGTAGCTGAACCATACTTTAATCTCTGTTTGGTAAAAAATTTGGTTGAAAAATTTGATTGGTGCTGCCAGCTATGGTAATTTTTGTGTCTTTGGTTTTGAAAATTCACTCAGGAAAATAAAACTGTTTGCCCTATAACTTCCAGTGCAGTCATGAAATCAATACGAATTTCGTACAATTCATGGAACCTATTATTAGTATTATTCAGGCCAAATTTGGTTGAAAAGCCATGATAGGGTTGCCAGCTATTGTTGGTTTTGTGTTTGTTTGCAATATTTTTATTAAGCGGTTTTATCGTAGAATTTTCAATTGGTAATGATATTGTATTGACAATAAACAGCAAACATTAAGCTTTCGATTATTTGAAAAAAATCGCTGCAGGTAACCCTGAATTTCTTCATACTCCTATAACTTCAAATGTAATATAACAACGTGAAGCAGATGTGATAGATTCTTGGCTTTGATACTGGCGAAAGGTTGCCAGCACGAGTCGGTTGTGCTACTTTTGTATCAATAAATGCTTACAGTTAGTATTCATACCGGAAACATTTACAATGAAAATAAATAACCGATGTTTCAATTCCCAAAGCTCTGCAAATTTTTCGGATCGCAGCCCCAAACACAAACTTCAGTTACAGTGCTGCAGGCACTGAGCATTTTCTTCATTGATGTTATATGAAATGCTGCTTTCAAAATTTTGTGAAATAAGCAACTGATAATGAATATAATTAACCCGTGTTTTGCTCTCATAAACGTTGAAATTCATGCCAGTGGTAATATCTGAAACCTTCTACCATATGAGTTATAATGCATTCTTGAGACCAAAGTAAAACGTGGCATTTGAAACAATTTGGCCGTAATAAGCAACTCATGTGGTGGAATATGCACTCAAAACCTGCACAATTCTTCTACTGTTCTTCGAAAGTTATTGTTTCTAGCGGTTCAGGTGCGCTAGAGTTTTTTCATTTCACTCACTTTAACACAACCTGTACAATTAACATTTTCCCGCGAACGTCCCATAAGACTGCGTGTTTTTTTTTCGCGACACTTTGACAGTCTAGTGGGACGTCATTATTCTGCATTACGGCCCGTACTTCGAGGAGGCATTGACTGTGTCCAAATAGTTAATAATGCTTAAGTAGTCAGCGTTTTGAGAATCATATACAATTTCATTATTGTACTATTCGTTGAAAGAAATAATTGTAGAGAGTGTTTGAGAAAAGGTTCTCGGCGTCAATAGTTGGACTGTCCAACATTTCGTCATAAGAATCCGCAAATATTTTTATTAAATACACCATAATAATTAATAATTCGACAACAAAAATCAGTTTGCTAAAAGAGATTATATGAGGAGTCAATCTACGTCAGAAGATACGTTGGCATGTCTAACTGAATGCTCTAAGCAAAATGGAATTTTTTCGCATTTTCAAATGAATTTGTAGAAATAGAGAGATTTGGCCGTCCGTATCCAGTCTTATTCTCGGATATCAAAACTACAGCGCTCCATCACGCTGAAGTCGTTTTGTCCACTTTGGAAACACAATGGAATTCAACATATCCAACATTCACTCGCTGTTATTAAATACCGTTAGTATTGGATGTGGAGCGCTCGTACAAAGTCCCAGTCATAGGATCTGTCTACGATGAAATTAAATTGCATTGCACTTTAGATAGGCATCTGTGACGACATTTAAACGCCCGTCGGCGTTGTGCAGCCGATTGTAGTCGGCATTGCATTCATGCTGCTATCCAAAGAAGCGACAGGACGGACAATGGCGAGTCAATAGCACATTGTAAATGAACAAACATTTTTCCTTGTCCTGAAAATGATCACGCTTGCACCGCGGGAATGATTTCGCCAACAATTCTGACGAACAACAGATAAATTCCATGGAATGTTTTTGGAATTGATGATGTTCTTGTGGGTACGGTTTATATTTAACCGTTAGTGAAATCCAAACTAGCGCGGGTTTATTGTAGTAACGGTTTGGTGTAAGCTGACAAACAAATGGATGTCAGGCAATTAAATGGTGGTGAAGTACAAAAGTAGTTCAAATGAACGAAACGCGAAATTAACTTTAAACGACAACACATTCAATGGCGGTAATTGTTAAACCCTCGTTTATGGGAGATAGGGAAAAAAGATTGACGTAAAATGAAAGGAATTCACCTGATTCAATTGATATTAAATTCAGAGAACATTGATAAAAGCGTTAATTTGTATGGAAAAGCAAGTGATTATGAACCTGATTATAGCCAAAGGTAGAAATCGGTTCCAAAGTATGTGAGTTTGTAGAGATGTGAATAGGTTATTAAATAACTACCTCCTAAGTTAGCGTTGCAAAACATAATAAAGTTTTCTCAACATAAGCTTGTAAAAAAACGACTGGGGAAAATAGCAACTTAATTTCCATAAGATCACATTGTTTCGAGACAATTTCTGTTTTTGACTATAATCAGGTTCGTAATCACATGCTTTTCCATATTAATTAAAATCAGGTATGGGTGGTGCTTTGGCAAACACATGTAAGCAATCGATTATTGGCTGTGCTATCATGACTTTGAGTAAATTCTGACAATTAAGCACTACATTTACACTAGGCACCATAGTAACCTATCAGTAAAATTGTCTATGATATTCTCAAATATGTCAGTTTTATTAATTATTTGGATGCATCAAACGTATCCTGGTAAATTGAACTACTATTTATATGCTGGTTTAGCACTGATACTGCTGCCACCTTTGAAGCAAAATACGGTACACATAGTAAATACAAAATTACAGGTTCCGAAAATTACCTTAATTAATATAAAAGGTTCCGCTCTAAATGCAAAAAAATGTGCAAAGACCACAATGCACCCTTAAATAAATCACATGAAAGAATCTATCTAATCTGATCAGCCTAAATCCTTTTGGTCATATATTTACTCTCGAAAAAGTTATCCTGGTATTACCAACTGTATGAAGTATGACAACATAACAGCTTCCACCTGACAAGATGTTTGATCATTACTTTCCTTTCTTCTCGCTGTAAATTTTTCTTCTTTTCCGCTAGCTCTCTTCCCGAATTTTCTCCAAAGTAATCATCTTTTCGTTTGGAGTAGAATCTGAAGTAAAATCCTTCATGTACTCCTTGGATACTAGTCTTGGCTGTGGTCCTAATGACTTAAAAGAGTTGTTTGCAATATAGTCCACTCTCTCGTCCAATCTTTGCTGGGTCCAGAAAAGCACGGGTTCATGAAAGGCAAATCTACATTGACCAACTTGCTTTCTTTTATTGATGATGTGGCATCTGCTTTGGATCAACAAAAGCAGGTAGATGTAATATATAAATATTTCTCTGAAGCTTTTTACTCTATGAAGCATGATTTTCTTTTGAAATTTGAAAATCATAATATCTTTGGTGCACTACTCTCTTGCTTCACTTCCTATGCTGTTGACCATATTTGCTTTGTAACTATCAATGTCTGCAGTAAGCAGGCAATGGAGCGAAAAGATCAAAACTATATCCTGCAGGGAGCGGGAAAAATGTATGCTCAGATTGAAAGTATCTTTCGGAAAAAAGCATCCATAGTTATATCAGAGCTTGAGGTGCCAGCAAATGAATGGTGTTTCCTTCACGAAACGGATGCCATCAACGAAGCTGAATTACAGTGAAAGGTATACCGATGTAGTATAGTACATCGGTATACCTTTCTTAGTAGGTATACCGATGACATCGGTCAAATTGACTATAAGACAAAAGTATCTAGAGGACGCTAAGAGGTCCTGGGCAGATGAATCATCCTGTGCGATAGCAAGGCAGTTCTGGGTATCCATGGATGCGCACCGCACCAGGCAGTTCTAAGTCTTAGCTCGAAACACTCTGTGTTGCACTGTGGGCGTTCTTACGAGCCACTGCCACATAGGGCGGCATGCGCAACGATTGGGCGTAGAGTTTAACGATTTCTGTCAGAGTTGTGGCTCTGAGAACGATGAGGAATCCGTTCTTCATCTCATGTGCCAGTGTCCGGCTTTGGCAAGGAGAGGGTTGGTGGCACTTGGTGCACCCTTTCTCTTAAATCCAACGGAACTGTCCCTGATAAATTTAAAGGGGATAGTCCGGTTTGTCAAAGGAAGCAAATGGTTTCTTGACTTCAGAGAGTAGGAGAGAGTCACTAATTATTGTGGCATCACAACGGGCCTCTATTATGCCTATGTGTGTCGGTTGTCAGGCCTCTGTAGATCGGCAGCCGCTTCAACCTAACCTAACCTATTGTAATTTATAAGCTTAGTCACAAAATCGATGTAACGCGAATTACCGCATGGCTGCCCGGTGAAAAATGGGATGAAGCAAAAGAAAACTAAAGTGCAGCAGCAAATTTTCATCACCGTAAGATTATTTCAGCCTTTCATATAGGTACAGTATAATAAAGGGAAGTTTTCTCCTCAACACCTTCCCAAATATCCAGTCCTAAGCCGTTGCTCAAGAATTTACCACTTTCTAAGTCATCGTTTCGGCAGCCCGCTTCATACAAGGTTTAATGTATATGTGTGAACAGGTTTAAGGTTCTCCAAAGTTAATGCTGTGTGATTTATAGATACTATTTAACGTAACATCAAACTTCCGGAAGATTCATGTCAGAGTTAGCTTGATTTCCAATTATATTTGCTCTGATATTAATTTACGCTTTCGAGTGATGTTCGCAAGAAGTATTACATTTTAAAATCATAACAATTTTTGGCTCATTGAATATCGTAGATTTTCATAAAGTTTTACTAACTTAAGTTGTGACAGACTAACAACAAATTTTCATGGAATATTATTACTAGAAACTACGACACACAAAATATTACAGACTATTACATTGCAGC
Organism: Nemotelus pantherinus; assembly: GCA_963978885.1. Taxonomy (NCBI): domain Eukaryota; kingdom Metazoa; phylum Arthropoda; class Insecta; order Diptera; family Stratiomyidae; genus Nemotelus; species Nemotelus pantherinus. Next base: position 208,223,728 of record OZ022264.1, on the reverse strand, counting down.
TATGGTATTGAATTGGTTATCTGTAGGGACCAAACTATTACTTTAATTTATTAACACTAATTAATATTATTTTACTTCAAATGTTTAAATATTAGTTTTTAGATAGGCAAATAATCCCAAAAAAGAATTTTGCAAAATATTTCCTCAAAACTAATATTATAGAATTTACGGTTTTTTGAAATTCAATGCCGAATTTTATATGAAATTTTCTCACCCACTGAGCTACAAACGAAAGATACTTATCTTAAAAGTGATTCGCTTTCAAATAATTTTCAGCACATGTGCACGGTTTTATGAAAACTTCAACCATAACATTTCCTCAATCAAGTATGTCAAGCATATGTACTAGCAAGAATGTATTCATGTCAATTCAACTCACGCTATCCGAGTAAAAGAGGGAGCCCCATGTCTCACTTCTGTCATTTTGGAAATTTTTACAACAAAAAAAAACGTCAACAAAGTATCCGTAACTTAGCACGCATCCGTTTGGAAGTATTTCCAGCTATTTTAACCTATGCAAATGTCATTTCAATACATAAAGGTTTCCCATTGTTCTCTCGAGGGTAAAAATGAATTCTCATGCATGAGTGTGAATGAAACAAAAGGAAAGAAATCACTTCGAAATAAGCATATTTTAAAGCAATTCAACTCGAAAAGTAACTTGAAAGAAAATCATTAGCTTCGAATGTTTTATATTGAGTAAAAATAGATATTCGCAACCAAGTCAAACGTAATGATTTCAATATGGCTGTTTGAGGACAAAAAAGCTCCTAAGTGGAAATTATCTTTGAAACTTTTCGCAAGTAGACCGAACTTTTCATGCGAGGTGGATATAAAACATCATCTTTCAAAAGGAAAACTTCGTACTGCATATAGATATGAGACTAAAACGTTAACTCAAACATTTACAGATTTAAACCGAATCCTAATTCAATCAACCCATTGTCGCAAAATCGATTCAATAGGAGAGAAAAAATCGGGTTTTTTTTTCAACCACAAAAACTAACAGCCAAAAGAATTAATGCGCATTTCAAAGTGTTTCGAGCTTTCCTATGAATTTGTATTTTTTTAAATAATGGAATAAAGATCTTATTTTGAATTTTGTTTTACAAGCTATTTTGCCCTGCAGATGACTTTTTGTGAAAACTTTCATCCACCACTGTGTATACGTGGCACGTCTGAAAAGTAAGTGCACTAGATTTGTGTTGGTTTCGAAAAATTTAATTGAAAGCGAAATTCTAGCGCTCCAGAAGTGCTAGAAACACTAATGTTCGATGGGCAGTTGAAAAATCGTGAAGATATTGAGTGTATATTCTATCAACCTTATTAGCTCTTTCTTTTAAGAACACGGATTGGAGGCAATTTCGTTGCAAATTAGATAGTAAAATTAGCCTTAGCTTCTTAAAACTTGAAACGCTCACCAGTACTGGACAGATAATCTTGACAATCATGTCACTAATTTAATCTGGAACTCCGCTCTCGAGTCTACCCCGTGCAGAAAAATTCAAAAGGGTGATTCCAATTTAATCAGTCCGGACATAGTAGCCCTTATTCAACGGCGGAATTACGTAAGACGGCAATGGCAACGATACAGGACCTGTTCATTGAAGATCGAATTAAACCGATTAAACAAAAGCATAAAAAACGCGGTTGCTCGTGCTAAAAATATCGCCTGGAACAACTTCCTTTCTAGCATGAGCCATGGTGATTCAAATGTGTGGAAAATTCAAAAGGCTCTAAAGAATAAGCATTCTTCGGGCGCATTCTTTATTGAAAACGAGGGTAAGGTAATTTGCCGTGACGTAGATAAAGCTGAAGCTCTTGCGAAATATTTTCATGATGTCCATAACACCACTAGCCACATGGGAACCACGATAACCTCCAGCATGGTTGATAATGTCTATAATAATCTCTCTGCACAGGAGCAGGATCTAAAAATTTTTTTATGTAAACCCAAAGACGTAATCACTGTAATCAAAAGTCTTAAAAATCGTAAAGCTCCTGGCGATGATAGAATTCCAAATTTAGCACTTAAGAACTTATCCAGGAAAGCGATTGTACTGATTACATTTATTTTCAATGCCTGCCTGAAGCTGTGCTACTATCCAGAAGCATGGAAAATAGCTATCGGGTTACCAATAAAGAAGCCAGGTAAATCTACGGCGACGGTTAACGATTTTCGTCCAATCAGCTTACTTCCTACGTTAAGTAAAGTTTTTGAGAGAATTATTCTATTGAGAATACAAACATTTTGCGAAACCAGAAAGGTTATACCCGATTTTCAGTTCGGATTCAGGCAAAAGTATTCTACTGCTCACCAATTGCATAGAGTTTCACAAAATATCAGAAAATCACTTAACGAGAAAAAGCCAGTGGGTCTTGTGACTCTGGATATCGAAAAGCATTTGATACTGTTTGGCACCGCGGTCTTATTTACAAACTTCATTTATTTTCATTCCCCTACTATCTTATTAAACTTATTGATTCTTTTCTCACAACGCGTACATTTAAGGTGAAAATTAAGAATAGTTTTTCGTCTAATTTTCCCACCCCCGCGGGTGTTCCACAAGGAGCAGTTCTAAGTCCCACGCTTTTCAACATATACACTGCTGACATTCCAATAGATTCTATGTGCAAAATAGCAACTTTTGCAGATGATACTTGTTTATTTACTAGTAACTATCACCCTGACAAAATTAAGAGTATTCTAGAAAATAGACTTGAGAAACTTTATCAGTACTGCTTTAGGTGGAAGATTAAAATTAACTCTGCGAAGACGAAAGCCATCCTCTTCACTAGAAAAAGAAAGAACTGTAATCTCCCCAGCAGCCCGCTCAACTTCTTGGGGCAAGATCCCTGGAACCAAGATATCAAGTATCTCGGTATGATCCTTGATAGCAAACTATCATTTAAAAATCATGTTAATGAAATCTGCAACAAAATTTCTATGTCCATCAAAACCTTATACCCACTAATAAATAGAAATTCTTTTCTCTCAAAGAGTAATAAGTTGCTCATTTATAGAGCTGGGATTCAACCAATTATTTCATATGGGTCTCCTGTCTGGAGCTGTTGCGCCGCGTCCCATATTAAGAAGCTTCAGATAATGCAGAACAAATGCCTGAAAATCATACTTAATAAGCCCTGGCACTTTTCAACATACTCACTTCATCGTATCGCCAACGTGATTACAGTAGTTGAATTGATTAAAAGAAGATCCATTACTTTTCACAGAAAATTTTTATGCATAAACAACCCTCTCCTTGCATTTGTCTCATCAAACACTCCTGCTTAATGCAAATTTAGGCTCTAAGAACAATAGTATTAAGTAGATTTAAGTAGTAGATTTAAGTTTATTCATATACAAAGTTTTTGTATTCTTTGAATGTTTTTTTTTGTGAAATTACTCTACAAATTGTTAAAAATCAAATACAGCATGAGCTAGATTTTGATAAATGTAGTTTGTAAAGACACTAGTCTGTATCACTTGAATTTGAACTTGTATTAACAAAAATAATTATAATAATAAAATATTTTTTTTTTACTTACTTACTTCTATCAGCCTTATTACAGCCACACTGTGTCGAGGGCTATGTACTGCTTTGATCACAAGAATGCATTGAAACCCATGGGGTGAAAAGGTTTTCAGGACTACGACTTGCATCAATTTCAAAATTTACGAAAGTCAACCATTTTTACTTATATTCAATATTGGTTGCCTATGTTACAAAACTTTGAAAACAGCATAGCATGTATCAGAAATGGAGAAAATGATCAGTGCCTGCAACACTTTTGCTACACTGCAACTAAACGTCTACCACAACTGCCAAAATCAACCTGACTTTCTAAATTTCGTTTTCATAAGGGGACTTCATCGAAAGAAAGATGTTTGCTGCCATCCCGAAAATTTGCAGAACTTGGAAAATAAAAACATTGGTAACGTCTTTTCATTTTAGATTTTCATCGCATAGATAATTAACGCTAGCATTTATTGATACGGAAATAACAAAAATGCCTCGTGCAGGTAGCCTTTTGCTGGCACAAAAGATAAAAATATATCAAATCGGCTTCACGTTGAAGACAGGTACTCTGCGAATTTCGTTTCGATCCGATGGCTGCATTGGAAGTTATAAGGGTACAAAGAAATTTTGGGCTACCACTCTCATAAGCTTTCAGATTGATGAAATCTTAGTAATTGTTGTTTATTATCACTGCAAAATTATTACCATTCGAAAATTTTATGACAAAACCGTTTACTAAAGATATGGCAAAAAATACAACAATAACCATAGCTGGTAGCCCTAGCATGATTCAACCAACTCCCACAGAATATTTCCTATATCAAGATCCGTTTACCATATGAATTTGGTTTCACTTCATGACTGCAGTGGAGGCTATAGGTCAAAAAGTTTTATTTTACTGAGCACATTTTCAAAATTGAAGACACCAAAACTACCGTATCTGGCAGCTCCAAACGAATTTTTCAACCGAATTTCTACCAAATTTGTTTTAGAGTCTGACTCAACTAATGTGTGAATTTTGGTGACTGGATCAGAATTTATAAAGCAAAAATAGTTTATTTTTATGAGACAAAAAACAGTGTTTTGTAAGAGATTTTTCAGGATGGCACCACTGGGACAGGACTGCACACATTTAAAAATCACTTCTACCAGACCTGTTCGTACTTAAAACCAATGCGTTCTGTGAATTCCAGTTGTGCCTGGTTATTGGGTCGTGAATTCCAGTGAACAGAAGTTTCTGATGCTAAAAATATATATAAATCAAGGTTTTATAAATGAATTGTTTTTATTTCAAAAAGCGAAAACTTTATGGGAGGCTCAATGATTTGAATGTTTTCAAACTATCGAGCCTTCTCGAGTTTCTGTAAATAAGTAACATCAATATGTCTTGTGAATTTTTGCGATAGCTTTTTCAAATTTTCTCGATTTTATTTTAGGAACCTAGCGCACACTCATCGGACCTGGTTCTACTAAAAGCCAATATATTCTGTGAATTTCAGTGATGTTTGATTAACGAGTCGTGAGTTCTCGTGAACAGAAGTTTCAGATGCTAAGAATATATGTAGGTGAATTGGGGAAGGGTTATCGTTCTTGCCCGATATAAAATTTCAAAAGTTTAACTTTGACAATCAGATAAAGCATAAGATTTATATATGTATTTAATTTTTTTCTAAAAACGACAATTTTTCAAAAGAGTCGATGATTTGGAGGTTTCCACTTTCAGTGGAAAAAAAATCGTTTTGAAGTCACGGCCGCGTAGAGGTATTTAGTCGATCTACGCGGTCAAAAGTCAATTTTGTAAAAGTAGCTTTAGTTTCGTACAATCGCTACCCGACCAAGTTGAAGAGTCGAGGAATATTATGCCGCCAGTCTCCACCCCTCTCGACACCCCGTTCAGCGTCAGCGTCTCTATCCAAACGTGATCGTTCTTTTTGTTGCACGTAATTTTTCCAGGAGTTTGAATAATAATTCAGTTTCTCAGTGTCATATGGTTCATTGGATGATTTTCTCAAAAAAATAATATAAATTTAGATACTACAGGTAAAGATGCATAGACTTTTTGTAATTTGGAATTATTTCAATGTAATTTTAATGATATCTTAGTACATGTGAAAATTGTGTTCCATTGAACAAATTTTTAAGCAATATTTTGCAATTACAAAGGTATTAGTTGTACTTCAGGGTGCGCCCCGGCATTCTTTTGTTGAAGTAGGCATTTTAAGGTTTTGACTTAAAAACTATGTTAAAATTTTTCGCGGATACCCGTGGCTTTTACTTATTTCGGGTCCCTCAAAAAAATAGAATAAAAAAAACCGACTTATTGTTATTGATGTGAAAACAAGTTTTTTTTTGTTTTAGTATCATCAGGTGGCTCTAACCTAAGGGTATGGACCAGGAAAAGGTTATTTGTCAAAATGCAACAAAAAAATTTGCCTACTTGTGAAGAAAAATTAGATTATCTTGAAAGAGACTTGTTATCATGTGAAGACTATTCAGAACAACAAACGAAAGACATAAAACACAAATTTTCATAACAAATCAGAATTTAAACTGAGGTGGCTTAAAGCACACAAAAAAGAAAATGTTTTTATAAAAAAGAACTCTTGTTGGTTACAAGGAACATTCTCTATACCGAGAGTGCAGATAAAACTTTCAGCAGGTTGACCACAAAGGTCATTTAAAGAATCGAGTGAGAGAACTAAAAGACGAAAAACGGAAGAACTTCGAAGTGCAATAAATGACGATGTGTTGATACATGCTGCTCAGTTAACATTAAAAACTTCTGGTTACAGAGATGCTTCAAAATTACTTAAAGAAAGCTAGCTACACGATTCAAAACAGTATATTCTGAGTTTATGAACGGATACGAAACTAAATTAACACCATTACAAGGTCTATCAATGTGTATTGAAGTCGATCTTTCAAGAAGGCAATACCAAATAATTAGAAGTACAATGAAAAAGAGGTATCCAAGCTACAGTGTGCTTCAATGAGCAAAGCGAGACTGTTATTCACCCGAACAATCTTAACAAGTGTCTGAAATTTGCGCCGAAACTAAATAAAAAGGCTTGATGAATCATACGGTGACAAGATTACCAACATATTTAGAAGACATTTTACAGGGATTAAGTATAAAAAAACGGAGCACTTTAGAGTTGATTAGCAAGTGCGGTTACGATGGCTCCCAACTAACACAATATAAGAAAACATGCAAACTGATGCTTCAGACGCTACCGTTTTTCAAAGTTGCTTCGTTCCTTTGAAATAAGTGTGTGGCACAAAAGGAAACAAAGTAGTCTGGCTTAACCCGACTCCATCTTCAGCTAGATACTGTCGTCCTATGCGAATCAGATGTGTGAAAGAATCTGTTGACGTTACAAACGCAGAAATTGACTAATTCGAAAATACCATAAAGTTATTGCAAAATACCGAATTCGTTCGGGGAGAAAAAACATTGATGCTAACTATGGTAAATGCTAAAGTGTGCAATGCTGCAACAGGAACATCTTCTACAATGAAATGTTATATCTGTGGGGCTACATCAAAGCAGTTCAATGACTTAACCATCAAATGTAATATTGATACCGATGCATTATTCTTTGGTCTTTCTGTGTTTCACGCTAGAATCCGATTCTTCGAAAGCATATTGCATCTATCACATAAACTTCCAGTACAAAAATGGCAGCTTAGATCAGAAAATGACAAAGCCATAGCAAAACAAAGAAAGGCAGAGATACAAAAAAAGTTTAGACATGAAACAGGTTTGATAGTAGATATTCCGAAATCAGGATTCGGTAACACGAATGATGGTAACACCAGCAGAAGTTTTTTTGCCAATCCTAAGCTAGCAGCTGTAATAACTGGTGTTGACTTTAACTTAATTTACAGACTGAAAGTTATTTTGGAAGTCATTTCGAGTGGTCACAAGATCGACTTAAATAAGTTTGCCGATTATGGAATACAAACTGCAAGGCTTTACGTCAAATTGTACCCATGGCATCCGATGACCCCTACATTTCATAAGATCCTGGTGCATAGTGCAATTGTTATACAACACGCATTGTGACCTATTGGTCTACTATCTGAGGAAGCTGCTGAAGCACGAAACAAACATTTCAGGCAGTACCGACAAAACTTTGCACGTAAAGTTTCCAGGGAATCATGCGTTCGTGATGTCTTAAATAGACTTCTTCTATGCTCTGATCCTTTGCTGAGCAGCATGAGGCCAATACGAAAAAAATGACGAATCCATTTTCGAAAGAAGCCATAGAAATGTTTATACCAGCTGAACCAAATCCAATGAATGATGACTCGGACTCAATGGGGAAGTTTACAGAAGACGAGACGTCTATAGAAGACGAGGAAGAGTCTTCTGACGAAGATTCATGGCACTCATCATCAAAACCGTTTTGATTTGTTTAAAATTTTATTAAGTTTGTGTGTATCATAGTATCCCTTATAATAAAAATCAGCCAAAATGATCTTGTGTTATACTCTTTCATCCTATATAATCTATAATGCAATAAAAAATGTCAGCACGCTTTTTATGATAATAAATAATATTGACCGCTTAGATCGACCAAATACCCTTATATGGGCCGGGTCAGAGATCGGGCATTTAGCATACAAAAGTTTAATGTTAGTGTTGCTCATTGCGATATGACCAAAGTGCGAACTCACCACTGCTTAGAGCCCATAAGACCTACTCTATTACAAAACCTTCCTGTCATGTAAATTTCGTTTTTATTTCGATGAAGTTTAAAATGTTGAAATACTAAGCAAGCTGCTGTCCGCAGAACTTTCAGATCAGAGGAAACTTAAAAATTCTTTGCTAATTTTCAAGCTAATGCTTTTGTTTCGAACATATATGAACAATATGTCGGTTCGACACCTTCAACTAATTTTATCTCTAGGATATCATTTTATTTAAAAACTCGAACGACATTATTCATCAGTATTGTGTTTGCCCGGGAAACAACATTCTTCGTTCGGTTACAAATATTGTTTGCTTGAAACTTAGTCACCATTTGCTGGAACTTACGTTACCAGGGCGCACGTACATACATTGAACTTTTTTGAATTTGCCACATTGTTTCTGCCCAGCTACTTAAGATAACGGTACGCGATTGTCCTTGCTTCTTTTACATAATTTTTTGGAAGAATCAAAGTTTTTTGCTTTTATGCTCAGACAAAATCACTTCGCCACGTGCAATAAACAAGAAACATTCAGAGCCAGTGTTGCCGTTTTAGCGACTTTGTCGCTAGTTCTAGCGGTATTTTGTTGATTTTAGCGACATTAATTTACGTTTTAGCGACTTAATAAAATCTAACGACTTTTGGGGACTTTTCAAGTTTTAGACTTAGCTCAGCATTAAGTGGTTTAAATACAAATCTTTTAGATAAAAAAATCAGTGATTTCAGATATTTTAAACTCTTAACACTAATTTACAAGTCACTATTAAGAACGTCAGATAACCCCACGATTTTTCAAACATTTCTCTTTACCATTTTATCCTGAAGTTGATCACATATCACCATCTCTGTCGGAATTGTCCACCATTCATTATTGCATCAGTGTTTTACACTAAGCGGAGACAATTTTCGGGAATTGCATCGCGCTTATTGCCTGTGTTCAACTCATACTAGGTCTGTTTCCGTACTTGAATCTATTATGATATATTAAAATAGATTCGCAGCAAGTCGTTTCCGTACTTTTGCTGCAAGCCGAATGCAAACCAAATTGTGCAGCAAAAAGAAGCCAGCTGCCAAATTCTGTTACTGCTGCAGTTTGCTGAAAGTACGGAAACAGACCTACTATTTAGTACTCACTAGTACTTTTGGTTACTACAATCTACACATGCTTTTGTTCCCGAGTAGATACCTTGTACTTACACCGTCTTTTGCCCCAGGTGGTGAATTATAGAAAATAGATGGCTTTGATAGTTTATATGCTAGGTTGAAAAATCTGGCTACGTAAAAATTCAAAAAAGCTCAGAAATTTCGAAGAGAGGGAAATTAGGCAATTTTCTGTATGCTGACATAACATTTTCTATAGAATGTGATAATTTTTACGCACCACTTTTAGCATTAATTTAAAAGTTCGTTAGCATTTGAACGCAGAATCTCTGCTATGGTTGGAATCTTTGCTTAGAATATACTTAGGCCAAGGAAAATAGCGCTCTTTTCATGATCTACTACCAAGTACTCGCAAGTACTAATTAGTAGAAAAAGATCACGGCAATTAATTGCTTTATATATACTTTCAAATCGCCTACGGTCGAAAGTCGTAAAAAATAATTTTGTGACCCATTCCGAACGGAGAAAAACTTAAGTGAGAACTAGTGAGGTGAGAATTAAGTCTAAATTGAATCGTTGAATTTATAGTTTAAATTATTGTTAGGTGTTTGAAATGGATATTCCTCTTAAAAGAAAGGTGTACGCTCAAAAATAAAGAACGGAGTGGGAGCAACAACAAGAGTTCAAAATGTGGCTGAAACCTGTGATGAGTGATCCAACCAAAGCGTTTTGTTCGTTTTGCCACAGTGAAATTTTCGCTAAATTGAATGATTTGAAAAAACATGCAGATACAAAAAAACAAACAAAAATGCGAAATACTTTCAAAAAACCAACAAATATGCTTCGCACTAGCCACTAAAGTAAACAGATGCACCCAAAAAGCTGAAGGTAAGCTCGCTTTATACATCGCGGAACATAGTGCCATATCGCAAATAGATCATCTGACAGATCTATGTAAGAATGTGTTCGCAGACTCAAAATCCGCTGACATAAAACTACATAGAACAAAATGCACTCAAGTCATCAATCAAGTCCTTGCGCCACATTTCAGAGAAAATTTAATAAATGACATTGGTAGCCAAAAATATAGCGTCATAGTTGATGAATCGACGGACGTTAGCATCACCAAATTCATGGGGATAATTGTTAGGTATTTCAGTGACTCAGAAAATGCCATAGTGTCTGCGTTTCTATCTCTTGAGCCTGTGGAACATGCTGATGCAAATGGCCTCGTCTCATCTTTGGTGAATTCCCTAAAAGCTCATAATTTACCTCTACACAATTTGGTTGGACTTGGAACTGATAACGCTGTTGTAATGACAGGGCGCTACAATAGCGTTTACACAATACTAAAAATGCAATACAGTCTGCCCAATTTAGTCCTCATAAGATGCATTTGCCATTCTTTACAATTAGCCGTCAGTCATGCATCACGTCAAACTATGCCACAGCATATAGAGTTCATGATAAGGGAAACTTATAAGTGGTTTTCGACTTCATCAAAGCGTCAACAGTAATATAAAGAAATATATAGTCGGATTAACTGCGGAGAAGAGCCTCTAAAAATCCTTAAAGTTTGTGATACTCGCTGGCTCTCTATAGAACCGACTGTTTTTCATATTTTGGCACAGTGGGAAGAGCTTAAGACACATTTTGTTTTTAATAAAAACGACTGCCACACAGCAAATTTGTTGAGTGAAATGTACAAAGACGAAGCTATCCGTTTGCATTTTTTGTACCTGAAAAGTATTTTAAATGATGTTCAAACGGCAATTAAAGTTTTTGAAGGAGAGAATATTGATCCTGTCAAAATGCTTACTTTACTAATGTACTTATTGCAATCAGTATGCAACAGGCTTTTGATTCCGAACGCTGTAAGAACTGACGAAGATTATTTGACTGTCAAAATTGAAAAGCATTTAAACCCAGTACCTAGAGTACATGTTTGAGTCTCATGTTGTTAATACTAGTGTGTAACAACAACCCAAACAGTAGAAACAGTTAGGAAGGGGTGTATTGATTTCACCATAAAACTGGCAAAAGAGTTACAAAACCGTTTGCCCAATAATTACATGGCTCTTCAAAAAATGACCCAATTGTCTGTAGAAAATACTTTAAAACAAATAAAAGACAATTCTATTGCTGAACTTACTGTGGAATTTGGTTTTAAAGAAGACAAAATAGAAAAGATTTTACAGCAATGGCACTGTATTCATTTTATGAAATGGAACGAAACAACAGATACTGTAAAGTTTTGGGTGCAAGTTCTTAAATACAAAGACGCCGCAGGGTTTAATACCTACAAAGATATATCAGACTTGGCAATCACAGACATTCAAACGCAGAAGTCGAGCGAATGTTCAGTCAAATGAGCATAATAAAAACCAAGTTGCGAAACAAGATGGCATCAAAAACTATAAATTCCATTCTACTTATACGAAACCAAATTAAAATTTTAAAGCAAAATTGTCACTCCTACAACATACCTGAGGATGTTTTAAGCAACATTTCGAAAACAATTAGACAAGTACAAGCGCGCCATTCGCTTCGACTTCGACCTTTCAATCATCAACTTGCGCTGCACATCCCGTTTCTATGACATCATTAGGACATTCCGACGAAGATGATATCTACAATGATGTTATTTTGCCATTTATAGAATTTTAAACGTAAAATAAATAATAAAAATAAGTAACTTGCTTTTTATTGCAACAAAATCAAGTCTACACATATTTGAAAAATTTAGCGACATCTAGCGGATTTTTTTCATTGAGTTTTTAACAAATCTAGCGACTTTTCGATACAGTTCTGGGGAGATTCGTTTTTCCTTGACGGCAACACTATTCAGAGCTATTTCCACAATACCAATTCATTAACATACTCAAATATAACTTCCGCCATCATTTAAAGCGAAGATGATATCACTGATGAGATTAAATGCTTCCAATGCCTATTTAATATAATTTCGATATCTGCTCCTGAGTATCGTGACGATTATATGCATCAAACGACGAATACAGGGTACTCACTCTTCGATTGCTCCGGACTATAGAAGTATTCATAGACATATCCCTACAGGACACTTAAGTGTATGTATGTATGTATGTTAGTAAACGGATAAGAAAACGAATACCCGTACTAATATATCTAGAGATTTTTCCGCACCCAAACTCATGCTGTCAGATACAAGTATGCTTGTCGAATCCACGCGACGGGATGCTACATCATATTGGCATCCTTTCATGTCAAGTTCTGGGTTTCAGCATGTGTACACTTCGCTTCCGGGATCCATTAGCTGAAATTTCGACAGGATTCTTTTTGCAAACAGAATTTTTCCGTGTCACTCAAAGGCATTTGTGTATGTATATTTCATATTTTCTAGTTAGATTAAATGGAAGCAAACAAGTAGTACTCGTATAACATTTGCACCATGTGTGTGTTGGAAAACGATGTGAATTCTTAGTCATGAGAGGCAACCGAATCGGATACTAGAGAATAATAAATTGCATTATGGATTTCTTGAGTAAGTGTTACAAAAGTGGTTCCTATAAGTGATTGCTGCTGAAAATTTCAACTACTTAGTGCTAGCATAATCGATAAACACCTGAATCGTCTTATGTATTTAGACTATTTATATGTTTCCAAAGTAGCAAGCAGCCAAGCACAGCCCGAAAATGCAATGACACGAACAATATTCTGTTCTCTGGGGAAATAACTTGTAACATATGCGAATGCAGGTTTTTAGTGAGGACATCGTTTTGGTATTTCCCTATATACTTTCCACCATATTTTCTTGACACATTTTTGTACTTTCGTACATCCACTCAAGATAATGCGTTTTCAATTTCTTACCGAACATCCTCGAATTTCCCTTCGAAGATTCCAATCGATCGACTATGCATATCGTTATCTTGAAGAGCATTGACTTTGTAAATATTGCTCAAGATGCTAAAAGGATCGCCCCGGAAGTCAAAATTCTGGCTGGCGCGTGAGTGCTAAGCTTTAGAAAAAAGCTATGAAGTTTATGTTCCCAGTACTACTGTGTTTCATAAAACTGTATTTTGCAATAGTTGCAGGAATAAAAAATATATATACATATGTATGTACTTTAAGTGCTTATGACCTACCTTATCGTTCAGGATATTGATAAGTTCGGGTACTAGCTTTGGGTTTAAATGCAAATAATTCTTATGGATGGATTAAAACAGATCAACTTGTGCTTTCCTAAATATAAACAGCTGGAACAAAAGTATTTCTAAGATTCAATTTAACTAGTCAGAATAGTTATTTGTAATTATAGATAAGCTAGATCTAATTCGTAGCGTAAGTTAGCTGTAATTTTTGCAATGACGTCCCCAGTCACTGTACAAGCTGGGTATGACTATAAGTGTGTAAGGGAAGAAAACTATGAGAAAAAATAATAAATAATCAGAGCCAGTAAGCAAGCTCTCGGTGCTACTCTTCATACGACTTTAATGTATTGAAATTCACCTACCTCCTAAACTACTGGTCATCCCCTTCTTAAACCATTATCATAGAATAAATACACTCTAAGCTTAGTTTTAAGGGGGCCCGGTAGCTCTGCTCGCTAAGGCGTCAGGCCGAAAAGCGGCGTGCTATGGAGCCTGCGGGTTCGAATCCCGCCAGTGCCATGGCTGCAAGTACAAATGCGTGTGATTTTCAAACTGGTAGCCTAATGCTGGCCGCGTTCCCGGCATCCCTCTCCACTAACCTAACCTAAGCTTGGTTTTGATACTAAAATAAACAAAATTAACCTGGTCCAAATTGTTCAAATAACGAGTTGAAGTGTTTACTTTCGATTTTACACATATATATGTAAATATATATCAGCAAAATGATTAAGAGATATAATCTCTGGAGTGGCCGATTCGATTGAGCTAAAATTTTCGGAGGACGTAGATGTATATAGTAGATAGGTCCATAACTTGCTAAAATTCAGATATTCTAAACTTTTTGGAGGCGGCGAGCGTTTTAGTGAATTTTGACGTACTCCTATATTTCCAAGCTGTGTAAATTTTTGCTAAAATAAATGTTTGGGAATTAGAACTGATTATGTTTTAAGCTTGTCTACGTAAAACAGTTGGAAATTTTGAGCCGTGTGTGGATGCAGCGTGCCTAAAAGTAAGCAAGGATTTTTTTGCAAATTTTGACTTGTCATTACTTCTGGCAAAAACATTGAACCATCGTGAAATTTGCAGAGCATATTGATGTTGACTACGATTTAACACACATGGATTTTCAAGATAGTGCGGGTAACCCTATAGCTACGGCAGGCTCCTGAAAAAAATCCTTCAAATCATTGACCCTCCTCAATTTTTTTTTATTTTTGACAAAATATTCAAATCATTGATAAACGTTGGCCTTTGTCCATCATGTCGAATTGAAATTTTTAAAATTCCAATTTGCACAAGAACGGCAACCCATCACCAAATTACCTCTATTTTCTGCACTTGAAAGTTCTGTTCACGAGAACTGACGACCGGATTATCCGATCATAATAAAATTTACAGAACATGTTGGTATTAGCTAAGACCAGGTCTCATAGAAGTGATTTTGAAATGCAGGCAACCCTGTGGCAGTGGTATCATCTTGAAAAATCACTGAGAAAAAAACCGGTTTTTGGCCTATAACTTCCGATTCAGCTATCAAATTTACACACCGTACTTGGATCTTACTTAAGATAACATTTGGTGAAAATTTGGCTAAAAAACTAGAATAGAGTTGCCAGCTATGGTGGTTTTTGTCTCATAAATCTTGCAAATTTGCTCAGCAGAAGAAAGCTTTTTTCCCTATAACTTCCGGTCCAGTGTAGAAATCAAAACGAAGTTCATGCAGTAAATGGACCTTAATGTGAACCAAATGTTGGAGGAATTTCATACAAAAATCATTAAATGGCTGCCAGCTATGATCACTTTCGTAATTTTGTGGAATTTCTTTATTGAGCGATTATGTCATTAGATTTGCAGATGGGAATGATCCTGCAATGAAAATTAACAACAAGTATTAGCGCTTTAAAAATTTGAAAAGTTTTGAGGGTGGGTACCCTAAAATTTTTTTCACCCGTATAACTTCTAGCGCTGTGATTCAATCGAAACGAAATTCACTGGTTGGGTTTAACTTAACTTGAAGCAGATTTGGTATATATTTTGCTTTGCTGCTGACCCAGGGTAACCAGCATTAGCCATTTTCGTAAATATTGCACCAACAGATGCTTCAAATTACATACTCATATGCAAAGCATTTTAAATGAAAATAAGAAACCAATTTTTGAACATTTTTCGGATGGCAGCCTCAAGCAACGTTTTACCGCTGAAACTTTCGATGAAATCCTCCGATGAGAACGAAATTCAAAGGATAAGTTTATTTAAGCATGAGCTTGGTGTGGTAAACTTATTAGGTCTGTTCGCGTACTTCAGCAAACTGCAGCAGTAACGGAATTTGGCAGCTAGCATCTTTTCGCTGCAAAGTTTGGCTGCAGGAAGAGTACAAAAACGACTTTCTGCGAATTTTTTTTAATATATTATAATAGATTCAGATACGCGAACAGACCTTTTATTGCTTCGTAGGGAAAGTGTTGCCAGCACTGAACATTTTCATCATTTGTGTTATAGTGGAGTTTTGTTGCTTTGGATAAGGAATGGTTGATATGATTCTACAAAAAAGTGAATTACGTATTTCCACATTTTTTTGTCACTCAAAGACAATTTCTTCGAAAATTAGTTTTCTAGCGGTGCTGATGCGCTAAACTTTTTACTAATGTTCGAAGAACAATAGTATTAAACTCGTTTCGCCGAAAATTCATATTTCTTTATATATATATATATATATATATATATATATATATATATATATATATATATATATATATATATATATATATATATATATATATATATATATATATATATATATATATATATATATATATCAGCAAAATGATTTTCCGAGATAATCTCTGGAGTGGCCGATTCGATTGAGCTGAAACTTCAGAAAACTTCAGAACGTAGATGTATATAGTAGGTAGGTCCACGACTCTCTCAAATTCAGATATCCTAAACCTTTTGGCGGCGGCGAGCGTTTTAGTGAATTTTGAGGTACTCCTATATTTCCAAGCAGTGTAAATTTTCGTTGGAAAAAAGTATTGGAAATGAAAATTAATTATGTTTTTAGCTTGTCTATGATAAAGAATTGAAATTTTTGAGCCGCGTGTGGGTGCTAAGTGCCTAAAAGTAGGCAAGGATTTTTTTTCAAATTTTGATTTGTCATTACTTGTGATCAAAACATCGGATCATCGTGAAAATTGCAGAGCGTGTTGATGTTGACTAGGACTAAGCATATATGGGTTTTCAAGGTTGTACGGGTAACACTGTAGCTACGGCAGGCTCCTGAAAAAAAATCCTTCAAATCACTGACCCTCCTCAAAAATTTTTGATTTTTGGCAAAAGTTTCAAATCATTGATAAATTTTGACCTTTGTCCATCATGTCAAATTGAAATTTTGAAAATTCCGATTTGCACAAGAACGGCAACCCATCACCAAATTACCCCTATTTTCAGCACTCGAAAGTTCTGTTCACGAGAACTGACGACCGGATTATCCGATCATGATGAAATTCACAGGACATGTTGGTATTAGCTAGGACCAGGTCTAATAGAAGTGATTTTGAAATACGGGCAACCCTGTGGCAGTGGTACCATCTTGAAAAATCACTGAGAAAAAAAACAGCTTTTTGGCCTATAACTTCCGATTCAGCCATCAGATTTTAACAAAACTCACACAGTACTTGAATCTTACTCTATGTAACATTTGGTAAAAATTTGGTTGAAAAATTAGAATACGGCTGCCAGCTATGGTGATTTTTGTCTCATAAATCTTGCAAATTTGCTCAGCAAAATAAAGCTTTTTTCATTATAGCTTCCGGTCCAGTGCAGAAATCAAAACGAAGTTCATGCAGCAAATGGACCTTAATGTGAAGTAAATGTCGTAGGAATTTCGTACAAAATTCATGAAAGGGCTGCCAGCTATGACAATTTTTGTAATTTTCTGGAATTTCTTGACTGAGCGATTATGTCATTAGATTTACAAATGGGAATAATCCTAAAATGAAAATTAACAACAAATATTAACGTTTTAAAAATTTGAAAAGTTTTGATGGTGGCAACCCTAAAATTCTTTTCACCCGTAGAGCTTCCAGCGCAGTGATTCAATCGAAACGAAATTTACTGGTTGGATTTAACTTAACGTCAAGCAGATTTGGTATATATTTTGCTCTGCTGCTGAAACAGGGTAACCAGTATTAGCCATTTTCATAAATATTGCACCAACAGATGCTTCAAATTACATACTCATATGCAAAGCATTTCCGATAAAAATAAGGAACCAATTTTTAAATTTTCCGAGTTTTGAACATTTTTCGGATGGCAGCCTCAAACAACGTTTAACCGCTGAAACTTTCGATGAAATCCTCCGATGAGAACGAAATTCAAAGAATAAGTTGATTTAAGTATGAGCTTGTTATAGTAAACTTATTGCTGCTTCGTTGGGAAAGTGTTGCCAGCACTGAACATTTTCATCATTTGTGTTATAGTTTAGTTTTGTTGCATGAGATAAGGAATGGTTGATATGATTCTACAAAAAAGTGTATTACGTCTTTCCAAATTTTTTGGTCACTCAAAGACAATTTCTTCGAAAATTAGTTTTCTAGCGGATCAGGTGCGCTAGAGTTTTTTTTAAATCTAATTTCAAAATTAAAAACAACAGTGAATTTTCAATACCAAATAGTATGTTAAATGTTATTTAGATTTTTTTTCGAATCTCAGTATCGGCTTCTAAAAAAACCTTTCAGCAAGAAAAGGAAACATGATGCTTTGACAAGTAACAACCAAAGGTTCGTATAACTTAGGTAGCGGAGAAAGGGAATATCTGAAGTTGAGGTTGAATAGCAGCAGTTGAGTGCACAGTGCAGTCTTTTCTGTTCGTGTAACAAGTGAAGAACATTAACTTTGTTATAAGTCAATGTACTTATATATGTGCATACACCAAATTCAAATAAACTATAAAAGCAAAGGGACTGCAAAAAATTTTAGTATTTAAATAGAAAAATATTAAATTTTGTTTACTTGACTTGATAGAACTTTCGCTTCTTTAACTTTTAATGTTGCTATTTCGAAGTAAATTAAATTGTTGGTACGTAAAATCTTGTTTTTTTTTTTTTTAAATGGTGAATATTCCACCAATAGTGCTTACAAATCTCAATTATTTCTAAAACAATGTTTGAATTGTTAGGTCGATTGAAAAGAAAAGGATCACCTTCACCGCAGGTACCTCACTCGTTGGTCCACAGGCAACAACTTCGATCGCTCCAGAATTTGGTGAAACCGTCACGCCGAAGTATTTTCCCCATAAAACCACACTCGCCTGTGTAGAAATAACTGTTTTTTTTTCATTTTTCTTTCCCATGAATGGAACATCGTTCTTGGAATGTCGAGTACATTTAAAGTTGGTATTCCAAGAAAAATGACATCTATGGGCCAGGATCAGCGAGTTGTTTTGAATGCATTCGACCGCCGTTTGCAATGAAACACACGGAATCGATAACAGTTGCCTATTCACAGTCTTTTGTTAATGCTATTTCATGTTGGGACAATAGTTTATATTAAATCATTTCCCTGTCTTTGGTGGCTGAACTTTAAATCATGATTATTTTCTTATTGCAATTTCATTGAAATTGAAACTTGACTCGAGATTGATACTTTCAAAAGTAGAGTTTTGTGTCAGGCTACCACCCTGCTTAGCTGCTCTTTGAAAAGAGTGTAAAGTTACTCTCAAAACTCTAATTCCTAAAACACTACGAAAATTTAAAACAAAGCAAATTCACTTGAACTGCAATGATGTATCGCAAACTCAGAACAGCAATATTTAAGGAAATGAATCAACCATATACATATATACATATACGAAATTTATTGAAGCAATTTTACTACAAAGATAAAATCTATTAATAGAACAAATCGATACAATAACTACCTCAAATATTCCCTTTGGTTTCTCTGCTACCTAAGTTCTATGAGGTTTTGGTTGTAATTTGTCAAATTCGCGTACACATGGCGTACTATCTCTATCTTCCTGTTCGCGGAGGAAAAGTCTGTTGAATTTGCCCATAGTGCCCATAGTTTTCCTTCACTACTGCTAACGATCTGATTCAGGCAAATTGCTTTAATTCTCACTGCTGTTTTCATTTCCTTATATATCTCTTTTTCTGAGATCGCAAATTATAGATTCCACTCTCAGAAGAGAGAGATATAAGGAAATGAAAACAGCAGTGAGAAGTGAAGCAATTTGTTTTAATCTGAGCGTTAGTAGTAGTGAAGGAAAACTATGGGACCGTGGGAAAATTTGACAGACTTCTCCTTACTATAATTTTCATCCAGCAATAAAACTGAGTTATAAGTAATACATGTTAAAAACATCAAAAAATTTGAAAGACCAAAATTTCCAGCAATTATCGAAAGAGGCTCAACTTATATGCACATAGTCACACAAAAAATTGTGTTTTACAAACAATATGTTGTTTGATTATGAAAAATAGAAACATCAATAACAAAATTTAGCTAAAATCTATGTAGCTAAAATCTATGTCAAAAAAGAACTCGGACATTCAATTTTTAATAAAATTCTAGAATATTATAAGAAATTTTGAATCTGTTGTTGCCAGTCTGTTATTTTTCAAGTTGAGCTTTAATCTATCGGGCATGGACTTTACAAGTTTTTTACGGAAGTAAGGATCAATTTTTGCCCATTCAGTCTGAAGTGCTGACTCCACATTTTCCTATGTTCCAATGATATGATTTTTTAATTTGTTCTTTTGTATTTCTCATAGCCATGATACTGCATTTTATTATTGTTGTTCCTATATTTCATGAGCAAACAATAAATAGTTGTCAAAACTTATTGTCTTTGCTTTGAAACGTATTCTTGGAATATTTTATTCTCTCTTGGAATATATAAGTAATTATGTACGTCCAACTTCTTTATCGAGCCACTATAGGTACGCGAGCATTTTCAAAAATTGTGTCATAACCGTTTATCCATATAGAAAAGCAACTATTTCATAAAGGCTATTAATTTGTGATCAGCAAGTGGTCACATCAGTCAGGTATGTACTATGAGCTGATGTCTGATAAAAACCAGTGCATACTTTCGATACCACTTAGTTAAAAAAAATTCATTTTAATCATTCTACCACAACAATTCAATTTTTTTCAACTTTTTCACTAAAACAATACAGATAATTAGTGAGTGTTTGTTTTTGAGTGAAGAACGATATTTTTACCAAGTTGTTTTAGGTTAGGTTAGGTTGAAGTCGCAGCCGATCAACAGAGGCTTGACGACCAACACACATAGGCACAAGAGAGGCCCGTTATGATGGCGCAATAATTAGTGACTCTCGCCTACTCACTAAAATCAGGAAATCATCTGCTTCCTTTGACAAACCGGACTATCCCCTTTAAATTGACCAAGGAATAGTTCCGTCAGCTTTCAGAGAAGGGGTGCACCAAGTGCCACTAACCTTCTCCTTGCCAAAGCTGGACACTGGTACATGAGATAAAGGACGGATCCCTCATCGTCCTCAGAGCCACAACTCCGACAGAAATCGTAAAACTGTACGCCCAATCGTTGCGCATGCCGTCCTATGAGACAGTGGCCCGTAAGAATGCCCACAGTGCTACGCAAAGCGTTTCGAGTTAAGTCTTAAAGCTGCCTGGTGCAATGCGCAGCCATGGATACCCAGGACTGCCTTTTTATCACACAGAATGATTCATCTGCCCAGGATTTCCTAGCGTTCTCAACATATTTTTACCTGATGGCCAATTTGATCGATATTATTGGTATAACTATTGAGAAGGAGCAAAAGACCTCTGGTAGCAAGGTTCCAAGTCTTGCTAGCTCATTGACCTCACAGTTGCCCTGAAAACCCCAATGCCCTGGTACCCAAATCAATTGAACAACCGAATGTCTAGATATTCCCCTAAGAGATGCACGGCATTCAGCAACAATCATAGACAATGTACAAGGACCAGCAAGGGATATAATAGCCGCTTGGCTATCTGTGAAAATGCCAATATTGACCCTAAATATTAAATTGCACAGAAACCAGTCGGTTGCCTGATAAATAGCCACAACCTCCGTCTGAAAGACACTACAGTGGTCTGGTAGACGGAGGGACAGCTTAAGATTCAGTTTATTTGAGTAAACAGCACTCCCGACCCTATTGTTTAGCTTTGAGCCGTCAGTGTTTACATGGATAAGCTCACTTTTGAAGGTGACACCATCACACCATTCATCCCTATCCGGAATGCGAGTTGTGAACTCCAAATCCAGTAGGTATTGCGGAGCAATGTAGTCAACATTCGCTGGTGCGGGTACTCGCTCGGTAAAAATCATCGCATGACCGAACTCAGTTCTATTCCATGCTGAGATACAATTTAGCCTCACAGCAGCAAGATAAGCTTGCTACAAAATTAGTAGATTGATTGGCAGCCAAGGTAGCAGCACAATAAGTGCCTTGGTAGGGGTGGAGCGGAGCGCTCCAATTGCCAGTAGTGCAGCCATCCTCCACACTTTTATAAGCTTACGTTTGCAAATAGCTTTATAAGCAGCCTGCCACCAGAACGCCACTCCAAACAATAGAATTGGCTCAACCAGAGCAGTATAAAGTCAAGCAACAGTACGAGGCTGCAGTTCATAACTCGTCCTTATGGCTCTTTTACAGCAGTAAAGTGCGTTGAAAACATTCCGAGCTCTTTCCGCTACATTGTAGTTCCATAGAAGCTTCGAGTCAAGGATCAGCCCTAAGTACTTGACCCTCTGGCTCAAGTTAATGGAGACCCCATTCAATTTGGGAGCTCAAAACGAGGAACTTTGTATTTCATTGTAAACAGCACTAGTTCCGTTTTAGTAGGATTCACATTCAAGCCGCACTCACCACTACAAGGGAGTGATTTAACCTCTCCGATAGCATAGATAAATACTTTCCCCACACTGCTACAGCTATGTCGTCTACATTAGCAATCACTTTGCAGCCAGGACGACCCAGCATCATTAAAAGAGTATTCACCATGATGTACCACAGCAGGGGAGAGAGGACTCCACCCTGAGGTGTGCCCATACTGACTCCTCGTCTTACGCTGGCATTCCCCAGGGAAAAGATTACCAGTCTACTTTTGCGAAGCTGCACAATGAAAGCAATCAGTCGCTCATCCACATGCAGCACCGAGAGAGCCTCAACAATGGCGTTAGAATTTAAGTTATTGAAGGCCCCCTCGATGTCCAAGAAGGCGGGAAGTGTATACTCCTTAAGAGCAATAGATTTCTCAACTTGCTTAATAAGGACGTGAAGAGCAGTCTCAACAGACTTACCTCTGGTATAAACGTGCTGCGACTGCGAGATCACCATAGGATCGATTAATCTTTTAATATGGTAATCAATGATCCTTTCCAAAATCTTAATCAGGACGAAGTTAAGACTTATTGGACGATAGTCTTTCGGCTTTACATGCGTAACTTTTCCTGCTTTAGGGATAAACACGACTCTGGATTCCCGTCAGCCGGTGGGAACATACGAGAAGTGTAGGCAAGCGTTGTAAATCTCTCTGAGCCAAGGTAGCGATACTTAAATGTACTGCTGGATGTCAGCCGCAAGGATGCTATCAAGCTCTGGAGACGTAAACGGCTAAAAGGAGTTAAAAGACCACCTCACTTAAAAATTTAATATAACTGTAAGTTTGATCCGTTTGGTGCACCGCTTCTAGAGGGCATAAATTGCCCAAAAAATGTGCGTCCATTAGAATGTTTAGAGTATCTGCGCTCGAACTAGTCCAAATGACCTCAGGGTTCATGATGCACCCCATAGCCTTCGGTGTCGTGCTTGAGACCTTACGAAGGCGATTTGCCTCTCTGAGACTCTCTACGTTTCCACACAAGGATCTCCATGAGGACCTCTTTGCCTTGCGTACTGCATACTTAAAAACCTTAAACTTCGTTTTATACAGCGACCAGTCATTAGATCTTTTCGAGCTATTGAACTCCCTCCTACATTCTCTCCGCAGGGTGCTGATATCCATGTTCTACCAGCATGCTTCCCTAGACGCGGAGTTGATAGAACCAGTAAGGGTTTCAACTGCCTGATCCAGTTCATGGTAGCAGTCAGTGCTCTTAGAAGCAGTTTCCAGTGAGGATCAAACCAGAGAATTAAATAACTTCCAGTCCGTCCTCTTTCTGTTAATAAAGGCTACCTGCTCGGCAGAGGTGCGGCCATCCACGTCGTACGATATGGACCTATGATCAGAAAATGAACACTCCCGTAGAACATTCGAGTCACGGAGAAGATGCGAGTGCCGCTCACTAATCAAGGTAATATTAACCACCTCCCTACGGTTTGAGGTATGGAAGGTTGGTTCGCTACCAGTATTGGCGATAAAAAGGTCGTGGGCAATGATGAAATCAAAAAGTGCCTCACCTCGGCCATTTGTGTTGGAGCTACCCCATACTTCATTATGAGCGTTAGAGTCAGCTCCCAGAATCAGAGGCACAATAGTTTTTGTTGTTTTGGTTCTCCGTAAACTCAAGGTCAAGGGTTAGAGATTACTGAGACATTCATTTAATTTCCCATGCAATCCGGAAGCGAAAATTCCGCTTTTAGAGTTTTTAGTACTCAGTAGTCGAATCGATTATGTTACCAATATATATTTTTTACATCCACTATTAGACGGTTTGGAACTTCTAAAATGGGGAAACTTAGTGCTTATAGATACAATATCAACAAATTATTGCTACCTACGTTCCGATCAGACAAATCTATGAAACCTTACTATATCAAAAACTCCACTATGGTCTAGGTTGTTTGTTTATCATTTTATAAAATTGATGGAATACTTCCGTGTTCTTAGATTTTTCGAGTACCTAGCAAACGAAAGCTATGAAAAATATTACATAGAGTGTAAAAAAAACCATGCCAAAAAAACAATGTAAAGACTCATTCTCCCAAACCATGAGAGCATTTAAAATAAAACCGTTACCAGCATATTGATGTAACGGCAGATATTCAATTGATTTGTGCAGTCGGTATTTATCAAAAATTACATTCCCAAGCGAATCTATAACAACCTCGTTGTCGTTGAGACATCCTTTACGGTTTTTATATCATTTCGAATCCACTTAAATCAGTTTTACTGGCATCATTCCGATGAAATCGAAACAGCGAGCAAATCAAATTTTTCATCAACTTCAGTGAAACCGTTGACCGAAATGATGTACGGCGAAATTCGATTTGTTCGTCATTTCGTCATTGAAATGCGACTTCATTGCTCAACAGTAAAAAAAAGTCACAAACTCGATACAAATTTTATCCAAAATCGCAGCGCGGAATGTTGCGGCTGGCAATGTTGCCCTTTCGCCCTTAAACACGCCTCTGTGTTTGTATGTAAGTATGTAAGTATATATATATGTATGTATGTAGGTATTTGCAATCTGGTGTCGTAAAAATGAAATATCAATCATAAAATCACATTGGATCGGGAAAAATAACAATCTGTTCGACAGAAATGGTAACGATGGTCCCAGGAGAGAGTTGAAAATAGCTCGATGAAAGTACGATTCTCGTCTCCATTATGATAACAGTATGTATATGAGCAACAAATGGCACCCCTGACGAAATGTAAATCAATATCTTCAGGAAATAAAGGTATCTTCCGTGTTATAACGCTACTGGGATTCCAGACGGTCATTAAAAAAGGTAGAAATCGCTCTGATGTTCAGAAAGGATGTGCACTCGGATAATTACGGAAAAAGGTCGGAGTAAATCAATTTTGCAGATACATTTAAAACGTTCCTGATTTTTATCGCAGGTGTTGTTGAGAATTCATTGCTTTGTCGCTACCTATTGTTTTGGGTCTGACTAAAGATAAGTGCATGCACATTGCTTTTACTAGATTTATGTGCAGAATTTTCACATCAGGGCTATTTTTATTTATTTCAGGAAAAAGTAATTGTTATTTTAAATAATTAGAGATTTTAGCGATTTATTAGATACATTATTCTCTACTTTGATAAGTATTAGAGCCGATATACGTTGTCTAAGCCAATTTATATACAAGAAGGGAACTGTGATCACAAATTGATAACCTTTATGAGTAAATAATTTCGTTGAATATCAGTCGAGGTTGTTAAAATTTGTAACAACTGACGTAAATAAAAATTAATGACATCACATTGCACGTGGTCACATCAGTCAGGTATGCACTGTGAGGTGATGTCTGATGAGAATCAGTGCATACTTTCGAAACCACTTGTTAAAAAATTTTCAAATTTTAACCATCCCGCAAAAACAATTCAATGTTAAATATATTAATGATTATATTATTTTTAAGTTTTTTACTATATATTTACCATATAATTAAATAATATGTGTTCAATATAATCTAGACTAAGTTATTGGAACAAGTAAATAGTATCCGCTCAAACAGCCACCAAAGCAACTGCTCAAATATGTAGATACACATTGTGTACCTATTGCAATTATTTCACGCTAATCAGATTCCGTGACAAATGGAAGCAGTACGTATGATAAATGACTACGAACTCACCTTCAGAACATCCTTTTCCAGTTTTCCCGAATGGACACTGACACCACATTCTGTTATTTGCTGATACAATTGTTGGAAACGCGCTCGCAGAAGGACCACTCGAGGCTACTCCGCTATCGGTTGCACTGCTCGTTGTCACTTCATTCACGTACTCGCAGGCTCCTTCTAATCCACAGTCGAGAAGACAAGGCTCCCTGCAAGATAAATTATTCAATTTAAAATAAGATTTAGCACAGCAGCTGACTCCGTGTAAGAATTTGACAGGGTGGCACATCCTGAAACAGACCAACAAATAATTGATCATTTCGCAAGCCTCATATCTTCGTTCGAAGAAGACACTCGACATGTTGCTCATACAAAAATGATACCTCAACAAAGTTTAATGTTATTAAGCTGCATTTTTAATTTGCGGATAATGGCAAACGGTTGTATGGTAATTTATAATTTCGTACGTGCAATGTAAACTAAAAAACAATGAACACAAAAAAGTTTGAGAGTTGTTGATAAGTTCAGTCGCATGAGCATCGGTTTATAATGGTAGCTTTTAAATCAATAATAATATATGTATTTGTTCGGAGATGAGCAAAAAATTGTTCAGTCTCGCCTCCCAAGTCCTGAATCACCTTTGAATCGGTAAGTGCCAGCACAGGTATCTTCCCACCAAGCCAAAAATACAACTCAACAAAAAATCGGGAGCTGTATGAGGGACTGCATACTTATATAACGCGCTCTAGAAATTTAGCAGCTCTTCTGACTGGGCATAGGCAGCCCCGGATCTAGGGGGGGTCAAGCCGGAGCCCGTGCCCCGGGCGGCAAGTTCAGAGGGCGGCAAGTTCAAGCTTGGCAGATGAATACACTCCTCAGCATTATCGCAACTTTGCGATAACAGACGCGTAGTATAGTAAACTAATAAATAAATAAAAGTAAAAATATTTATTTCGATCAAAGTAAGGCTTATAGTAGGTTATTATCAATAAAAACACAAAGCACTTTAAATATAAACATAAAAGACACAGATAAGTCCACTTCCCTGTGCCGAAGGCGATTAAGGAAACGAGCTGGTTTCCGTAAAAGGCACCTCCATAGTGGTGAAGTGAACCTATTAGCTATAGTCTTTAGAATGCTGTTGGGACTGTTCTATTTTCTATGGAACAAGGATATAGTTTTTTTTGCAAATGACGGTTGTAAAGCCATCATTCTGGTACTACATAGACATCTCTGATGCACTGCAGAAGTAGGGCAATCCCATCATCATCCTGAAGATATTATTATATTGGACGATTTTTTGGTATATTCGACAAACAGGTTCACCGTGTGCAAGCTCTGGCAATAACCCTGGAAAAACGTTGCCTTAACTTCCTTAGCACAACAGAAAAATTTGCGAGCTAACATCTTACCTGACTGCCAAAGACCTGCGCTTCCTTTCAATATCAGCATCGTCTTTAAGATTGTTGGCAATGATATACCCTATCGTACTTTAAGTACATAGCTTATTCTCCTTGGGGCACGTAGACATAGATAGGCCAACAATAGCGCTCGCCCTGTGCCCACGAGACACGCGGTCGCACTGCGGCTGGTTCAATGGCAGTGTGCAAATGGAACGCACTTACATTTGAGAGCGGTTAGCGTCCTTGCGAAAGAGATACAGCTATATTTAGACAAATCCTGCGTATTGTTATGGATGCTCTATTGTATCTATCAAAAACTGTCTTTCTTTTCGTTTGTCCCCCAAAACCCTTAGCGACCTCATCATAAATGTTTTCAACCTGGTCAAGGGAGCCTCTTGAATTTAATATTCCTGCTCTCCAAACATAATTCAACTCTTAAGTTTCAACTAGAACAGTTAAAAAAGGGACAAGTATCATATTTATCAAAGACAATACAAAATGAAATTATTGACATAATGGCAAAAAACAGTTAGAAATAGCATTCTAAACGACATCAAAGAAATAAAATAATGCACAATAATGTTCGACTGGATTCCAGATATCTCGCAAACTGGCGATGAATGTGAAATAAAAAAAAATCATTGATTTCATAGAAGCTGCTGGAAAGGCAGGAGATTACGTTTGTCAGCAGATTATAGAAAAATTGACAGTTTATGGTTTAGATATTAGACAACGTCCTGGCCAATCTTAAGATAATGAGTCCAATATGACTGGCACCTATAACGAAGTGCAAGTCAGGATTGCAGAAAAGAATTAGCTGACCGAGTTCAAACCGTGTTTGGCTCACTCCTTAAATCTTGTCAGTGTCTATTTTGGCTCAACATGCCCGGAAGCCACCTATTTGGAGTAGATCAAAAAGTAAATTGCTTTATTGTCGTTTCCAATACTCGGTGGGATACTATGTTAAAACCTATTTAAATGGAAACAATCAGATGTCAGTCAAGATGGATAGCGAAACATGTCGCTTGGAAAGTTCTCTTAAATAATTTGCTGGAAGTGGTGGAATCTTTGGAGGAAGTTGAGCAAACGTCTCATACTTCAGAAGCAAAGTACGAGGCAGGTCATCTCTTAAATGCTTTAAAGAATTTTAAATATATTCTGAACTTGACAATTTGGCAAATATTCTTCGCGAAATCAATCGATATTGAAATTCAAAAGGAAGATATAATCCTTGCGCGTTCCGTCTCTTTAATGTATGCCCTGATGAAAACTTTGCAAGAAATGAGAGAAAATTCAATTGAATATTGAATAGAAGAAGCTAAAGAAGTTGCTGGAAAAATTGGCGATGAATCTTTTCTGCCAAATAAACGAGTTCCGATGTGCAAAAAACAATTTTATGAAATGTATGATGACGAGCCACGCCACGACTTCAACTTCAACTTGTTCAACTTTTTGTTAAGACCACAATGATGGTATTCGATCGAATCTTATCAGAAATTAAAAAGAGGATTGATAGTGCTACCACGATGAATTTGAATTTTATATTTTTCAATGGCACTGAAGTCTTGAATATGTCAACGGAAGAACTGCAGAAGCAAGGAGTAGATCTTTGACGATAATATGTGCAAGACTTAAACACTGTCGAATTCTGCCAAGAACTCTACGTTTTTCTTCCACTTTTATTTGGAGACATAAAAAATGCTAAGGATTTCAATCTCTTGCAACAGATCTATGCGCATGATTTGCAGGATTCCTTTCCTAATATTTGTATGCTCTGCGAGTTCCTACACTTCCTACTAAATCCGCAAGCTGCGAAGGAAGTTTTAGCAAACTTAAACTTAAAATTATCTGTGATCGTAGATAAGCCAGGAACGTTTATAAAGTCTGGCAATAGTAACAATAGAAAATCTAACTGCACATGAGATTAATAATGACAAGGCCATAGATTTGTTTACAGAACACAAGGCTCGAAGAGTAAAATTGTAATTTCAATGTGAAACACTCAGAAGGGAAAAATTTAAGGAAACGAAATAAGCGTATACATGTAAAAGATAAAATCTATAATTATAACATATTAAAAGAATTACTACCTCATATATTCTCTTTGGTGTCTCCGAAACTTAAGATCTACGAGATTTTGGCTGTAGCGTGTCAAATCTCTATCTTCCTGTTCGCGGAGTAAAAGTCTGTCAAATTTGGCCATAGTGCCCATAGTTTTCCTTCACTACTACTAACGCTTTGATTCGTTCCTATTGCTTCACTTTTCACTGCTGTTTTCATTTCCTTATACATCTCTCTTCTGAGGTACAACAAAATAATTACTTTTAATCTCACGTTTTATTTCAGACCCTATCCTTTCATAGACCCTATCCTAATTAAAATATACATATGTGCGACATGTTCATGAGTTTTCGGAAAAAATATAGGCTTAACAGAGAAAAAGCAGTGCTAGACCGGTCGTTGTAGCGTTCTTTGGGGGAGGCCCATGTCCATCAGTGGGCTGAAATGATGATGATGATAAAGGTAAAAATATTGGTGATCGGGGGCGGCATTTTTCAGTGCTTGCCCCGCCTTGAAAAAATTCAAGATCCGGGGCTGGCGATAGGCAATGACAGTTGGAAACTTAAACACGAATAATTTATGGCGATGACACATAAAAAAACAAGTAAAATCAAAATGTCTTATGACATTCCAAAAATAACGATATTATTGATACATATCGTTATTTTAGTAGAAATAGCACAAGTCCTAAATTATGCAAATAAAGGGAAAGTATCCTAAGAAATTGAATATGCTTCTAAATTGTAATTAAAATGATAGTTCCAGCCGGAACGTCCAATTGTTGTCAAATTGGAATACATGAGGACCAATAGGCGAAGCTCAATGGCAATAATAGCATCTCAGATTGGATTTTACTTAATAGTCCGGGGAAATCTAACATGTTGCTTCGGAAAAATTAGGGGAAAGCTGAATTTTGGTGTGAACCTTGGTACTGGCGTGTTGAACAAAATGTCAAAAGTCCCCATCGATCCAAGTGCTGCGTCACTTTTTATACGGGTTCAAAGGTCACCAAAAGTGACCTTTCCAAAATATCTCAGTAACGGTTACGTCTTCAGAAAAACAATGTATGACGAATTTGTAGCTTAAAAAATTTCCAACAAAAAATATTATATAACTTTTTCCTGTAACCATAACGGTTTTTGAGATATATTGGTCTAAACATTTGTAACTAACAGCATCCTCTTTCTTAGGGCATGTAAATATTATCCGATTTTGATTACGACTTGGCATGTTTGTGAGTTTGTTTTTCTATGTTTAAGAGGCGCATGAAAAAAACATGTAAATAAACTTAACAACCATGCTCCAGGGTAGATGAAAAAGCGTGCTCCGAAAAGTTTCCCCATCCCCCTTTGCCATGAAATGGTATCCTTGAGCATCCATCCCAAATCTTCCGAAATGGGCTCGTTGCCTACTCTTTGCACACTGTTCAACAAGATAGGATCACTTTTTATCCTGTAAACTGTCTATTATTGACATCGTGAGACTAGCCCTACACCCAAACCCTACCACCACCCTACCCATCCCCGCAAACGAACCATTCCGAAATAGCCGGTTTTTTAGTTTTTTTCCATACCGTCTTATCCCATGAACGATCAGGGCAAGGTCAAGCAATTTCAGGTGCAAATTGGTTTCGAGACGTGTCATGTCCCTTTGGCGCTACGTAGTCATCACAGGATTGGTAAAAAACTGATTATTAGGGGATAGTCTGCAGCGGGTTGAGCCCCTATAATGTCAAGAATGAGCGTTTACAGAATTATGCCATGTTTTTATCTTGCTTTTTCATACTCCTAGCGCCATGATATGTTACAAAACCTATTTTCACTTGCAATGTTGTTGTCTTGTTCTGCTTTTTCGTGGAAAATCCCATACCAATGATGCAGCAATACAGTTTATTTCCGAAAAGAGAGTAGCGAGCAGACGTCCCTACAAGTTATATGGCAAAGGGGGGCGGGGGGTGGTGGTAACTTTTCGGAGCACCCTTTTCCACCTATCCTGGAGTATGGTAGATAAGTTTGTTTACTTGTTTTTTTCATGCGCCTCTTGAACATAAAAAAACAAACTCACAAACTTTCCAAGTCGTAATCAAAATCGGATAATATTTACATGCCCTGAGAAAGAGGATGCTGCTAGTATCAAATGTTTAGATCAAAATATCTCAAAAACGGTTATGATTACAGGAAAAAGTTATATAATATTTTTTGTTGGAAATTTTTTAAGCTACAAATTCGTCATACATTGTTTTTCGAAAGAATTGGCCGTTACTGAGATATTTAGGAAAGGTCACTTTTGGTGACCTTTGACCCCGTATAAAAAGTGACGCAGCACTCGGATCGATGGCGACTTTTGACATTTTGTTCAACACACCAGTACCAAGGTTCATACCAAAATTCAGCTTTCCCCTAATTTTTCCGAAGTTTCGCCTTTTTTATGTAGGATTTCACTGGGATATTAAGTTGTACTAGGCCATGTAATTGCATACGGACCCGGGTAACATCGTCAATATAACTACGCATGTGTAATGAATGTTCACTGGCGGGTGTCTTTCAGTCGCGCTGGAAAGTGGCACGTATTGCTCTAATTGCAAAGCGAAAGGGAGAACCTAACACACCATTAGCGTACATACCTCTCTACATGCTTGATACTGCGGGAAAACTGCTAGAAGGGCTGCTGAAACCTTTGCTCAAGGTGACGTTACGAAGAGGTTACGACCTTTGGAAAGACCAACACGGGTTCAGCAGTGGCCTCTCAACAATAAGTGCCAGCTGTCAAGTCATTAGGGTGGTAGCAGGCCCGGACTGGGACCATTTGGGGCCCTCAGCTAAAATCTGTAAAGGGGCCCTCTACTGCGGGGTCCATACCCCCAGCAAACGAGGGAAAATTTTTGAAAATTAGTTGCTTGAAAACAATGAAAACGCGTTTTTACGCTATTTTTGCACTTAAGCATAAAGAAGAAGAAATTCAGCTAGGTTTTTATGCGAATTTTATGATTTTCGACTTTTCTTGACTTTATTGTTTGTTAAAATAAGAAATTTACAGTATTTTTAGGATACCACAACACTACAAAACACATGCTGTAGAGCTACCAATAATTACAACGGAGTTCAAAATAAAGTGCAGTATCTTATTTACACCAAAGTATTAATGAATTATGTCAAAGTTATATGTGTAGAAAAAATAATGACAAACGGATTTTAGGGATTAGAAAAATAATACTAACATTTTTTACAAAATCCTGTGTATTTAACAGTTTACAATGTTGTTATACTAGAATAGAAGGGGCTTAACTGAGATGATTCGACATTTTACTCCCCTAGCTCAAAGGTAACAGCTTCTTTGTAAGCAACTCACTTGTTAAAGCTACTTCATCTATTATTTTATTTTTGTCCAAATCATAAAATAAATCCCTTTCAACATTAATAAAAAACAGATTGGACATAAGGTATTGGCCTAAAGACGACCGATGTCGATTTTTGACTATTTTAAGTTTAGAAAAAACTCGTTCACATGTGACTTGGGTACAAGGTATGGTAAGAACAAATTTATATGCTATATACAGGTTGGTAAACAGTCCAGATTGAGTAAGTTCAAACAGAACAGAAAAAGCACATGTCAAACACTGGAAACATTGTCTATTTTCAGAGCAGTAAATGTCAGCATTTTTTTACGCTTCTTCGGTTGGGCCCTAATCGTCTTCTTCGTCACTGCATCTATCTCCGTAGTTCTCAGTGGACTCTGCTGCTATGAAGTTGCTGTATTGTTGTGCAAACTGTCGCAATTTTACACAGTTTAGAAACATTGTGCAGGGCATCTGTGGGAAATGTTTCGAGTTTCAAGATAGAGTCAAACTTTTTGGGGTCCAGCCAAGAGCAATCCTGTAAAACGCCTTTGTTTGCGCAAAATATTTCTTCAATACTCATCCTCGTACAGTCTAAAATATCAAAATATGCAATTTTGTAATGTTGAACTGTTGAAATAGAACCAATAATCATATATCTTTTGATTTTTCACCGGGTATCAACTTTTTCTTTGACGTTCTTCTTCTCTTAAAGTCCAACTCTAACTCGACATCAATGTCATTTTCGTCTAGCTTAAGATTAACTGCACTGGCATAGGTTTTTGTTTTTGCGTACAATACTTCAAAATGCGCGTCATTCCTTCTGTCCTTAATTTGCTGGAGCAGTGTTTGTACTAAGTTCCAAGCTAAAGCATAATCAATGGTTTTACTTTGCAAGTACTTAGAAACAGGGGAAGTGACCAAAAACAAATCTTATAAAACAAACGACATATACAAGTTTTCAAATTTGGACCATTGACTTATCAGGTTTCTTGCTGTGAATCGAGATTTGCTGTCAAAACTTCCATCAGAGATTTCTTTTGAAACAGAAATAAAATTTATGAATTTAGCTTAATTAACACTGTCTTCACTGATTAAAAATTCTTCATCAATAATTGATGAAAGAGCCTTATGTTTGCTCCACCACCTCGTTGCCCCTATTTTTTGCAATCTGTACAACTTGTCATGAGCAGTATGTTCTCTTTTTGTTTCCTTTTCCCAGACGGCCATTCTCTTGTGCGATGACCTTAGAAATACCGCAGATTCTTCCACTAATCCAAACAAGTTCTCAGCTTGTAGTAACTTTACTGTTGAGTCAGCTACAACTAGGTTCAGTACGTATGCCATACAGTGAGTATAAATAAGGTCTTCATTTTCTTTTTTTAAATGGGCTTGTAGCCCATTGTAACAGCCTTTCATGTTGTTGACTCCATCAAACGAACAAGCAATAATATTTGACGTTGCAATGCCATACTCAGATAATTTTAATTTTATAAGCTCGTACAACGCTAGTCCACTTGAGTCATCAACAATTGCAATCTCTAAAAGTCTTTCATACTATTTTCCTTGAACGACATAGCGGACGCATATTACCGATTGGTCCATTACAGCTATATCTTGGGTGCTGTCCACCATTACGCTGTAGATAATGCTATCCTGGAGGTCTTTCGAAATAATGTTTCGACCCATCGAGCTAATTTTCTTGATTAGCTTGTTAATGAAAGTCTTTGATAAAAAAGTCAACGGTGATCCTCGTCCAATGGGCTTATTAGATTGCTTTCCTGTGGCTTCTCTTTTGTCCTTTATTTTTATTCTGTGCTTTTTGCTGTCTTCGATACATTTTTTTACATGGCTTTGCAAAATTACACCATAATTAGCCGCCAACATGGCCAGTTCAAGGAAATTACCATGATTTTGTAAAGAATCGAGAGCGTAGGCTGCTTCTGCTGTGTCACCTCTGTAGGCAATACCTTGTCTTCCTATAAACAAAACTATATCTATCAAACGTTGTATCTTCTAGTTTGAATTTCTCTTTCATGCTCTTTAGTTTGGTTGGTATTCAGGAGAGTTGAAATATCATAGCCCTTTTGACTTTGAAAAGCTGCTTTCGCAGCAAGTTCATGATGGGTAGAGTTTTCGTGTTTTTCTACTCATTTATACACATTTTTTGAAGAAGCATCATAACCAGTAATAAAGATGGGGTCTCTGTGTCCTTTATCTCCAAAAGCCATACAGCACGAACAGTACACTTTATTCAGCTGAATTGAATATGGTAACCATTTACGGTGTATTTTTTCACCACTTGACAAATGTCGGTAATAAAGTTTAGAAGGCTCAAATGGCAATTTTGTACCTTTTCCTTCTACAACTTGAATAGGGTGTTTTTCCATGAACGCTTTTTTAATCGTGATTGGATCACGTTCGTTTGGACAAATGAAACACCCAAGTTGTTGCTTAGCTGCATCACAGGTCTCCTGATTTTCTTCATCATCTTCTGAATCAGAACTGGAGCATGATTCGCCGACAAGAGATGATGGATGATGGTCTATATGTGGCTGATTGCAAGCAGGCGCCTCACTCCTTTCAACTGTACAATAAGAAGTTGATGCAGTTACAGCCTGATTTGAAGGCGGTAAAGTAATAAAAATAAAAATAATTCAATAAAACATCCCACTTTAGCTGCGATATAAATAATGAAAGATAGTATAATTACGAACAATGCTTTAAGGTAATAAAACCATGCAATAAAACCTAAAAAAAAATGATTATGGTTATAAAAAGCATAATGTAGAAAAACACTGTTTTCATTAGGGAATCCCCTTAACTATACTGTATCTGGAATTAATTATGATTTTCAAAATCATAACTAATTGTAGTTACAATATAATTAAGTTCAAACATTGCTCGTAATAATTACATTTTGACTAATGATGAATAAACCGACAAACTATCCACATTTTGCATAAAGTACCTCCTTATGACGTTGGCCTTAACACATTTCTGTTATGAATTTATCCCCAATGTGAGAAAGTTTTTTATATAGTTTATTTTGTTTAAATTATAACAATTAATTAGCCCTATTAGTAAAAACCTTTGAAGTAAAAAATGCAAAACTAATATTGCTAAGTTTATTGCTAAGCAAAAACTTTTTTTTTTACGTTATGTGGGGGCCCCTTTGGGGCCCCCTTGGGCCGGGGGCCCTCCGCGATCGCGGACCTGCGGACCTGGCCAGTCCGGGCCTGGGTGGTAGAGTGGGCTAGACCTATAATAGGCGTGTTTTTTTGCTCCCCCTATCTATAACAGAACAATGCAGTCACATTGGGAACAACAACAACTCGAACTTTCCATAACAGGAGTTGTTGTTGTTTCCAATGCGTCTACATTGCTCTGTTATTGATAAGGGGAGCAAAAAAAACGCGCCTAATGTTTTTGGTAAGGCTGGACGTCCGTACTGCTTTTAAATCGTTGAGATATTGTACTCTCTTCAGTGAAATTTTCAGTTACTTTTCAGTATTTGCTCGCAATTGTACGAGACTACTTACAGGATCGCCATTTGATTTATGAAATGAATCAGAAAACTGTATGCAAAACTATTAGAGCTGAAGCAGTATAAGGACACATTATTCGGCCAGACATATGATGGTATTTAGCACCTCTAAATACCAAAAGACGTGTTCTTGGTGGGTTCTGCCGATGATGTAGCTGCTGTCATCACATCTAAAAATCCTCACCTTGCTCTCTTTAAACTCAGTCAAGTTATGACAAGGGTTGAAGGCTGGATGGAAAGCCATGGTCTTCAGCTAGCAACCAAAAAAACTGAGATTGAAATTGTGATGACGAAGAGGATACCAACCATTATACCCATGGCGGTTGGCTTCGAAAACCAGATAATTGGAGTGAAGTTGGACTCCAGGCTGGCTTCAAGCAGGCTAGGCTACGAGTTTGAATGGATCATGGACAATCATGCTTATTCGCGCCTCAGAACCTTAGCTTAATTGCGACCACGGTGAAATAAATTTCTACCTGAGCCAGTTCCTATCGGACCCTCGGCACATCACAGAATGGGGAAAGTTTGGAAGGAGTTCTGTAAGTATTGTGTTAAGGAAAGTGATGACACTCTGCATATTTTTTTCCATTGCGCCCGCTTCAGAAGGGTGCGACACATGCTTTTCTCTGCAATTGTGACGCCGGAGACAATTGTGGAGATAATGTTACGGTCAGATGACGTTTGGTCAGAAGTGTCAGCATATGTAGAGTACGTATTGCGCTTGAAAAGAGGAAGGATGACTCATAGACTTCAGGTAGTCTGACAGAACGGAAGTAAGCCGATGGGGCACTTGGTAGGAGCTCGACGGAGCTGAAGTAATGTCAAAGCGTTTCCGGGTCGGATTTCCATGGCGGGCGGGGGTGATGGTTTTAGTGAGTGCGAGTCTCACATAATCCTGTATCGCTCGACACCCACTCGAAAAAAGTCCATGTAATGCAAGTGCAATATGTTTCAAGGGCCTAATTTTTAAAAAAAACTGTTTTTTCGATAGGTCAACCTTGTTTCTAATGTTCAATTTCTTCCTTGTAATCCGGTTGTTGTGTATACCTAACTCAAAACCATAAGGCATTGATATACTCAAATATAACTGGTCGTAGCGCCTATCCTCTTCTGTGGCAATAAATGTAAAACAGTAGGCTGTTATTTTTAAGAGACGAGTCAAATGAACAGTGTCTGTTAAGTCATAAATTCAAAATATTTGGTTCAGAATCAGATGCTGATGGTGATTTAAGTATTTTGTTCCTGTGTTCCAAATACATACCGACGCTTACAAACCAGTTTTCTTCACCGTAGCTTGATTACAAGCTATGGTGGAAAAAACTGGCCTTGGCGATACATCTCGAGAGGCAGCTACTGCTGGGTTATTTCGGATAGTAAATAGTTGCAATGAAACATTCTTAACTGCTTATTTGATTTGTAGCGATCGTGGTCCAATATGATGAGCTACCATGGAATGCCAATAATGCTAAAACAATAGTCGAGTCAGTCCACTGATTAACACTCTGTCAAAATAGAACCGGGACTGAGTCATTTTAACGACCCGCGTTAACGTTATTTTAAAATCTTTTGTTTACTTGATTTGCCATCGCTGTAATCAGTTTTCAGGCGGAGACTGAGTGCAATCTGTAAACTTGTTTGATGTAAGCATCAATAAACATTATTTCACCTCACGTTAGTTCGACGATTTTTACAATGAAAAAATAAATATTCAGCAAAGAGTTTAGATCATCTGGAAGTTCATTCAGGAATATTTCAATTATAGGTGTTGATATTCAAATTGAAGTTAAAACTAATTCTCGTTATCTAGAATTAAATGCAGAGATGGATCCAAAAGTTTTAGTGAAGTGTTTTCCAGAAAATTTCTGGGTGAAAACATGTGTTCTTCCAAAACTATGCGGCTAAATACGGAATAGCTATTTTTCATGATTTCGTTAACGAGCTGAGAGATTTTTGACCAAAGTATTGAGACATTTAAATATGGTCCACTATTTTGTAAAAATATTTTTATTTGTTCCGAATAGCTATCGCTAGAAATTTTCGTAATAGAAGTCATCACAATTTGATGAAATTTAACAACAACGAATCATTTGTTTTGTATATTTGGGTAGAACTAATTTTATATTCTTTCGTAGAACTTAGTTTAGTCAGATTCAATTTATGATCACGAAGGTCTTATTTATATACAAAACAATATGCTAGAAAACTTTTCTTTGAACTGTTTTTTTAGCCATCCTTTGAGAGTAGGCTCCTTTTCTCAACCAGAATTGTAGTTTTTGAAGTATTTCTCCTATTTTCCTTTTTGTGCAATGGAAAATATTTA
This sequence comes from Nemotelus pantherinus, assembly GCA_963978885.1. Taxonomy (NCBI): domain Eukaryota; kingdom Metazoa; phylum Arthropoda; class Insecta; order Diptera; family Stratiomyidae; genus Nemotelus; species Nemotelus pantherinus. The sequence continues at coordinate 208,185,097 of OZ022264.1, read as the reverse complement.
TTACATTTTGATGTTACACCACAAGGGACAAAATATTATTATACAAGAAACAAATAAACGTTATTTCAGGCTTTTTATAAAGAATAATCACAGTTTTTTTTAAACAAAATAAACTATTTTATCTCAATCAAAAGGGAAGTTCAAAGTCTTTTATTCTAATAGCTGTTGACTGTTGATTATCGTATATTGCTACGGGATTGAAAAATCTCATACAAATTATTGAAACAGTAAATTGTGGTTAGATATATATTTAATAGGGAATATAAAAATTTTATTTATTATCATCATAATTGACTCTAAATTGAAAATTGAGTCACAAAAATATTCAAGCATGTACGAATTTTCCAGGCTTTTTGAAAACATATTGAAGAATTTCGTTCAATGCGATTATGGATATTCAAAGAAGCAAGGCCATTCAGGCGCTCCTGTCCCATCGTATTCCTCAAGTAGCTTTTGATCCTTCTCAACGTCAAAAATGATCGTTCTGGAGTTGATGTAGTTGCAGGTACTATGCTAAAACTTACTAAATTTCATTAACATTTTTGAATGACTCGCTATTAATTATCTGAAACATACCGTAAGTTTAAGTTTTGCATTTCACTTTTTTCTGCACGTAAAACTTCTAATCGAAAAATATTTACCAACAAAGCATCAAGTGCGTTTTGGATATTCAGATCCTGAATTCGTTGTCTCCACATTCTGACTTCTGAGATGAAATTCCCCTCTGAGCAATCCAATATCTCTTCATAAAATTTAAAAAGGTGTGCGCATTTGTTTTGATCAAATTTTTGTTTGAGAAACAATTGTCTGAAACTTTTAAAGATAGATTTGTGTTCTTCAAGCCAACTTTTAAAATGAGAAATGAATGTATCGAGGAACGGAATGTAGAATGCAATTCTATACTAATCTTCGACATTTTGGGTTTCAACGTTGCAACGACTTTTCTTGCCAATTGTAACGACGTGGCAATTTCATTGCGATCTCGTATTGGGAACAAATTCCACCAACATGTTCATAAATAACATGGCAAGATGAATATGCATTTTCTCGCTTCTCCCTGCATTCATTCAAAGTGTCATCTGCTAATTTGGTGGCTTCGCCTAGATCTTGGTTTTTCGATTGCAATTCCCGACTCAAAGGCAGAACAATCGAATTAACCGATTCCATAATGTGACAGGCGATTTGTAATTCAATTGTCGAAATCGCAATCAAAACTTGCGTAGCATTTTGTGAAGTATCACGATCATTCCACGTTTTTATTTCTTCTAATGCCTCAATGATGGCCGACTGCAATTCGACGTACATTGCAATTGCTTCATGAGACTAAGCCCACCTTGTAGGGCAAGTAGACTTCAATTTTTCTTTCTTTCACTTTTTTTATTTTGGAAATTTCTTTCTTCACAATGTCCTGTCTTTTAGGCCAGTGGAAAAATGTTTGAATTGATCCGATAGTTCCCAATGCGTTCTTTATTCCAGATACTTCGCAAGCTGCATTAAGAGCCAAATTGAAGCTATGTGCGGCGCAATGTACATAAATCGCCAGAGGGAAGTACGATCTCAAACAAGCCTGTGCACCACTAAATTCGCCACTCATTGCTGGAGCTCCATCGTATCCGTGATCATACATAAATGGGCAATCGACGCCGACATCATGTAAATAGTTTCTGATGAAATCCGCCAAACCTTGTCCAGAAACGTTGGTAACTGGCACAAATCCAAGAAAATCTTCGCAAATATTCAATTTTGAGTCCAAGTATCGATTGCAAATGAAAAATTGTTCTATGCTTGATATGTTGGTCGATTCATCTGGTAAAACTGACCGATTTTTCTCTTCTTTTATTTTCTGGAACGGATTGTGGATCAAACCGAGTGAAATACGAAAATAAAGTCCCCTTCATGTTATAAATTTTCCAATAGCCAGATTTTTCAACATAGCCTATAAATTATCAAATACACCTCTTGGGTATAATTAACCACCTGGTGGGAAAAGAAGGCGTAACTACTAATCATCTACTCGGGAACGAGAGCATGAGTAGTTGGTAGCAGCCAGAAGTATTCGCAAGTACTAAATAGTACGAATGAAACACGGGCATTGACAACTGACAGGCTTACACGGGCATTGACAACTGACAGGCTTAGAAGAATTTGACAAGACAGTGCTGCTATCGGATTGTCGTTGGCGTGGTATCCAAAATGATAAACACGTAAAATTCATAAATGATATTTGCTATGCGAATGCTACTAACGCCGGCAACCGCTGTGCCAACTCCGAAACAAAAACTATCAAATAGGGTCTCCAAACTAAGGAAAGATATATATACACTTCGAAGTGAAAAAAACCCCCCTAAGACCGAATTCTGGATCCGCGACTGGTCGGAACAATAACTTTTACAGTTTAAACAAATATAGGTTTGAACATTTGCCTTAGCACATCTGATATGGAACCATTTCTTACAGACTGCACATTGTACCTATATTCCTCACCAGCTCGACTCTGATCGAATGGTTCACAGCATATCAGGCAAAAATAATCATTTTCTGCACTTTTTTCATCAGACTTTTGTATCTTTACAGAAATTTTGCCTGTTTTCTGAATTGTTTTTCCCACCTTACTTTTATTTCCTTGTTTAGCTATCTTCTCTAGCTGAGTTGCCTTTTTTTCTTAGTTACATTTCCTTTCTTAGAAGTAAGTTTCTTGTTTTGTTTCAGTGCCAACACATTTTTCTCTTGTGTATCAGTTAAAACCACATTCAAAGACTGAAGCTTATGGGAACAATGTGGTGGATAGGATAGGATAGGAAAAAGACATTGTTTTTTTTAGCCATTTCGACAAAGTCAGTGTCCAAGTGCGAAAATGGTTGTCCAATAATAACTGTGCAGGATTGGATGGAGATGGTTTAACATGTTATATAAAATGCTTCATGAATATTTGGAATTCAATGATAGTCTCATCCAGCCGCTCGAGCCAATGCAACCTGGAGGTCAATTGCGAACAAAATTTGCCCCGTATTTAATTTGTGGGAACATAAATATACATGGCACCAAGTTTCCCAAAGTACTTACTGCTACGCACACAGTTACGAGAACTCCTTTTTCAACTGACGTAATGGAACCTTCTTCTTTAGACCCTTTTGGAACCAAAATTTTTATTGAACTCAAGATTATATTGAACAAGATGTGGCTCTGCTCAGGCTAGTAGCTTCTAGCAACCTCACAGACAAAGACTGATTGCGGTTTAAAAATACTGTCAATAAATCAACTCTTCTTTGTTTTTTAGCCACGATTGGGGCATAACAATATAGTACATTAGTGCACAAGTAAATACTAATTGTCTGACATCTTTTGGCGTTAATCCATAGAAAATTTGGTTGCATTTCGTTAGACATTTTGCCTCTTGTCCATCGCTAAAAACTTTTTTAATCTTTTTATAGCCAGCTGTAAGAGATCCCATAGGTTTGCATTGTTTCGCTTCTTTTTGCTTCTTGAGATATCTCGTCATAGACATATGATATATACCAAAGTCTTTTGTGATACCACGATTATTTTTAGTTTCGTCCTCCTATAAAATAGCTACCGCTTTCCCGTAGGTGTTTTCAGATATATTTCCACAGTCACTTTTAAAGTATTTCTCGCATTCCAAATTATTCAAATTAGTTCGATGCATGGAAATTAAAAAATCCTAGCAAAAAATGTTGGAGACATGTGAAAAACTCTTCAGTAATTTAATCTCTCAAAACTGTGATCAACCTTCTTTCTAATGAGGCAATGAAATCTAGGGCTAAACCTTTGAAGATTTAAGAATATTTGTCCTACTAGGACTAAAGTTTAGAAAAATGACCCTTTCATCACGAAAATGCATAATTAAATGCGTAGTATTAAAATCATATTTCACTTTGACAGCAATTCCAAACAGTTTGCTTTGAATTAGCGGAGACAAAGTTTAAACACCATTCTATTTGATGGGCTGTTGTACTGATATGAATCTTGAAAACAGTAATATCTTCCGAAAATCCTCCCTTCGGCACAGTAAACAACCTGGAAAACGTATAAATTTCCATATAGAACATAACGTCCATTGAATAGACACAGTGTCGTCAAAATCCTTCTTTTATTCATGAGTCGATCCTATTGAATATTGATGGAGTTTTATGAAACCAGCGTACATCTTCTTGCACTTCAGGAACATCTTTGTGTGCAAGTCGTATTACACTTTTAAAGTTCGTTCACCCTCCATATTGGTTTTGTAACGTTTCGGCGTCATAATCCGAAAAGAGGAGCAATAATACTATAAACAACACTAAAGTAAGAGTTATCGAGTGGCAAATTGTATGGGGTGGCATACGTCTTATTTGGAACTGACATAGAACATACAGCTACAAACATTGCATGGCATGAGTCATTGGTTTATCCTCGAACAAACGTGATTGGCGATGAACTGTTATTGCAGGTCGTAAGAGCTCCCAATGCCGACATCAGGAACGTACACATAAATATCCTTTCGTTAATGCCATTTTGGTTTTCCTTTGGGTGCGATTTTATACAGACGTTTTGTAGTTTTCTGTATTACTCGACGCAGTCAGGGCTACCGTACTCGAAAATTAAAATAACTCGAGAAGAAGTTCAATGAAAGTTTGCTCAAATCACCAGAACGCAACAATAACTGCAATAAACACTAAAACATGTATTTTGAAATAATAGACGTCATAATAACTACTAATCGATCGTTAATAGTGCTAGACATTTCCATGACCCACTTTCGAACATAGCATGTCCGATAGCCATTGGCATTATATAACACACTTTGCGTGTGCATAACTTAGCGATTATAAACTCGGCGCTGTTGATGTGGTTTGGACATCGTAGTTGACCTGCTATTAAATATTAAAGCTTTATTTGTTATTTTTTAAGCTGCTGGAATAATTACAAATTATTATTTAAACTTTATGCGGTAGCTTTCCATTAATATGATATGTTCAAGTAGTTGAAACTCATAAAGAGTTTTTCATAGCACTTGTGAAAGCTTCAACATTGAATGAGACCTCATTATAAGTCATCAGTGTTTCAAGAATCAAAATACGTATCTTTAAAAATGTTTGTGTCAAAAACTTGAAAAATACGATTTTGTTTTTAATTTTCCATATCGTATTTGTTTTGGCATTGCACAGTGAATTAAGTAGATCAATGAATTGAATGTATTCAATTCGAGATGATGCATATATTTTTAACATTCCTAAATATATAACATTCCCAGAAATATATTCTAATCTAGCGGCTCTATTATGTGGACCTGCTGGCACTGATAGTCTTAATTTAATTTATTAGGATCTCTCTTACGATAATGTAAACTACAAATTATTTCCTGAACAAAAGTCCTGAACGACGACACGTACATCATCTTTGAATTAAAATCGAAACGAAAATACTGTCTGATTTCCGGCTCTTAGTTTTTCGTTCTAGGTTTAATCCTATATTAAAGACCGAACTAGGACTAATAGTAAAATTTCTGAGCTGTATACCACGCTTTTTGGTCTCAATATGAGCAGTTGGAAACCATCTTTATTTGGATATACAAAAAACTTCACCGCTGATCATCAAAATAAAGTTCTGGCTTCTTCGTACGAAATCGAATTTCTCTTCTCCTGCAAAAGACAAACGAGAGTATCGGAGTACATGGAGTATCCTCTAATAATTCGGAATTTACTTGACCCTTTTTTGAAAGCCCTATCTGTAGATTCACAGGAATAGCTCTAGAAAAAAAAATTTACTTCACACACCTAATTTAAGAGCCTCTAGAAAATAACTCTTCTTTCCAAATGTCACCTTATCGAAATCTCAATCTTCTTCTATCTCAACCTTTATCAGGTCTTCGAGGCTCTCAATTGAACAACTCTGCACGATCAGATTGTATACTATATGGCACAAGCTGGTTAAGCTGAGATTTCCGAAAGTAGTAATACGACTCAGCGCAAGTTTCCTTAGCAATAGACAATTTTATGTGAGCGTCAATGAAGCAAATTTACTTGAAGGGCCTGTGACTTCAGGAGTGCCACAAAGTTCTATCACTGGACCAGTTTTATACACCATTTTCATTGCTGAGCTTCCTTTTCTAGTGGACTTTCCCCCAAGTTAAAAGCCTACAATATGCAGTTGACACGCTCTTATTCGCGTCGAGCCAAGGCCCGCTCGAAGCTGCGTAGAGTCTTGAAGATTACTTGGTCGCTCTTATATTTAATTTGAATGAATGGAGCATCAAACTAAATACTATCGAAACACAACTGACTGTGTTCAGGAACTCTTCCAGGTATCCGAGAATACTCCTGGTCCTATATTGCGTTACCTTGGAGTAAATATGCATGAATTCTTGAAATTTAATCCCTTTGTCCGATGTAGAATTAAAGTAGTCAGGTCCGCATTTCAGCGCATCAGACATCTTTTTGCCGAAAATGGACATGACGGAAAAGGCAAAAACCATTTGCTGTAAGACGCTCATTAGGCCCATCCTGACATATGCATCCCCATCCTGGATTACCTGTTTTAAATCTACCATGGCAGAGGCGGATATTTTCGAATGGGGAATTCTACGCTTCTGCACTGGCAGGTTCTATAACCCGGCAACTAAAACTTGGCCGACAAACTCTTTACTATACCAGGAGACAGGACTGGAGCAACTCAGGGACCGAATTGTGGAACTGACAACAAGATTTCACTCTCGGTCAGAGGGACATGAAAACAAACTGATACGTATATACACACGTATATACATACATACTGGGCGCACGAGTGGCTCTAATGAGCCATATGTACGTCCCGCGTAGTTAACAGGACAACGGCGGCTCATGGATTTGCTGTTTAATTATGTTGGCCTCCCGACGAACCAGAGCGGATGGTTAAGATCTAGGTTGAGTTTAAGTCTAATTAGGCTAGGCTAATTGTAGTTAGACATAAGTTGGATTAAGCTTAGTAAATTAAGTCAGTTTTTAAGTATAAAATAGCTAAGTCAACCCCAGGTCATGTAAAACCTGGGTAATTTTGAATAACTGTAAGCCAAAAAAATCAATCAATGATAAATAAAATAAAAACAATTACCATTCAAAAAGAGCCAGTATTCCCAAAATAGTATAGTCGCTAGATATAATGATTTTTTATGTTTAATACTCCATAGGTTAAGTTATGCACGTACAATATAAAATTAATAATATATATATATATATATATATATATATATATATATATATATATATATATATATATATATATATATATATATTATTTTTAAAAAAATTGAAGGACTCTCTTCACTCACAATTTCTGATAGCGCAGAGATTCATACTGAAATTCATACTATTGTGTATAACCTTCTATAACATTATAATATCGTTTAGCTTGAAGATGGTACTCAAGTTTAAATAAGATTTGTTTCAAAACTACGGATTGAAACTTTATTAAGATACTTCAGTTTAAGCTTTCAGATTAACTTTAAATATATATTTTTGATGAATGGCAAAATAACCGAAGTCATCTATTGAATAAGGGATGTTGTTTCCCCTATTTGGGATGCTATTTCCCCTATGAATATATGCACGTTTGGCTAGTGGAAGTGTGATCATTATCTTCTTGTGGTGACTCCGTGACAACAATCTATTTTGAAAGAGAGGATGGATGATATGTTCAAGCCCGTCCCTTACAAGCTGGAGAAACATCGCTAATTGTTCATGTAAAAAACTTTCCGAAGCGCTCAGCACAAACCCAAAAATCGGACCGATATCACAATGACGGCCACGAAAAAAAACCAACCAAATGATTTAAACATTTTCTCTTGAGACGTTGGATTGGTCTAAAGAGCTCGAGTTGCTAAGAAGCTAACCAATGCATTACGTTCTCAGGAAAGAGAGATATAAGAAAATGAAAACAGCAGTAAGAATTGAAGCAAGCGGCCTGAATCTGAGCGTTAGTAGTAGTGAAGACAAACTATGGGACTTTGGGCAAATTTGACAGTCTTCTCCTCCGCGAACAGAAAATGGCCACTATATGCACTGAAATAGTAGGCCACATGTACATGAATTTGACAAGTAATGTCCAAAAATTCGTAGAACTTAGATAGCGGAAAAATCAAAGTGAATATCTGAGGAAATAATTGTTTCCATTTGTTCTATTTAAACATTATATCTTTGGTGTGAAATCGCTTCATTAAATTTCGTACCTGTATACGTTTGTTTCATTTCATTAAATCTTTCTCTTCTGAGAGTATAAAATTTATGTAAGAGCAATAGATGAAATCGTATCAACAGAGAATGGTGTTTTACTATAGGAAGAATATTATTTATACCTAAACTCCAAAAATTTCATGCCAATTTAAAATGTACTTTCGAGCTAAACATTGACTCTCGGTGTTTGAATTTGAAAATTGAGTTGTGCAAATGTCTTTTCAATAACAAAATGGATCGAAAATTGAAATTCTTGACATTTTATTCGTCAGAAATGAGCAGTGTCTCCGCTTTTCTCCATTGTCAATATTTTCGCTTGAAAGAATGACCAGATAATGGAGAATTGACAAAATTTAGCTTAACGAATGACTCAGTACTAGCCATTAGGCAGTAATCAGTAGCCACTGGTTTGATGAAGAATACGAATAAGCAATTGTACGTACAAATGTTGCATACGAAAAGAACTCGAACAACAGGAAGGAGTTTTTGCAAGCAAAAGAAAGGAGAAAAATATGTTCTGTAAAATATAAAAAAATAGACAGTATGGTCGGAACCTAGCGCAAAAACTTTACCAAACAATCTGAAACAGAACAATTTGATTGCCGATGGTATTCTGAAGCGATTGGTGCTTTTGTGTTTTTGTGCTTTTTAATGAACTATTTACTCGAGAATGAACTGTTAACCCTCCGAGAACACACCTATTTTTTCGATCATCGAGAACAATTGGGGTCAAATTGACCCCAACCACATTTGAACGTCTATGGAATCTCCGCCACTGAAGATTTTCATTTGAAAAAATTTGTAGGTATAGATTGAAGCATCTTTTAGTAGTTCTTATGCATTAAAAGTGGTCTTAATGTCCTTAACATACCTAAAAAAAATTCGCGGAAAAAACGGTTTTATCAAAAATCAGCTTTTTTACGAAAAAATCGTAACTTCATCAATTTTCAATATTTTTGGCTAAAAATTTAGGGGGATACACTCAAGGTATGACAAAATCATAAAAAAAATCTGCCCTAAATAGTGAAAAAAAAGCATTTATTTTGCCTTGAAAAAAAAGCATTTATTTTGCATATTTACGGTGGCGATTGTGAGGATTTTAAAATTAGCACATTTAAAAACAAATCATAACTTTGTCAGTTTTTAATATTTTGAGCTAAAAATGTATATGGATACTCTCAAGACATAGTAAAATAATAAAAAAAATTTGTCCTTTATAAAAAGTTGCAAAAAAAAGGTGTAATCTTCTGAATAATCAGATTCTGATTGCTCCGTGACATGGTCGTCTTCGGAGGAATCATTGTCGCCAAAATTGTTATCATTGTCTTCAGCTAACAAATTATTGCGTACATTAGAACGCAGATTGTACGTCATATTGCTAAAAAGAAAAAAAGAAAAGCACTTGCAAACTTATTTTTGGCTTTTTTAAATTAATCTATCGATTTATTAAGTAAAAACAATTGAATTTTTACCTCAAAATTGACGTCGAGTACATATGGGGTCTATTTGACCCTTAATCTGCTTCAAAGGCTTCTAAACGACGACTGACGACTTGGAACTGTATGCGAACGGTGTAAACTTATAGTCAAGACACAGAAATACACTTAGGAGCCTATAGTACCCCCCTTTTCCCACAGGCTTAAGCGCTGCGATCGGCCAAAAAGGTCACTGGGGTCAATTTGACCCCCTGTGTTCTCGGAGGGTTAAACGGCCAGCTTACGGAGTGTTAGGTTTGCTTTCCACAAACTCGAGCACAATGAAATTGAAAACTTTTTGTAATATAAATATATTTATTGTAACTGAGATTACAGATTGGTATTTGATCAAATTCACTTATGTTAGTCCGGCGACGATTGAAAGGCGACTCCCCGAGATGTAGAGATGCACACCGGTCCATGAATCAAAAACCAGTCCCCTTGTGTAGTATTAGTGTAAGCCAAAAACCAGTTCGAATATGCCGCAGTAGTGTGACCCAACATTCCGGGCCCCATGATAACTCGCCTAGTTATCATTGACTGAGATTAGGAGATTAGGTTGTGTAAATCGCTCGGCATTTCCTCCATAAGCAACTTGTTAGGTGGATATACCGCCACGACTCGGTTCCTTGATTAACTGCATCTCTGGTGAGTTGATGTGGTGTATTTCTAGATGACTTCGTGGCTTTGGGAAACTGATGACTTCGGGTGAATGGAAGAAAAATGCTTCAAAGAAAATAGAAAAGGAGAGAGAATCTATCTATGGTTAGTTGAAATTTATTTATTATCATTGACATGGCCTTCACAGGTTTCGATCGGCAATCTGCAAACCTTAGTGATCGGCCGAACCAACTCCGTGGTTTTTGTACGAAGAGTCACAACACGGGCTAGTTTATCTGGACCTTCTGTTAACTTGGTGACTCGTCCCATAAGCCAATTGACTGGCGGCAGACGCCCATCTTTAATTATGACAAGATCATTTACTTTCAAGTCATTAGTTACTTCGAGCCACTTTGGTCTTGATTGCAACTGACTCAAATAATCAGTGCTCCATCGATGCCAGAAATTCTGCTTCATTTCGCTATACTGCTTCCATTTTGCTGGTAGTCCAATATGCTTTGTGTTGGTAGTGGGCTCTGGTATCCCCCTTATTATATCGCCGTTGAGGAAGTGATTTGGTGTTATCGCCGTTAGGTCATCAGGATCTGCGGTAGCTGGGCACAAAGGACGGCTATTTAATATGACTTCGATCTCAGTTAAAATAGTTGTCCACTCCTCAAAGGTGTATAATCGTTCCCCGCAAATCCGCTTTAAATGATATTTAACGGATTTTACGCCCGCCTCCCAAATGCCTCCAAAGTGGGGAGCAGCAGGTGGAATGAAATGCCATTGAATGAGCCGGTTAGTAAGATATGGCATGATATCCTTCTCAATTTGAGCTTTCCAAATTTTTTCAAATGCTTTGAGCTGGTTAGTAGCTCCAACAAATGTTGTCCCATTATCACTATAAATATGAGAGCACATAGTTCGGCGGGAAATAAAACGCTTTAAAGCAGCCAGAAATGTGAGTGTTGACATGTCACTGACTAACTCAATATGAATGGCGCGAACCGTCATACAAACGAAAATAGTCATGTATCCTTTGTATGTAATGCGGCCTCTGCCTTTCGATGCCCTCACATTGATAGGTCCAGCGAAATCGACTCCAGTCGAGCTGAATACGAATGATGGCTGCACTCTACATGATGGTAGAACACCCATGCGCTGCTCAGTTGCTTTCGCTCTAAAACGAAAGCATCTTACACACTTTTGAATCAGAAACCGAACAGTGTTGCGAGCATTTAGTATCCAAAATGTTGTCCGAATCAATCGCAGGACTATTTGAGGGCCTCCGTGTTTTGAGTCTTCGTGGTAGTCCCGGATTAACAGCTTGGTAAAGTGACTTTTGGATGGCAAGATGATTGGGAATTTTTCATGATAATTCAAAGAGGAATTTTCCAATCGACCACGTACTCGCATTATTTGTTGGTTGTCCAAAAATGGGTTTAAGTTAAGAATTTTGCTTCTCTTTGAAATCGGTTGATTGCTAAGTAGTGCACAGTAATCATCTGAAAACTCGCTTTTTTGGACTGTGCGAATCCAATAATTTCTTGCTGTTAGCAAATCGTTCACAGATATAGGATTATTGAACCTTTCGTGCCGCGCCTTTTTGGCAAGAGATTGAATTGTCGCTGTTGTTCGTACTAATCTATTATAGGAGGAGAATCTGTGTAACATGTCTAAAATGCTCGGGTCGACGACTTGATGAATGTGTATTCGACGTATTGCTAGGTCGTCGAAATGGTTGGGAGCAAACGTTGGTCGTGGCCACATCTCTTGTGAGCTTTGAAGGAATTTTGGTCCTGTCCACCAGAGTGGATGAGTAATTAGTTCACTTGATGTTAAACCACGACTTGCACAATCAGCCGGATTCAAATGTGTTGAAATATGCTGCCATTGAACCTCTCCTAGTTTGTCTCTGATGCGACTTATCCGATTGGCAACGAATATTTCCCATCTATTCATGTCTCCAACGAGCCAGTGTAGTACCGTGGTGGAATCAGTCCATGCAAATACAACTGGCTTTATTGGGACTTGGAGATGACTGATAGCATTATTTACCAAGTCTGCCATTAATACGGCTCCCATCAGCTCCAGACGTGGGATAGAATGTGCCTTAATCGGTGCAATTTTTGTTTTTGACGTGAGGAGACTGCAATTAAAGTTGATATTATTGTTTGAAACTCGGACGTACACCACGGCAGCATAAGCATGCTCTGAGGCATCGCAGAATGCATGCAGCTCAAAAGTGGTTGGGTTCACTGTCATTCCGAGCCAGCGTGGAATCTTGATTTCGCGTAGTCCACTCAAACTTTGGATGTAATCATTCCAGTTCAATTTTGTTTTGTCGGAAACAGTATCATCCCAATCAAGATGCTCGGTCCATAGCTGCCGTAACAATATTTTTGCCGTAAGAATGACTGGTGCGATAAACCCAAGCGGGTCGAACAGTCGGGCGATTATAGACAAAATGTTCCGTTTCGTCGGAGGTTTATTGAGCTGCTCGTTAATATCGAAATCAAATTTAAAAACGAAATTGTCATTTATTGGCTGCCAGTAAATTCCCAAAGTCTTCACTGAATTTCCTGGATCTAGTGATAATGGTAGTTTAACTTCACGTTGTTGTTCTGGTACAGCTTGCAAAATTTCTTCACGATTGCTGACCCATTTACGTAATTCGAAAGCTGCCTCCTTGAATAGGTCTATGAGTTGGCATTGTAGCTCTGTCGCCGATCGAACATCATCAGCCCCAGCAAATACGTCATCCACGTAGATGGAATGAAGCAATACTGGCGCTGCCATCGGATATGTGTCCTTTTGATCATAAGCTAGTTGCTGTACGGAACGAATGGCCAAATATGGAGCACAGTTAGTTCCAAATGTTACGACTTTTATGTAATATTCTCTAAGTGGCTCATTTGGGCTGTCACGCCAAACAATACGCTGAAACTGAGCGTCGTCGTAATTCACTAAAATCTGTCGAAACATTTGCCTCAAATCAGCAGTAAATGCGATGCGATGAAATCTCCAGTTCGTTATTACCGATGGTAAGTCATTGTGTAAAGCTGGTCCAGGAAATAAGATATCATTGAGGGATTTCCCATTTGTTGTTTTCCTGGACGCATCGAAAACTATACGTAGTTTAGTAGTCGAAGAACTAAGTTTCACCACAGGGTGTTGGGCGAGGTAGCAGCAATTCACAGACGCCGTTCCATTGTGGTTCACTGTGAGATCCTCTTCGGAAGTTGACACTAGCTTCATTTGACCTGCCGATATGTACTCGTTCAAACATTTGCTATATTCGGCATAGAGCGATTGATCCCGTAAAAATCGACGTTCAAGCTGGTTGAAATGCCGAATAGCAATGTCTCGCGATTTCCCAAGAACAGCGTTCTCAATTAAATATCTTTTAAATGGTAAGCGTACTGAAAACCGCCCATGTTCATCTCGTGAGTGTGTTTCGTTGAAGAAAGTTTCACACCACTTCTCCTCAAATTTTAATTCTCGCCTTGATGGCACAGTATCTATTTCCCAAAATCGTTGAAGGAGATTTTCAACTTCAATTTTGGTTGTCATTGTCTTGACATGGATATTCGGCTGAAAGTGCATCTCTAGTTCACCGAATAAGATCCACCCGAATCGAGTATTTTGGGCGGTTGGTAAACCAGGAGCCTTCTTTATGCCTTCAATGATAATTTGCGAAAAAACATCACTACCTAGTATCAAATCTACTTTGGAGGGTTCGAAAAACTTTGGATCTGCTAATTCTAATCTAATAACATGATTCCAATTTGAGCAAATCAACGGCTTGTTTGGTAAAACACTCGTCAATTTCTGCATGACGAATGCGGTGATGTCGATTTCATATTGACTTATCCGAGAACGAATGTTCAAACTCACAATTTGATTGCAAGAATCAGCCGGTGTATCGCCAATCCCAGTGACAATGGTTTTGACTGTAGTTTTGGGCAGATTCAGTAACTTGGCTGCTCGAGCTGAAATTAATGATGCTTGACTGCCTTGGTCGATTAATGCCCGAAGTTCGATATACTGTCCATTGAGCGACTTTACCCAAACTATAGCAGTTGATAGCAGGACCTCTCGTTGAGAGAAACGTGCAGTAAAAGTATGAACACGGTCATTTGAATTTAATTTTGATGAATGCGGTGTTGATGCAATTTGCAATGTTGTGGGAGTCGGATAGATATCCGTATGTATGAGTGTATGATGGCGGGCTCCGCAACGACAATTGTGTTTACTGCGGCAATTGTCGACTGTGTGGTTGTATGCGAGGCAATTAGTGCATATCTGCTTCCTTTCTATCGCCGCTCGTCTTGCTGTCGTAGACATAGACAAGAATTTTGGGCATTTGCGAAGCGTATGTCGCTCTTTGCACACACAGCAATCAGTCAATGTATTAGTTTTTGTATGGTTTTCGTTAGAGTTACTTACGACATGAAACGATTTATGGTTGCCGTGGGACCTGTCACCACTATTGTTCGGCTTAGCCAAAGATTTCGTAAATTTAGTGTGGCGATGTGAAATAACTTTGTTTTCGGAGATTGCTTCCAACGTTTTGATGCGAGTGTCTAGGAATTGCTGGAATTCGTCGAAATTTGGAAGATCCTTTAACCCACCAATTTTCGTCTCCCAGAGGCCGACGGTCTCTGCCGGTAACTTCTGTACCAGAAAGTACATCAGAATTGGATCGCAATGTTTGAGATCCAAGTTGAAGTTAGACAAGGCATGTCGACACTCTTTCGTCACACTTAACATTGCTCGAATTGCTTGAGCATTCTCGTCATTGATTTTCGACTGTGACGCGAACAAATTCATATGCGACTTGAAAAGCTCGCGGGGATTTTCGTAGTAGTTGCAAAGTAACTTCCATGCAGCGTTATAGTTTACGTCGGTAGTCGCCATATGTTTAACCATAAAGTGAGGTTCACCACGCAAACTGCCTTTCAAATACCAAAATTTTTCTACACTCGACAAATCTTCGTTTGTATGAACCAAAGAGCAATAGAGATCATGAAAGTTCGGCCATTCCGTGAATGCGCCTTCGAATACCGGTACGTTAATTTTTTGCAAACGCGGCTGCGGATTATGAGTCGGATGCAAGAGGCTCGAACCGGATTGACTACAAGAGCCAGATTTATCACCTCGAGGAAAAGCTACATCACGATCGGCCTCCATTTTGCTGACGCATTCTACATATAGCTCCTCGAATTCATCAGCCATTTTGGGATAATCGGATTCTTTCGGCACCTTACTCGACATGAGTTTGCGTTCGTTAGCGCGAAATTCATCAGCGAATCCAGCAATTCGTTCTAGACGAATTTTAAAATAGGCTTCTGTTTTCCGATTTTGCCCATCTTTTTTATAGTTTGCGAAAGCGTTTTTTACCGAGTTATAGATATGCTCTTGATGAGCGAGTAATGCTTCTAAATCATCAATCATATTGAACGTACCTTGTGCTTTGAAGTTTTGAACTATTAAAGTTCCCGGGTTTCGGCACCAAAATATGTTAGGTTTGCTTTCCACAAACTCGAGCACAATGAAATTGAAAACTTTTTGTAATATAAATATATTTATTGTAACTGAGATTACAGATTGGTATTTGATCAAATTCACTTATGTTAGTCCGGCGACGATTGAAAGGCGACTCCCCGAGATGTAGAGATGCACACCGGTCCATGAATCAAAAACCAGTCCCCTTGTGTAGTATTAGTGTAAGCCAAAAACCAGTTCGAATATGCCGCAGTAGTGTGACCCAACACGGAGGAATTACTGGCTCCACCAATTTAAGTAGAATATGTAAAAGCTTCTATTTTTAAGCACAGAAGCAATGTATTATATAGTGAAATTGAGACTAAAACGTTTGTTGCTAGCTTTCACTATACTTGTTGTTAGCTTTCACTATACTTTCACTATACTTAGTCATGTTATACTCATCAACGTGTCTTGTACTTTGCGTCTGCAAAACATTATCATATTTAAGCTAGGAACTAGAGATGAGTCGTATTGTAGCAACCTGATACTTTGTCACTGATACACGAATAAATAAAATAAAAATGATATGATAAATAAAATGGATACAACCTAAATGTATCAGGCGTCTTTTTAGTAAATACTATCATATTGATTTCCTGAGCCAATGGGAGGTACATTCATTCACGCCTAGCCAGATCAAAGTCGATTACAAGCTACAATCTTTGTACTCGTAGCTCTCATATTCGTTCAATTCTTATGCCATGCAACTCGTGACCAAATTCGAAACCATGCTTGTTGGTATACTATCTAACCAGTACAGCGTACGGGCGTACGATTTGGATGGCCCGTTTGCATGAATACTACTCTACTCACCATGTTGTTGTCCGGTCAAAAAGTATCAGTGTCAAAAGCAGCACTGTCAGCTTGTACCTGATACAGAAAATTCTTGTCATAGTACATCTCTTGCTGTGGTACCCGCACATAATACGGACATACAATTCAAATGGATGGAACCATTTGAAGGCGTAGTTGTATGCATGATTAAAAGTCATAAAAACTATCATTTGTTAAAAGTATCAGTGACCAAAAGCTTCAGTAACCAAAAGAATCAATATAAAAAAAGTATCAGATAAAAGTATCAGTGACAAAAAAAAGTAGCAATATCAACTTGTTTCTAATACTAATTTTTTGACACAATCCATGTCTACTACTTTGTTTCCGAGGTAGGTAACTGAACTTTAAAATGTGTTAAGGTGCTGTATCAGCAAATTTGTGAAACAGTGTATAATAAACAAGGCATCATTTTCTTTCTATTTTATGCCTACTTTTTAGATAGCATTATTCTCACCCTCATTAGTAAAATTTAGTAGTAGTATCCAAAGAAGCGCCATGTCAATACGCATACAAAGTACTGTTATTACAAATTTAAAATAAGCGTAACAGCAACACTGTTCACCCGCTTTACACAAACTCAACTACAATATCGTTAAATATCACTAAATCCATACATATGAACTACATACTTGCATATGGGACAAACTCATCGATGCACTTAATCCTTCGACAAGAACAGTAAGGATTTCATTCGCATTTGTGGCTGATGGAATTTCTTTGAAACACTGCAAAAGTTCGTGATCGAAATTCCCTATTTTATTATTATATAAATAAAGTGACACATATGTACGACACATATGCCGCTGAACCGTACGATTGCCAGGCTCAACTTTAGCAGACATCGCATTCGTGTAAAGGCATTTTCAGGCTTGGCTTCCGGCACCATAGTTCAGTGTTTTCTTGTATAGTTTCAATGAAGTTTGCCAAAGAAACTTGCTCGGAATTGTTTCGCACAAAGGGTTAGAGCAAGACGAATGGTCAGCAATATTGTATGGAATTTCCGTCAAATTGCAGTCTGATGGCTTCCACTTGGGAAAATTTCGTAAGTAAGTTGAAACCTGTATAGTACGGGGGTATTAAATTAATGTACGTTACATGAGCATGGCCTGCTGTTTATTTAAGGATAAAGCGTATCTGGACTTTTGATTGGATTTCATGAAAGAGAAATAAAGGATATTAGTTGCGTTTAGGGATAATCGTTTCGCTTTGTGAAGAGGATTGTAAAATGGTTTTACAGTAAATGAAGCGTTTATTGTCAATCAAGGCAAGCCTGATATAAGAAGTTTTATTGGAATCATTACACAAGGAACTACATTTGAGTGGAAAAGGTTGCTTATATTATCCTGCGTAAAGTCGTATTGTATAACTGTTTTTATTATACTGATTAAAGTCGTATTAAAGATTCGTTACATTATACGCGTGCTACCATCTTTTTAATCATATCAACTCTATATGTTTAATATAGAGTGAAAAACCATAAACGAGCGACAACTTACTTTAATATGACTTTTACATGTCTAGATCAAACAAAAATGATCCTTTAAAGTATATTTATAACGCGCAAGAATAATTCAAAATTACACTCTAAAAATATATAAACAAAAACCGTGAAGAATTTTCAAAGTCGAATATTCTGGTAGGAAACTTTTCTTCCTGCAGAACAGCATGCGTGATGTTGTGCACAACTGTGGAAAGCTGTTCGCAGCGCCTTTTCTGTAGTGCATCATTGCACATTTTGTAAGTCATAAAAGAAAACTGGTCAGATGAAAAACCGCTGTAACTGGTTTTGTTTTTGAGAAAAATTATGAACATAGGGGATTCAAGTTTGAACCGAACGTTAGTATGGAAGAATAGTAAGTGGAAAACCTATAGAAAATTTAACATTTGCCGAAAAGTTGGTAAAATATTGGAAAATGATGCAACAAGTTAGTTCGGAAACAAGAGAATTTTTACATTTCGGTGAAGAGAATTGAATACGGAGAAAACAGCTGAGTGTCTTGAAATGAAAAAAACCAAGAAGAATGAATTAGTCTACACAGGGCGTCTTGAAAAGTTAGCAAGGATTTTTTTTATGACGATCGACAGTCAACAAAAAACCAGAGCCAGAAACAGTGAGCAAAAATGTAAATTGGATCTGAAATGTTTGGTTATTGTCTAAAAGTGCTCCAACTCCGAGACTTAGCGACTGGACTACGTTTGACAGACGAATAGATGATTATCAGCCGACTAAATTAACTCATTACCAATACGTGGATGCTTGAGCTAACTAAATATGCCAATTGAACTTTTTTACAATTGTTACAAAACTATGGCATTTTGTGAAGTGCGTACAGATGTGGATTAAATCGTAGTAAATTTTGGTAAAATCAAGCTCCATATAAAAGTAATCTAATTACATAGTCATACAATACAAATTTAATTTGATAAATTTTGTGAGTGACGCGTTTGCACCTGGAAATATATCGACGTCTGCATAAGCGGTAAAGATTGATAACGATTACTGGTATTCGGATACATACAGCTTATTTATCTCCCAGATGAATCCCGCTTACATAAATGATATATAATATTGCAGATGAGTGTAAACTAATCCCGGCCAAGCTCAGGTTCAACATAGCATCCACCTCATGAAATAATTAAAATGTTTGAGTTTTTCTTTCTGTTACAGGTACAAATGGCACAGTTTTTTAAACAAGGAAGAGACCCACTTGAAGACGACGCTCGACCAGGACGTCAAATCAAAGTGAGCACTCCGAAAATTATTCAAAAAGTCGCAAATGTAATATTGGAAGACGCTAAACTCAAGAAGAAACAGCTCGAAGATATGTTTGATGTATCAGATACAACCATTTTAAATATTCTTCACGATTATCCTGGCGTGAGTAAGACAGCATAAGGTGAGTTCCGAAAATGCTCACGCCACCTCAAAAACAACAGCACGTGGGGTGCTATCACGCGTTTTTGGACCTCCGTAGTAAAGCCAAGGATGGAGAATTGAGTCAAATCGTTGCTGAAGACGACATTACGATTCATCATTATGTGTCTGAGTCCAAACAAAACTCTATGCAGTAGCACAAAAGAGGCACACTACCATCCAAGAAGTGTCATGTCAAGGTGTCATTTTCTGCTGGAAAATATATGGCGACCGGTTTTTGAGACTCACATGGGATCTTGTTGGTAAATTTAAAAAAAAAACCGAAACACCGAAACCGAAAAATACTACACTGCAATTAAAGAGCGATGGAAAGAAGCGAATAAAGAAAAGAATGTAGCGCATCAAAACCACTAGAAAACTGATTTTCGAAGAAATTATTATTGAGTGACAAAAAAATGTGGAAAGACGTTTTATACTTTTTTGCCATTCTTTATCCAAAGCCACAGCACATGAAAATCTTCAGTGCTTCGAAGCAGCAACAAATTTACCATAACAAGCTCATACTTAAGTCAACTTGTCCTTTGAATCTCGTTTTCATTCCAGGATTTCATCGAAAGTTTCAGCGGTTAAGCGTTGTTTGAGGCTGCCATCCGAAAAATTTTCAATCTCCGGAAAATTTAAAAACTGGTTCCGTATTTTTGTTACAAATGCTTTGCATATGAGTATGTAATTTGAAGCATCTGATGGTGCAATATTTACAAAAATGTCTGATGCTGGTTACCCTGAGTTAGCAGCAAAGCAAAGTATATACCAAATCTGCTTCACGTTAAGTTAAACCCACCCTGTGAATTTCGTTTCGATTAAATCACTGCGCTGGAAGTAATACGGGTCAAAAGAATTTTAGGGTTACCACCCTCAAAACTTTTCGAATTTTCAAAACGTTAATATTTGCTGTTAATTTTCATTGCAGGATCATACCCATTTGCAAATCTAATGACCTAATCGCTTAGTAAAGATATTCCAAAAAATTACAAAATGGTCATTGATGACAGCCCTTTCATAATTTTTTACAAAATTCTTACGACTTTTGGTTTACATTAAGGTCTATTTACTAAATTAATTTTTTTTTTATTTCATCACTGGACCGGAAGTTATGGGGAAAAGCTTTATTTTGCTGAGAAAATTTGCAGGATTTAGGAGACAAAAATCACCATAGCTTGCAACTCTATTGTAATTTTTCAGCCAAATTTTCACCAAACATTGTCTATAACAAAGTCCAAAGATTGTGTGAATTTTGTTATAATGTAATAGCGGAATCGCAAGCTGTAGGCCAAAAAGTAGTTTTTTTTCTCAGTGATTTTTGGTATCACTGCCACAGAGTTGCCAGCATATCAAAATCACATCTATCAGGCTTGGTCCTAGTTATAGCCAACATACCCTGTAAATTTCATCATGATTAAATAAGCCGGTCGTCAGTTCTCGTGAACAGAAGTTTCAAGTGCTGAAAATAGAGGTAATTTGGTGATTGGTTGCCGTTCTTGTGCAAATCTGAATTAATGAATGATTTGAAGCTTTTGTCAAAAAGCAAAAATTTTTCAGGACGGTCAATGATTTGAAAGATATTTTTTCAGGAGCCTGCCGTAGCTACAGGACTACTCGCACTGTCTTGAAAATCCATTTATGTTCGATCTTAGTCAACATCAATACGCTCTGCAATTTTCACGATGATCCAATGTTTCTGTCAGAACTCATGGCAAATCAAAATTTTAGAAAACCCTTGTCTACTTTTAGGCACTCAACACCCACACCCGGCTCAAAATTTCCAATTCTTTACCATAGACAAACTTAAAACATAACAAGTTTTCATTCCCAATACTTTTTTTAACAAAAAATTAACCCTGCTTGGAAATAAAGGAGTATCTGAAAATTCACAAAATTGTCCGCCGCCAAAGGGTTAAAGATGTCTGCATTCTAACAAGCTATGGACCTACGCACTATATACATATATCTATGTCCTCCGAAAATTTCAGCTCAATCGGATCGGCGACTCCAGGGATTATCTCCGTTCATCATTTTGCTGATATATATATATATATATATATATATATATATATATATATATATATATATATATATATATATATACATATATATATATATATATATATATATATATATATATATATATATATATATATATATATATATATATATATATATATATAAATATATAAAGAAATATTAATTTTCGGCTAAACGAGTTTAATACTAGGTTTTCTACGAAAATTAGTAAAAATGAGAAAAATTAACGAAAGGTGTCCTTTTTCTGTACGACAACGCGTTTGTTCACAAAGGTAGTTTTGTGTTGGCTGGCCTGCTTAAGGTGGGCTTCGATATTGTAGATCAACCCTGACCGGGATCCCGGAAATTGTTATATTTTCCCGAAATTGAAAAAGAAACTTCACGGGAAGAAGTTTTGAAACGATGAAGAAGTAAATGACGCAGTTTCGGCTTTCTTTTCCGATAAAGACAAACAATTTTTTGAAAAATATATGGAAGTGAATGTATTAAAGAAAAATATTTTTGGTATTAATGAAAAAAATTATTTGCACTACTTATCCCTCACTCCGCAAACTTAATGACACACTCTCGTTTACATAAAACAGAGTATTTTATTGTTGCATAAAATTAGGTTACAATTAATCTATCTGATAATAAAGTATGAAGTGCAGCAAGTAAAGATTTTTCATGACTTCCTATTTCTTCCTCGTCCTTCTGCATCATCTTGTTTTTTGTGCAAGTGCACGTGTAAATTTGTGATACTAACGTGCCTAACATGTGAAGATTAACTGCCCAAAAACTCAGCACCAGACAGCTACACCAGCGACCTTTAGGTAGACCGAAAAGCTAGACGTAACAAAAACTAAAAGACCTGATGTTTTTCATTGCTGTCATATTGTGGTTTCTTTTGAAAAAAGATAAAATGGCTTAATTCATTTAGTTGCAGAAGCTCACACAGAGCTCAAGCCTTCAATGTGCAGGCAAGATGCAAATATATGCGAATTAAAAATTACATTCATAAATAAATTTGTTCCGCACTCTCAGACTCACCAGTCTGAGCAGCAGGATATTACTCTTTTTCCTCAAAAAAGGCAGCTTAAATTCAGCTGGTGAAGGACATTGAACCAAATTAACAACGATGGAGGAAGATGACTCTGAAACTTTTGTGGTAAGAGAAGGTGGTATAGAATTTGTTCGCGTTCTGTCCGAAAGCTCTTCAATAAGGTTTTTCGTTTGAATACACTTTTCTGATATGGAGTAAGAGCTTCTTTATCAGAAAGAACTACATGCTGCTTGGTATATACTTATTTTTTGATGAAAAAATATTCAGCAATGTTTTGGCCAGCATCCATACTGGACAAATCTGCTCTTTTCCTTTTAACTAACAGTAAACTTCGTTCCTCATGTATGGGTGCAGGTGAAACAAACGAGGAAGTTTAAGGGTATGGTATGGTGATGAGGACAGTGTTATGGATGGTTTTGATTTGGATAGCGACTGTTGTGAAAATTGCACTTGGGACTTATCTGGCTGTTTAAATTGCTCGAAAAAGGTGATGGAAGATCAACTTCAGTGGGAATATAATTTGGCACCTCAGCTGAATTTGCATAACACAGTTACGTAGTGTTATGCAAATCGCATAGCCTCGCTCAAATAGTACGCTTTCTTCTTTCTATCACAGGCGTCACATGCAGGTAGTTTCAAATCTTTAACAAAGGAAATTCGAATACTTTGCTCTTTCTCTTTATTCTCATTTTCTAACCAAAGACTACGATAAAAAAGTGAAAAATTTATTTCCTTATTTCCATAAATTCAAACATAAACAAGATATGCGAATAGCTTAATAAGTACTGGCATTCCTTTCTGTTGTAGGTACTTTTCAACTGGTGATATGTTCGTCTCAATTGGGTTCAATTTCGCCAAGGAGAAAACCACAGTAGGAAAGACAGTATAAAAAACAGCACCAGTTATTAGGGACGTTTTGAAGAATAGTTATATGCCCTTGTCAATTAAAGCAGTGGAAATTCATCGCACTACGATTTGAGTATTGGGGCTTTGGATGGAAAACATAAGAATTGAGAAGTTTCCGCACAGCACGGTAGCTGATTACAATTGCAAACCGCTTCATTCAGTAGTTTTCATGGCACCCTGTGAAATACATCAAATCATCCGTCTCTTGAATTCTTCTCTAAATTTATTTTTTCCTCTATATCTTCCGATATGGTCGTTAGATTAAAACGAAATTCACAAGTCAGTCTGAAGTAAGTTCTAGTGCTAGCAGAAGGTTGCATTTTTATAAATTTAAATACGATAAAGATTCAATATAAACGATAAGGATTTCGCAATCGAAATATGAAACGAACGTTTGAATTTACCAAGTTTTGAATATTTTTCCGACAGCCGCGCCGCTTAAAATTTTTTTTCCATGCCTATAACATCCGATGCTCCAATTGGATAAAAACAAAGTTCAAGAGCTGGTTGGTCTTGGTGTGAAGCAGTCGCGAAAAATTTTTGTTTGCATTTCCAGTAAAGTTTTGCCAGCACTGAGCATTATCATCAGTATTATACCATGAAATTCTACCCTCAAATTTTCATATGATAAGCATACTATGATGAAAATAATTAAAAAATATTTTATCCTCCAAAATTTTAAAACAGCGTTGAACCTGAACATCTTTTCTCCTAAGGCTTCCCATTTTTTCATTGGATCAAAGTCGTACATGAGCTGCGATACATGATGCTGTTGATAATGAGCACGGTTGGTTGAACATGCATTCTAAATCCACACATTTTCTCTACTTATCATCAGAAATAAGTCTTTATAGCTATATATGCAATAAATTTACATGTGAAGTGAGACCAATTTTGTTGTGTGGAGCAATCGTGTGGGAGACGGCAGCAGAAAACAAGACCAACATCAAGAAACTAACAAAATCTTAAAGATTAGTTTCCATAAGCACCACGGCAACATCCATCCTAACGGCCAGGTCGGAAATTATTTTGGGACTGATGCCCCTAGACTAGACTATCTTAAGCAGTGCTTATTTAGCAGCAATACGCGCTAAAAGTTCTGGCATGTGCTACGATACAAATCAAAGGGGTCACACCGATATTTTTACAGTATACCGAAGACGGTCTGGCTTTTTCGCTGAGAATCTAGAACAAACTGGCAAAGCAATATACATACCTAGGCAGGAACTTCTAGGTCAAGGTACCCACAAGAACAGACTGAAGAAACAAGGTAGTTAGTCACCTATGACGGCGACGTCTTGATTAATACGGATGAATCAAAGACAGCTTAACGGATCTCAGCCTTTACTAGTGGCATAGACAGTCAAACTATGCTGTAGTATACGCCATGCGCACTGCAGTTGAGCCCATTTGCGGAACATCAATAAAACCGCCAACAATTTTTGCTGACAGCAGGACAGCCATTCTCCCTCTTACTTCTCACAGATGCTCTTCAAGAACTGTTATCGCGTGCAGAGTCACTGTCAACAAAAATACTAGGCATACTCTGAACTGGATAAAGTGAAGGTCAAAGCAGATTTTTGTCACAGACAATAGAAATGCTGATTAATTCGCGAGTTAGACACATCCCCTGCACTACCGTACTGTGGTCACTTGCTGACACCACAAGCAAACTAGATGTGGCCAAATAGCCTAAACTGAATTCCGAATAGACAAACAGGACAGGCTATAGCAGTGGTCGGGGAACCGGGGTAAATTACCCCAAATGGGGTAAAAATGAAATTTTTTTGGGTAATAGGGAAATTTTTCTAATATTTCTATTGCTATTTCATAAACGTGTTAGTATGTTTGCAAACTTAAACAATTCAGCGCGATATACTGGCCGGGCCGCTAATTCGGTTTGAAGTCAAGTTTTTCGTTTGGGGTGTGCATGATAAGCAAGAGACGCGCGTTGTGTATGTGTGTGCGTGCTTGCGTTACGGTGTTTCTTGTATCAATCACTAGAGGCGCTCCGTACGTTGTAGTGTTTAAGCTTAGCACTCAACGGTCAGTTATGCACGGGTTTCCGACGCGTCGCTAGATTGTGTGCAAATTACTGACGAGACACATCATTTCATCATAAATTTCAACTATCAAGGTAATTTAATGCTAGTGTTTATCAACCACTGTTTCTGTCACCTTTCAGATCGCAGCAAATAGGAAAAGAACATACCAAGAAGAATTCCTTAGTTATGATTTTACACAAATAGAAGACAAAGGTACGATGAAACCACAGTGTGTTGTATGTTTGAAAATACTGACTTCAGAATCTTTCAAAAAAACTCAATTGAAGAAACATTTGGATTATTTGCATCCACATCTGTCATCTAAATCGCAAGAATACTTTGTAAATTTAGAAATGTCTGTTAAAAGACAAAGATTGGACAGCAACTGGTTGGGTACTTTTGATCAGCGTTCAGCATCAAAGGCTAGCTTTGAAGTAGCCTGGTTGATTGCCTGAAACAAAAAACCATATACTATTGGTGAAGATTTGATTAAACCAACAGCTGTGAAAATGACAGAGATCATGAGTGGTCAGAAAGAGGCAAAAAAACTGAATTCAGTGCCCTTGTCTGGAAGAATTGTAAAAGAAAGGATTTCCATCTTAGCAGAAAATGTAAAGGAACAGGTTATTTTCTCACTAAAACAGGCTAAATATTTTGCTATTCAGCTTGATGAGACTACAGATGTTAGTAGCAATTCACAGCTAATAGTACATGTTCGCTACAAAGGTACACATGCAATTGAAGAGGAATTGTTGTTTTATTCTCCTCTCGAGCTGAGATCTCGTGGAATTGATGTGTATAATAAGGTAAATGAATACTGTAATACTGAAAGCATTAATTTAAAGTGGAAAAACTGTATTGCTGTGTCCAGCTATATTGAGTCATATAAATAATTTTTCAGCGGTGGTGAAAAAAATAAATATACGGATCTACTTTATTATATAGAAGTAAGGCGACTCTCCCGCGGAAATGTTCTAAATCGAGTGTGGGCTCTTCAAAAATATTCTCGCAGATAAGTTTAAAAACCCCTGGTGGGTTGCATATCTCGCATATTTGGCTGACATTTTTGAGAATATAGATATATTGAACAAAAATATTAATATCATTTCAGCCACAGAAATACTATCAGCGTTTGGATTACAGCTTCAATATTGGAGATAGAAAGCAGAACAGAACAAGATAGCTTCTTTTTCAAAGTTAGCTTTGTTTTTGGAAGACTGTGAAAATATTACTTGGCGGCGAAAAAGTTGCTGCCATTTGCAATAACCTACCTTTGTGAACAAGGCTTTTCCACTCTAATGAACATAAAAACGAAAAACAGAAATCGATGATTAAACGCCGAAGTCTGTATTCAAATTGCTCTTACATCAAAAAATTCCAATTTTGAAGTAATTATATCAAACATGAAGCAACATCATTTTTCCAAAACCTAATGGAGGAAAGTTTTCAATTGATTTTTGTTTGTTTCAATTTACTTTTATTTTGTTTGTCTATTACATACTTACTATTTTCATGTATTTTTTTTATAAATATGTAAATGTAAATTAATTCAATAAATAATGTTTATTTAAAATTTACATTGATTTTTTTCTTTTTAGAATGGGGGGGGGGGGGGGGCAATAGCGACTTACGCAAAAATATTTTGGGGTAATGGTTAAAAAATTTCCCCGACCGCTGCACTATAGAGTAACCCGATTCAAGCCTGAGCAGCAGAATACTGTTTGCGAGTGTTCAGCCTTTAATAAAGACTCTAGGTTTATATAACTTTAAAAACTTGGCAGTAGCGGCCAATACAACTTTTATGGGCCAGCTGATTTAATTGGCACTTGGCAGCTATAACTGGCCAACGGTGAGTTGCAAATGGGCTAACTGGTGGCCTAATACAAACCTCATAAGCGGCAACTCTTTTCTTTATTTAATTCAACCAAACACGGTGTACAAAGAAGAAACACTTACTATTAGTATTTAACTAATATAATTTAATTATGTACATTTAAAATGTACATGACAAAAACTACAAAACAAAAATTTGAAAAATTATAACAATCTTTTTAGAGAAATTCCAGAGGTGTGCTTACGACGGGAGCACCTTGTTTTGAGCTGTTTTAAACCTACGTTTTGAAATGGTTGGGGAATAGTATTTTGCGAAGCTGTTAATTTGCACATTTTTGGCGTAAACTGTTTGGTGTTTCTGTTCATTCAGTAAACGTGTACGCCTCGTCTGCCTTACTGATTCGTTGAAGGTTACCATATTAGACAGGGACACAACATTGATAAAGCCCCTAATAACATCAAAAGTAAAGCAGGAGCATATGACTATCCTCTATGCATATGACTATGCATCGGTATGAAGGTACATTATCTAATTCGTATGGATTATACAGATCTTCCAACGCAAAGAGCAAGAACTGCTTCTGCAGTGCTTCAAACCTAGCGTTGCGGGCATCAAAGGTAGAGCTAGAATTAGAGCTATGTATTAAGACTTTGTGGCCCATAGGTTTTAGAACCCCTTCGCACGTCTTTTGATCAATCCCAGCTACTTATTAGCGTTGCTTAAGAATTTGTCATAGTGTAAATTAATACACAGCTTCTTATACAAAGTAGCTCCGAGGTTGATGACACTATCAACATTATTAAGTGAAACATTATTCAGGCAGTAATCGAAATTTATGTTACTAGTTTTGTGGGAAAGCTAATTACTTGATATTCACTGATATTTATATCAAGATTATTTTGTTTGTACCACTGCTCAAGAAATGTCAGTTTAGATTGAAGGAAAACTGAGTCTGAGTTCGATCTAATTTTAAGGTACATTTTCGAATCATCTCCACACAAAAGATGAGGAATGACTGATAGCACTTCAGAAAGACCCGTTATGAAATTTTGAACGAAAGTGGTGCTAAGTAGTATACGTAATGAAATACTAATTTTTTTGGATAAGATACCCTGAATTTTAACGTATTGTTTTCTATTTCGAAGACAAGACTCTAACCAGTTTAATAAAAAAACCCCGAGATAACAAATTTCTGCAGTTTTATTCGAAGAATATCATGATCAACGCGATCAAAAACCATGCCGAAGTAAGTGTAGATGGTATCTGTTTGATATCCTTTTTACATGCCGCAGAGAACATTTGAGATGGGAATCACTATGTTTGTAGAAGCTGATCTGCCTTTTCTAAAACCATGTAGTTGTTCGTTCAGAAGAGGTTCTATTAGAGCTGTGAGCTTATCACAGACAATTTTTTCACATAGTTTAGGCAATGCTGATAGTATTGTAATACCTCTGTAATTATTATTTGACCGTCTATCACCACATTTAAAAATCGCAAGAAAGTGATATATTGAAAATTAAATGCACTGGCAAGATAATCTACTCCATACATTCGAGTGTGAAACTAGTAAGTAGTAAGTCAAAACCAGGACCCTTGTTGAAATTAAGGTCTTTGATGACCATTACAATCTCCTCTTTAGTTAAACACATTTCACAGACGATATTTGGTTGGAAAGTTTGAAAGAAAATAGTGTTAGATAAGCTTCTACATGAGCAAAATACTTCCTGGAAATGGTCAGCAAACAGGTCACAAACTTCGTGAAGGTTTGACGAACAAGAGTTCTTTTAGCACATCGATGTACGGAAGCCTGAAGTTTTTCGTTTAGTGTTTAAGAAATCAAAACATCTTTCAGGATCATGAATTATATTTTCACTCTTGATATTAACATAGCGCTCATACGCATTATGGGATTTCGTGAAAAATTCTTGAGCTAATTCATTATATTTATCCTTGATATCTTCTCAGACATCGGTATTGGTTTTAATATAAAGTTTATTTCTACACCGTATTCTAATCTTACTTTTATAACGCCTTATCTAACCTAACAGTCACATTATTCGAGTGTAGAGTTATAAGTTTTAGTCCTTATTTAGCTGAGGTACTTATTCACAAATAAGTTAACTTAACGCGTTGTGTGACCAAGGTTGGGTTTGGGCAAGGGACCACAAGCACTGAGTTAAGAGTCGGTGGCTATTCAAACCTTTAAACAATTCAAGATAATTTTCAAATTCCAGAAAAAAAGCTGTGCGATTAACGTATACCACACCTTTCAAGCCTAACAGATTTTAGGAAACACGAAAAAAAAACCAATGTAACTGTAAGCTTACTTTTAAATGTCAGATACTCTGGAAGAAAATTTGATTACGCTGGATTTGATTGGAAATGTCCAGGGTGGATTTTTAATAAAATTTCAACATCAATGAAATCGGAAAATAATTCTATTACTAATCTTAAAACAGTCACACTAAATCGAAGTATTGGTCTAGAAAAACTAAATAATTACTAAAACTTCCAAATGAAAGCAATTGAAATTGAACCAACAACCAAAAAAATCAAGCTCTTTTTTCCTGAAATCTCCAGTCATTCCAGGATTTTCCAAGGATTTTCTCAAAGCCAATTTGACTTGCAGTTAGAGATTACAACAAATCATTCGGCAAGGAATTATCTTAAATTGGATTATCGGACGACAGATCCTTTATCCACTGACCCGGTTCTCAAACGATTCTTAGCCGGATCCGTTCGGCGTCGTAGTTAATAACGAACGGATGAGACCTACTCACGTTTACAGCAATAGACTCAAACGGTTCACATCATTCTAGATATGGCTTTGAATTTAGAGCGAGAGAAAAGAGCATGACTGATAATTTCTCTGCAATTTGTTAGGACCAAAATTATTGTATGTGACAGACACGTAGACATTTTTTTGGCCCACGTATCCTTTTTGTAAGTTCTCGGCATTCTGATGAGTAATTCGAGAATCATTAATAATGTTTCAGACAAAGACTTTTAGCAGAACGGTCTTGCAAGGACGATGAAACAAAACTGGTTCTTACTTTGTATTGTATGCTGTGTTCGGGTCAAATGTGAACAGATAAACTTTTGCTGATGAGTTATACATAGGCGGCAGAAGAAACTTTGTCGTTATCGGTGCTGAAAATGGTATAACTTAGTCTGTGCATGAAATTATAAAGTTAAACAGTGCTTTTGCTAAGTCTGAGAAGGTGAAACAAAGCAAGGAACTGTGATTGCTTACGATAATGACTATTTTCCGAACGAATATCGAACGCGATGCTATTCACATACTTAAGCTTTTGCAAATTTATGTCGACCGTTGTTTTTGTAATTTTTATTTATTTATTGATTTATTGCCAATTTCACCAATGAAAAGAAAAATAAACATTTATGAAATTATTAATAACAATTAATCGGTCATTTCAGCCGACACTTGAACATTTCAACAGTATGATTAAAGTCGAACATTTGATACGCTGAGTTAAAGCTTCGCGGTATTGGGTATTCATTTAATCCACAATTGGTCCTATGAAACGGGATGGATAAGGCACTTTGATATCTACGCTCACCGTGGCAAGCACGAAAGTTCAGTTTTGAAAGCAAAAAATTCAGAATTCACGTTTCCACTGAGTAACTTTGCAGCGAATAGAGCTTTGAAATTTTGACGTCGAGTTTCAAGAGTGTCTATGGTCAATAATTGCAAGCGGTTTTCATAAGGAAGTAAACGAAAAGGATCAGACCAGCGAAATAAACTAAGAACAAAACTTAAAATCTCTTTTGGACAGACAATGTGATTTATGTGTTCCTCACAATGTGGAAACCACATCAATCAGCCCTACTCTAGAATAGGGCGACCTCAGAAGAACAGAACAGGTTTTTTGTCATAACAATGTCACTGAATTCTTTTGATCATCTTTTTAAAAAACCAAGTGCACAATTGGCTTTTATTATTATTGATTCAATGTGATCATTAAAAATAAAAGCAAAGTTTAATAGTACTCCGAAGTCACGAACTTTGTTGAAACTATATTTGCTTTATATAGTTAAAAGAGTATCATTTAAAGAGTAGGTGAAAATTAAATGGACATGATTTGTGAGAGAAAGATATAACTCAGCATTTATCAACATTTAGTGAAAGTCGGTTTAGAGCTCACTAGTTAGCAAAATTTGACACATTGCGTTGCAGGATGGAACAATCATCAAGAGATAATATTGTATGAAAAATCTTTGCGTCGTCAGCGTAGAGTAAAATGGAGGATTCTGGAACAAAAGCGATCAGATCATTGATATAAGTAGCAAAAAGGATGGGACCGAGGTGGCTGCCTTGTGGAACATCGGATGTGGCAATTACGACAGTGGATAAAATGCCATGAAGTCGAACGTTCTGCTTGCGATTAGAGAAATACGATTTAACCCAGTCAATAAACTTATTAAGGAATTCAAAAAAATACAATTTACGTAAAAGAATGTCATGATCCAGCTTATCAAATGCTTTTGTGAGGCCGGTGTAAATGCAGTAAACTTATTTAGCTTCTTCAATTGTACGGATGACTATGTTCGCAACTTCTAAAAGGTTAGTGGTAGTAGATTCACATTTAATAAAACCAAGCTAGCAAAGCGAGATTAAAGACTTAGACTGAAAAAAACACCTCGCTAACTATAGTTTAAAAAAGCTTGGCGACGCATGGTAATTTAGCGACTCGCCTATAGTTGTGCAAGACTTTTCTGCTGCCTTTTTTGTGGATTGGAGTTAGTGAAGAATATTTCTATAAGTTTGGAAAAATACCAAAGGAAATCGATAGATTAAAAAGATGAGCCAATAGTGGTCGGTAGTCTATCAGGAGAGGCGTGAAAACTATTCTCAAGACAAGATATATATGATGTATCTGCTGTGAGTGCGAAGCCGAATCAAATATCTAGTGAAAAAAACACAGATATTTAGCTTTGAAATCAATATTACTCTACAAATGACTCTTTGCATCGATTCTGAAAAAATATGCTGGGTAAACATACTTCTGTATGCATAATAAAGTCGGGATTTATAAAAACACTATCTTTGTGGGACACAAAAAATATTTTAAGTATTCCTAGCGTCAAATAATCTTTCCACCCACAAGATTTTCTTTAAATATCGTAGATTTTATTTTTGTTTTTGCCTTCTTACCGTTGTTCTAGTCAGTTCGTGTTGTTCAGCTCAGACTTTCTGCTTAGCTCCGTAACTTTAATGATTAATTACCCAACTTCAAGTGAATTTATTGTGCAGTGGTATCTCCACCATTACTCTCACCTTTTGCCTCGAAATGTTTCATAAGAAAAAATGGAAAAGCGAAAACTCAAGTAATGAGTAAATAACGTTGGAAAAACGAAAATAGAAATAAATGAAGGAGCGTGCAAACGTTTTTACTCAATTACCCGAGGACCAGACAGACGGTGACGGCACATGGACTTGACTATGTGGATACCAACATAGTATCCTATTTGATTTTTGGTAAGAAGCGTCTTTGCAAACGTGTGCGCGTGGATGTGAAGTCAACACATAAAGTTTATGAATGTATGAATGGGTGTGAAGGCATTACATGCATTCCGTTGTAATGTTTTTGTAGCGCCCTACCGATTAGATTGCAGATAAACTTAAATAAATCCATTTAGGTTCACAGAAAAGGGCATGAAAACAGCTTACCAACAAAACACTTTTGCAGTGCTTGGAAGGATTTAATGGATAATTTGGAAGGTAGGTGGATCGGATTTTATCGTTGATGAAAAAGTAGTGCGATAAGATTAGATTAGGGCGTACATTGTTTGTGCATTAAGCAGTGCGTTATTTTAGGGTCTGCTCATATTTTGACAGCAAAATTTGCACTTTGTGAGTTTTATGAAAATACTCTTCGAGAGTGTACAGTCAGTCATTCTGATTAACGACTAGAGCCTGAAGTCTTTGCTACCATTTGTTCAGAGTTTTTTTTACTAATGTTCGAAGGCTTTTTATTGGAGTAAAGCTCAGTTCATATCATGGGAATAGCAAACGGCATATGACGTGATCCTTTCTTCCAATCAGTTAAATTTTTTACACGTGCTATGCAGCAAAAATATGGGGTCAAAAATTTGTTTTGATGAGCCACCCCAAAACTAAAATACTCGCGGTAACACTTCAAAATAAGATCAGAAAAATTTCGTCTCAAATTTCGAAAGTCAGTGCACCACAAATATAACAAAAAAAGGTAGGAGCGTTTCTCCAGATATTTGCGCAAGCACAGAAGTTCATTAAAACCAAACAATTTTTAAATTAATAGCAAGAACAAATATATAGCACTCCTTTTCTACGGCCCTACATATGAGTTTCTCACAAGAAAACAGAGTGTGATAAAAAAAAGTCTAGCGCATCAGATCCGCTAGAAAACTAATTTTCGAAGAAATTGTCTTTGAGTGACAATGTAAAAAGACGTAATACACTTTTTTGTAGAATCATATCAACCATTCCTTATCCAAAGCAACAAAACTCAACTATCCAACGAAGCAGCAATAAGTTTACCTTTACAAGCTCATACTTAAATCAACTTATCCTCTGAATTTCGTTCTCATCGGAAGATTTCATCAAAAGTTTTAGCGGTTAAACGTTGTTTGAGGCTGCCATCCCAAAAATGTTCAAAACTCTGAAAATTTAAAAATTGGTTTCTTATTTTTTTTTAACAAATGCTTTGCATATGAGTATGTAATTTCAAGCATCTGTTGGTGCAATATTTACGAAAATGGCTAAAACTGGTTACCCTGTGTTAGCAGCAAAGCAAAATATATACCAAATCTGCTTCACGTTAAGTTAAACCTAACCAGTAAATTTTGTTTCGATTGAATCACTGCGCTGGAAGGTATACGGGTGAAAAGAATTTTAGGGTTACCACCCTCAAAACTTTACAAATTTTTAAAGCGTCAATATTTATTTTTAATTTTCATTACAGGATCATTCCTATTTGCAAATCTAATGACATAATCGCTCAGTAAAGAAATTCCAAAAAATTACAAAAATGGTCATAGCTGGCAGCCCTTTCATGATTTTTGTACGAAATTCCTACGACATTTGGTTCGCATTAAGGTCTATTTACTGCATGAATTTCCGGACCGGAAGTTATAGGGAAAAGCTTTATTTTGCTGAGCAAATTTGCAAGATTTAGGAGACAAAAATCACCACAGCTGGCAACTCTATGCTAACTTTTGAGCCAAATTTTCACTAAATGTTATCTTAAGTAAGATCCAAATATTTTGTGAATTTCGTTAAAATCTGATGGCTGAATCGGAAGTTATAGGCCAAAAAGCTGTTTTTTTTCTCAGTTATTTTTCAAGATGGTACCACTGCGACAGAGTTGCCCAGATTTCAAAATCACTTCTATCAAACCTGGTCCTAGTTAATATCAACATGTCATGTAAATTTCATTATGATCGGATAATCCGGTCGTCAGTTCTCGCGAACAGAATTTTCGAGTGCTGAAAATAGAGGTAATTTGGTGATGGGTTGCCGTTCTTGTGCAAATCGGAATTTTAAAAACTCAATTTGACATGATGCACAAAGGTTAAAATTTATCAATGCACAGTGGCTGATTTTCCGGAAAAGCTGACCAAAATTCGAATTTTTTTTTTTGGAAATTATCAACTAGCACATGGTAAAGTGTGCCAGAGTGCACTACTGTGTATAGCTGCGGAAGCTTAATGAGCTTTCATGTGTACTTTCCGAGTTAGAGCAGGTCAAACAGACATGTTTCGGAGACACACTTGTCAGTTGTCTCGAGTCTATAATTTTGCGCAGTTAATAAAGTGTCGATGCAGTGCTCCAGAGTGATTTTTCTCTACCTAGTCCAATGGAAGGTGTTTTATTGAAGGTATTTATAACATATTATGTGAATCGTCTGCTTTGAATGAAAGAAATACCTGTAAATATGCACGACCGGATTTTTTGTCAACATTTTACCTATACCCACGTTGAAAGTTATGAGATTAATGGAGATTAGTGGTCTACTAACATTTTTTATAACGATTACAGTGTAATTTATTGATATTTTGCAAGATCTCGTGTCACGGGGCACCACTGCATTTTTGGTGTCTGTTTTATTGCGCGGTGCGTTGGTGGCCCTGCAGCGCGTGCTGAGAGCAAGTTGCAGTAAAATCGAGTTTTTTGTTCCCTGGAGACTCCCTGGCGAATACGCAGGAAGTCCCCGAGGAATATGACTTTTTGATTTGATTGTATAGTATATAAGGTGTTATACGAGCAGTGACGTAGTGTGCTTTTCGAGGGCCCATGGAATTTTTTATTTTATTAATTTTCCAATCTCTAATTTTTTCTTAGTATTTCAATTATTTTTGTAAACGATTTGAATTATTCCAGAGACCATCAGTGTTGTACAATGTAGTCGCCGTGAAATTTTCGATGCATTGTATAAACAGTTACTCTTGGATCTGGGCGACAAAATGAAGATTCTAGAACAATATCTATTGAAAGATAAAAGGGGATCTTTTACGTTCGATACAAGCGAGAAAAATGCATTGAAAGATTTTATCAACGCCTTGAAAATAAAATGGATTAACAGCAAAAGAACGTATGAACGTTTTGTGACAAAAAACGCAGAATGGTTGAATGGCACTATAGCCTTCAAAGTGTGTTTAATGAAGACGAAATTATTCATAAACTCATGCTCTGTTTAATAAAACTAACTTTTAATTTTTAAACCGAAAAAAAAACACACTATCATCAGAGGCTCTTATTGAGATTTTGAGTGCAGAGTTGATATAACAAAATGGTTCGAATTTTTTGTCAAAAATCAAAAATTTTTCAGGAAGGTCAATGATTTGAAGGATTTTTTTTTCACGAGCCTGCCGCAGCTACAGGGTTACCCACACTACCTTGGAAATCCACGTGTGTTAAGTTTTAGTCAAGACCAATACGCTCTGCTAATTTCAAGATGACCCAATGTTTTTGTCAGAAGTAATGACAAATCAAAATTTGAAAAAAAAAATCCTTGCCTAATTTTAGGCACGCTGCACCCGTCTGCACACGTCTCAAAATTTCCAATTCTTTATGATAGACAAGCTTAAAACATTAGAAGTTTTCATTCCCAATCCTTTTTTTTAACAAAAATTTACACTGCTTGGAAATATAGGAGTACCTCAAAAGTCACTAAAACGCTCGCCGTCGCCAAAAGGTTTAAGAAATCTGAATTTTACCTTCTATATACATCTACGACCTTCGAAATTTTCAGCTCAATCGAATCGGCCACTCCAGAGATTATCTCTCTTAATCATTTTGCTGATATATATATATATATATATATATATATATATATATATATATATATATATATATATATATATACATATTTATATACATGTATTCCTTCCACCACTTTTTTATTTGAGGATTCAAGTTGGCGGAGTCTCTATTCGTAATCAATGAGCAAATTTACAGCAGTTCCCAATTCGGGATTTGGAATATACCGGAATTCGTGAGCTTTGTACCGATTTCCATGCATGTGTGCGTAGACTATGTACGTGCACGGAAGCTCCTCATGAGCTTGATTTGCAAATACCGGTTTTGTACGAAGCGTTTATATGTGTGTGTGCCGGATAAAATTGTATGGCTACACGAAAATCGGATTAAAACCGGTTTAATATCCCGATTTCGTGTAACCATACAAATTTGAGCGGCGATCTGGTTTACAAGCACAAAGATTGTGATTTGTTTTCAATAGGGCGTGTCCACCAAACAACATGCATCGGAATGGAATATCATTTCGAAAATGCATCTGAGTGGAAAGGACGTGCGCTGTATCTGTGCGTTAAATGCTCTTAAGGATTTATTTTAAGTGCAGGGTGAAGAAATTCTGCTGCTGATGAATACTTCACGTGTAGGATATATAACTAATTGTATAAGCGGATCAAACTTTTACGCAATTTCCCACACTTTAAAATTTTGTAGACTATTTTGATTGCTGAACGAGATCTTAAAATCCCTATGAATTTTCTTATAAGAAACGGAGCATGACCACCATGATACAATGAAAACAAGGTAGTTTATTCCGAGTACCACAATGCGTTCGTTCTAAGCTGGTGACAACTGTGAGTGATTTGCCTTTAAGCCAATGTAAAATTGGGCATCTTCAAGGAGGGCGTTTGGGGTGTTCATGGAGCGATATTTCGATTTTGATGATGAGGTTTGAATGGTTGGTCTGTGCTTTTAAATATCCTAGAAACCCGCAAGGAAAAAGCTGTTGTTCAAAGCACAATGATGAAAAACTCAATAGCTTATATTTCCGGAGTAGATATTAAATCCACTCACGACAACGAATAATTTAGAGTGTTCTTATGGGTACGATGCTAGTTGTATGTAAGTGCGATGTTGGGTTGCAGATTCATCCAGTCCGATAAGGTAATAGATACAAATATGTACTGAGAAACTATGATGTGATT
The DNA here is from genome assembly GCA_963978885.1 of Nemotelus pantherinus. Taxonomy (NCBI): domain Eukaryota; kingdom Metazoa; phylum Arthropoda; class Insecta; order Diptera; family Stratiomyidae; genus Nemotelus; species Nemotelus pantherinus. The sequence continues at coordinate 208,147,186 of OZ022264.1, read as the reverse complement.
GATAAATAGTAATTCTGTTAATTACGGTTCTTTGTGAGCTGCGTTTTGATAATGTCGGAACAGTTGGAAACAAGATTTGTATTTTGTTATTAGCACCGCACATTATGAAAATGCTTTATTAACACAGAAATAAGTATTAGAATCGCCACCGAAAGGAAATTGATCATGAGCGAAAAAATTAATAAAGTTGATGTAAGGATGCGGATTTATCCAGCCCGGTATTGTGCGAATTTTCGCAGTGCGAAATTTCGCAGTCCGAAATTTCGCAGTGCGCATTTTCACAATGCGAATTTCGCAATCCGAATTTTCGCAGTGTGTAATTTCGCAAGGCGAATATTCGCAGTGCGAATTTTCGCAGTGCGAATTTTTGCAGTGCGAAACTACACACTGCGAAAATTCGCAAAATTTTCGCACTGCGAAATTTTGCACTACGAATAACGCATTGCGAAAATTCGCACTGTGAAATTTCGCACAGCGAAAATTCGCACTGAAAAAATTCGCACTGCGAATACTCGCACTTCGAATATTCGCACTGCGAAATTTGCTACTGCGAATATTCGCACTGCGAAAAATTGCATTGCGAATATTCGCACTGCGACATTTCGCGCTGCGAATATTCGCACTGCGAAAATTCACACTGCGAAAATTCGCACTGCAAAATTTCGCACTGCGAATATTCGCACTGCGTAATTTCGCAATGGATTATTTGTTTTCTCGCAATGGATTATTTGTTTTCATTGTATCATGATGACCACGGTTCAACGGCTTTCTGAAAATAAAAAACTGTCAAAATATTGCCAGGCAGATGGCCAAGCAAATTGCATACCATGTTGCCTACCATTTATGGCATGCCATCAAATATGGCATACCATAGGCCGCCTCCATTAGCAATTTGAAATGTTATGCCATGGGAAATTCCTAATGGAGGCGGCCTGTAAAAATTAATTAATGGGTTAGAAAACATGCAGTTTTAGCGAGTATATATCACCTATATACTCGTTAAAAGTGACAATTTGCTGAATATTAGCGATAGTTTTAGCGATTTCAAATATATAAGCTTTTGCGATTTGAAAATGAGTTAAAATTATTTACGCATAGTAGAGTAACCTTGAAAGAAGAATGAAGCAATTAGGATGCTAAAGTTGAACATAAAACATCGCAAAATTAGAAACAAGCTAGGGAAAATATCTAGGTAATGTTGCCTGTTAATGAGTTGCATGGGCCATAGGGTACATACACTCGGCATGCCTTGTTATTATTTGTCGCGAATCGTAAGGAAAATTATTGTTTGCTGATATATTTGCGAACCGACTCGGTTTCGTATGAGGAATATGTCTGTTGATTGTCGAGAAACTATCGTTTTTAGCAAACGCTCACTAAATTGCTTGCTGGGTACTTCATGCTGCCGTTAGCAGGGCTCACTCTTCGTGAACAAAATTTGAAGTAGAAGCTGAAAATAAACTGAAGTAGATTTGAAGTAGAAAGAAATGAAGTAGATGAACGATTGGGGTCACTTAATGTAAAGCATTAATTTATTTTTCATATAACGTAGGTAAACATCATTTTTACGATAAGGTTAAAAATATTGAGTAAAACATCGTCAAAAACTCAAATAAGAAGTTATTTAAAAAATAAATTAAGGCATAATATAAGTTTTATATACAAAACATAATGATATTTGCAGTCTTGACCATTTCTTTCAGAAACAGTATTATTTTTGAGTTAAGCTTAGCGTTAGTGACTTGCAGTAAGTTGTTCGTTGCATTGAAACAGCATTAGACTAGAAAAGTGTTGCTGTCGAAGCTCGATGCAGGAAAAAAAGAATTTGAAAAAGAAAAACTCTCTCTGATTCGATTTGAAGCGAACATGGACTAGAATTCGAACAAAGTGAATCAGTGAAGTAGCTATTATTTTCAAAGTAAAAATGAAGTAAACCTACAGGTACTTCAAATTTAGTAAAGTGTGAGCCCTGGCCATGAGTACATGAACGATTTGCGATTACGGTTGTGTAAATTTATGAAAATGATAAGACTTTTGTTGTCATTTGACAAGAAAAACCGAAGGATGGCATGGAAACCATAAATTTTTCTACATGGGGTAAATGCACTAGTCCCCAGAAAGTTAGTGAATTTTTCAATTTTAGTTGGTATCAATAATTACGAGCTTAATTTTTAGTTAACTAACACGCTTTTTCATACATTAGGATGAGTTGCGAGTCTTTTTTATTAATTTTGAATTCAATAAAATATATAAGTATGCTGATATTCCAAGTAAATAAACTTGAGCCAAATTGTCCTAGTCTCCGAACACCATGAGTCAGTGTTGAGACAATTTTGAGCTAGACTTCGGAAAAAACTTCAATTGCTTGCTGAAATAACTGTTAATCGATTTTACTAGAATTTACAGATAATATCTCCTGTAAGGCTGTTTAGTTGCGCCTGGATAGGACTGAACCTATATTTCGCAATATATATGTAGACTTCAAAAATAGTGAGCTCGGGGCAGACTGGCTCTTATTGTTTATTTCTTCAACCTCGTGGCAATTTCAAATCAATCTTTTAGATGCTATACATTCTAAAATTAAAATAAGTAGTGGGCGTTTTAGGCATACTATTGCGAAGGATGAATACCTTGACTCCTACGAGAGTTAATCCTGGAAAGTGGTGCATTGCCTTCTAAACAGGCTGATCGTAATAAAGGTGGCGTTTGCTTCAATATGCGTTCTAAATATACTTATTTTCCCTATTTTCCTTTGAATATCAGAGTTTCTAATGGTTCATATGCACTGTAGTTTTAAGAAACAACCAGCAAACCATGCACTACTGTAAGATGTTTATTATTGACAATTATGCATATCCAGGATTAAGTAATTGCGCACTTAAGACGATTATAATACTTAAAAAGAAAGGTTCAAAAATGTCCCTATTTTAAACCTGGTTTGTTTTTATTACAACTACCGCAAACGAGAGTAACATCGCCAGTCTGGCTGGCGTTTTACAACTCAGCCATTTATTTTAATGCTTAAGTGAATTTAGGCAACCGAACAAGATACAATTTCACTTTTTCACGAAATATCATATTTTGCGTTGTTCAGGTGGTTGTTAAAACTGAAGAATATAATCCAAAAAAGGATTAGTCATAGCATTATTGGGAGGCAAATATCCAGGGAGGCAAGTACATATACCATATGGCTCAAACTACGTTTAACGTAGAACAAATGAGAAACTAGTAATAAGTCAGAAATTGTTTTAAGATCTCAAGGATCGAATATAATAAGCCAGGAGCGAATTGATGTGCTGCTCAGAACATATTAATTGTCGAGATTAAGTATTATTTGAGAGAGATATTATTTTGTGTGATTGCTTCGTGGCAAGTTGAAGTTCGATTTTAAAATGTATTATCGTGACATAAAATGCCCACTGCAAAATTTCTGAGAACAAATATTTTCTATCATATGGTAGATTCTATGTGTGGTGGAGCCACGGCCATATGCTACATTTTCTGTCTAGCGGAGTCACCGCCTTAATTGCTTAGTTATTTGACGTATGGCTATAATTTTAAATTACCAAACTATGCATATTATTTTAAATAAGCAAAATGTGCTGTCTTGGTTCTTGCAAATATATTTTCTCTCATAAATATAATTAGAAATGAAATCAAACACTCGCTCTGCATTGATTCCTATAAACTTTCTTTCAATATTTTTATCAATTTCGCGTTAGCAATACTCGAAAACTACATATTCTATTGCATCATTCTGCAACATTTCAAAAAATTATCTTTTGTGGAAGTATGCTAAAATTAATATTGAAAATATTGAAAAATGACCTCACCATATATCTGCAGTACAAATCAAAACACAAATCATTGAATATCTCGAAAGCGCTGAAAGGTGCACAGAACGTTAATGCGATTCACGGCCGCGGTGCCGCCAAATGCCTACATCACATAGCCATAATCGCAAATGGTTCATGTAAAGTTCATGCATGCAGTAGCGACGTTACTATTGACGAGACACGCACCAACTCAGTGAACAGCACTCGCCACTAGCCGCAATATAGCAAATTTCCCTGTTTCCACGCGCTTCAACGAAGTAAACGGTGAATTTCAGAAGCCGCCACATTTGAATCTCCTTACATGTATACGCTTCTACGAGTTTGCCCGTTTGTATACGCTCCTGCGAAATGAACAGCGTTCTTCATGCCTCAAATACATATTGGCCCAAACTAAACCATCTCGGGTTGGGCCACCACAGACCAATTCGAGGACAGATGCTACTGTCCACACCATGGCCGGAGCTGTTGAGCTTCAGTTGTCTATTGTCAGCCTGTCAAATCCGTTTGGTTGGTGCATGTTGGTGCCCAAATCCCACTCAGATCGGAATGCAGGCCAATATCGAACAATCGTAGCCATCTCACACCAAGGGGGTGTACACATATTGGCCATAGGCTCTGTTGGTTTGGCTTGGGCCAATATGTATTTCCTACATCAGAAGTCGCCATGTAAGGAATTTCCCTGTATGGAGACGCCCATACGAAATCAGCACCAATCATGAGAAGCCGCTAGGGGAAATCTTCTGCACGAACATGCTCGCACGGTATGAACAGGATAAGTCAGAATCTGCCATATAGGAAATCTGACTACACGGACGTGCTGACACGAAGCAAGCAGCGTTGTTCAGAAAATGCTATGGAGGTTGACCACTTGGCCACCGTAGCAGATCCAATTACAAGTGGTCCTATGATAAACGCAGAGGTGGTGGAATCGGTGGCGGACCCTTTTAAAAGGAGCTCCAAGCTACAACGATCCCCACTTCGAAAAACAACGCATGAGGAAGCTAGCACCTCCGCTGGCCGCCATTCAAGTCGCGCGAAGCTAATGCGTTCGGGTGCCAGAGTACTCGCAGACTCGGACTCGGAGAGCATGGTTTCGACCGAAGCGGAGGAGGAACTCCTCAAATCGCCTGAGCGAGGCGAAGGTGCTGGTCCCCAGAAGAGGAACAGGCCCAAGCCGAGCAAAGAGGGCAATAAAGCGCTGGCGAAAAATAAAGCGGCGTTGCGCATTGTCGACAGGCTCGGCGACAGTCCCTCCCTCTCTGCGGAGGAGAAGGATCGGTTGTGCTGGGCTCGGACGACGGTGGCAAAAGGCCGCGAGTACTTCGCTGGCAAAGAAAGGCTGGCTCTTAAGGACTCTGTTTTCCACAACCAAGTGTAGCAGAGCTTCTCAAAGAAGCTGGCTGATAAAAGGCAGAGGTCCGCTGAGGAGGAAAAACCGGCGTCCAAGAGGCCTAAAAACGAGACTAGTCGGCAAGGGGTCCAACAACCCTCTACCTCGAAGCCAAAGAAAGTCATTAAGGCCAGCGATGTGGCTAAACAGCACCTCATCGTGGCTTTGATAGATCGAAGCAACTCGTTGGGTCAATTGTCGCTTGAGAAGTGGAAGATCGTAGAGTCAGGCCTGCTCAACGCGATGATTGATCGAATGGAGAAGCACCCTGAACTGGCTATGCCTTCGTTTGACGGGGCGGGCTGGTTGAAGGGTGTGAAGATCATCAAATGCAACGATGAGCTCTCACTGCGCTGGTGTACGACTGTAGTCCCGGACTTACCGGGGCCTATGGGAAGGAGCTCAGCTGGCGATTGTTGACAGAGGGAGCATTCCGACACTACCTAAAGCGAAGGTAACAATACCGCGGGTAGTGGAACCAGATGTGGCCCTGAAATTGCTACAACGGCAAAACCCGGACATTCCAACACAGGATTGGAAAATCTTGGATGTTAGGAAACCAGCTGCTCAGGACGGAGGGCAGGTGTACATCCTCCAATTAAACAAGGAGGCTGACGACCTGCTTTACCCGCGCTTTGGCAAGATGGCTTGGGGTGTAGGTAGTGTCTACCTGCGCCTGAGGAAACGCCGCCCGAAGGATGGAAATAAGAACACCCTTGAGGCTGGCGAGATTGAGAGGGATCTGGGCCCCGATGACCTGCAAAGTACAACGGCCGATCCCCAGAAAGAAGAGGCGCCGGTCAAAGAGGGTGCTGCGGCCAGCACTCAAACTGCTGCAGATCAATTTGCACCGCAGTAAGTTGGCATCGGCCGAACTACTGCAGACACTCGACGAAGGTAAGTTTGATGTGGCGCTGGTTCAGGAACCTTGGATCTCTGCGGGGGGTCGGGTTGCGGGACTGGCGTCATAGGATTTCAATCTGTTCTTCCCCACCGCAGTAGCAAGAATAAGAACGGCTATGCTGGTGAGGAAGGATATTCACGCTTATCTTCTGTCTAATTTCAGCACAGACGATTTGACGGTGGTGGCATGCAAGGGGGACGAGGAGGAGCAGGTGCTCCTAGCATCCGCCTACATGGCACACGATCAACCCGCTCCGCCGGATGAGGTCGGAAAAGTCACCGCGGAGGCGCTCAGAAAGCACCAGTTGCTACTCGTGGGAGCGGATGCCAACGCGCATCACACTGTCTGGGGCAGCAGCGATATTAACGATAGAGGTGAGTCTTTACTCAATTTTATTATTAATTATGATCTAGTCGTGGCAAATCGAGGAAACACCCCCACTTATAGGGGACCTCAAAGTGTTAACGTTCTAGACATAACTCTTCACAATGATCCTTATGAACAGTTAGTAGAGAATTGGAGGGTTCTTGGAAGTCCATCATTCTCTGACCACTGTTACATTAGTTACAGCTTAAATTTCAACCTCACTCGCATTTCTCGGTCGTTTCGCAACCCCAGGAAAACAAACTGGGAGAACTTCAAACGGGAAGTGACCAACGACTTAGGCCCTCCTCCCAGGATAAGCTCTGTAGCTGGCCTGGAATCTGCGGTCAACACTCTTACTGGTAAACTGGTAAAAGCTTTTGAACGATCCTGTCCCAAAGTCTGTCCGAAGCGCAAACCTAAGCCACCCTGTTTGAACAGAGACCTGGGTTGTCGCAGAAGACAGGTACGAGAACTCTTTAAGTTGGCCAAAGTAGCTGACTGTAGGGAATGTTGGGACGAATACAAGGACATACTTAGGCTCTACAAAACGGAAATTAGGAAAGCCAAATGGAGCTCCTGGAAAGAGCTGTGCGGTAGGATTGAATCCACCTCGGAGACGGCAAGACTAAGGAACTTGCTGGCTAAACGCCCTGTCACGCCTAGCCTGTTATGCAGGTCTGATGGGGAGTGGACGAGCAACCGCTCGGAAACGCTGAAGATACTCGTAGACACTCACTTTCCGGGCTGTTTGGATGACTCCACCCCTTTAACTCGTGAGCAGGCGTCTGATCTGCATGACATCGAAGGCATTGGCGAAGTTGTCACCAGGCAGAGGCTTGTCTGGGCAATTGACACCTTCAAGCCCTTCAAGTCTCCAGGTCCGGATGGAATTCTGCCGGTCATGCTTCAAAAAACAGGTATGCTTGCTGTTTCCTGGCTAACACAAATTTACAAAGGTTGCCTAGTGCTAAGCCATGTACCTGTAGCATGGAGGACCGCTAAGGTTGTATTTATACTCAAGGCAGGTAAAGTCAACCATGCGTATCCGAAGGACTACAGACCAATTAGCCTGACTTCCTTCCTCCTTAAAGTTTTCGAAAGATTACTTGATCTTCACATCAAACAAAGACTTGGCACTCAAACTCTATCGAGAGCCCAAAATGCGTATATGAAAGGAAAATCTGTTGAAACGGCTCTCCAAAGGGTAGTCCTCAAAATTGAAAGGGCACTCCATTACAAAGAATACGCATTGGGAGCCTTTCTAGATATTGAAGGCGCCTTCAATAATGTGCACACAACAGCTATTATGGAGAGCCTCCACGCACACAACACTCACCCCGCTATTTGTAGCTTCATAGGCAACATGCTTAGCCACAGGCTCATATCAGCGGAGTGTTCGGGTGCGCAAATTACAAGAAAAGTCTGCAGAGGCACTCCGCAGGGAGGGGTTCTATCTCCTCTCTTGTGGAACCTTGTAACAAACTCAATTCTGGAAAATTTGGAAAGCAAGGGACTCACGGTTGTGGCCTACGCTGACGACATTGCAATTTTAGTCTCGGGTAGGTTTCCACACACCCTTGGTCAGCTCATCGAGTACTCTCTAGGGCTGGTTGAGGAGTGGGCGAATACCGTGGGTCTTGGCATTAACCCCAATAAGACGGATATTGTGCTCTTCACAAGGAAGTATAAAACCCCGGATTTAGACCATATCATGCTGGGCGGCTCCAGGTTAGGTCTCAAGTTACAAACTAAGTACTTGGGTCTTATTCTGGACAGCAAGCTCACATGGAAGGCAAATTTAGAGGAAAGAGTTAAGCGGGCAAGCAACGCCATTAATGCCAGCAAGAGAGTGCTGGGTAAAACGTGGGGTCTAAGCCCTGCTTTAACGCACTGGATCTACTTGGCGATAGCTAGGCCGATCCTTGTTTACGGATGCTTGGTCTGGTGGCCAGCAGTGAATAAAAGCACCTTTGCTACCATGGCGAATAGAGTTCAGCGGCTGACGGCCCTCTGCACTACAGGTGCCTTAGCCTCGACTCCTTCGTCTGCTCTGAACGTCCTGCTTCATCTCCCCCGCTTGATCTCTTTATTAGAGGCACTGCCGCAAAGGCTGCTGTCAGGCTTAGGGAATCAGGGCACTTCGAGCCAGGATCCTTTGGCCACAGCAGTATTGAACGGGGTTACGCAGGAAGCACTGACTACCTGGTTCCCACTCTGTGCTTTGAGCGGGGATATCGAGCGACTGTGGGAGATGGGCAAGAATGGAATCGACAAATGTGTCCTGCAGCTCTTAGCATCTACACTGACGGCTCGAAGACAGCTGCAGGAGTGGGTGCTGCAGTATATTCTGCAGATGCAGCTATGGAAGCAGCTTTCAGGCTTCCGAATCACAGTAGTATTTTCCAGGCGGAGGTGTTTGCAATACGTAAAGCCGCAGACCTCATATACGCCAAAGATACTACTAGCAAAGTACTAAACATCTTTACTGACAGTCAAGCGGCGGTAAAAGCACTGCTGTCTCACACATACAAATCGAAGTGTGTATTCGATTGCATTCAGGCCCTGAACAGACTGGGTAACAGCAGAAGAGTCAGAATCTTCTGGGTTCCCGGTCATAAGGGTATTGATGAAAATGAACAGGCGGATGCATTAGCCAAGTATGGGGCTAGTGTTCCCCTTTTGGAAGCGGTTAACATCCTTACTCCTATCCAGCCGATTAAGTACTCAATCGACTCCATAATGATGCAGGGAGCGACGCGCAGATGGGGTGCAACTCAGACCTGCAAAGTAACCAAAATCATGTGGGGGTCATACAATCTCGCCTCGACCAAGTACCTCCTCGAGTTAGCGCGGATTGACTGCAAACGACTCGTTGGTATCATTACTGGTCACTGTCTTGTAGCAGCACATGCTATGAAAATGGGACTCCTAACGAGCGACACCTGTAGAAGGTGTCAAGAGCCGGGGGTGTCAGAAACTATCCAGCATCTCCTGTGTCACTGCCCGGCACTGGGGAAAACCAGACTGCGATACTTCGGTGAGCCCTGGCTGGTGGATCTCTCACACGTGGCAGAGCAAAAGCTGAAGGACATCCTTCAGTTCGCGAAAAAGTCCGGGGCCTTTGATGGCCGCTTGGACTGAATTCCTTTCTCGAGGTCTATTTATCTGGTATCACTACGGACCGGTAGGTCTATGTGTGGCCATGTGCCAGCCAGTACAACCTAACCTAACCTAACCTGTTCAGAAGCCGCCATATCGCAAACCTCCGTGCATGTACATGCTCGAACGAAGTGAACAGCAGTAGTCAGATGGCGCCATATTGAAAACATACGTGTGTACACACAAATATAAGTGAAAGCTCAACGAATCGGGTATATTCCAAATCTTGATTTGGGAATTCGTGTAAATTCGCTCAATGTCCACAAGTTTAGAGCGATAGATATAATGCCTGGCTTTACTCCGGATTAGGCTAAAATGGCCCGATTTCTAGTCATCTACCCACGTGCCTACTTAAGCTTAAAAGCACTTGAAGTAATAAATACTCGATATAGTTAGATATTATTTCTTTCCTAAAAATCGCAAACGAAAAGTTCCTATCTGCAGTTTTATTGATTAAATTTATGCGAAAGTATCTGCTTAATTGTCTTTATGTCCTTGTAAAATTATTTATAAAAAGCATTAGCTGTTAAGCGAAAGCAAAATAGATTTGTGTTTAAGTTATTTTTCACTTCTTAAATTATCTTTCCTCCGTCACGTAGTATTGTTGGAATGGTTTTATAGTTTTCATTTAATATGTTTACCACTGTACGTTATGGCAATATATATAAGGAAACCCATTGATTGAGTATTATTTGGAGTTTCGCAATACCAGGAATGAAATCGCAAAAAAAACTCGAACTTTTCCTGCCTTCTGCGAAAAATTGCTAAAAGTCGTTGCGTGAATATTAACCAGCTTGACTTTTTCTTCAACACACCTTCCATTCGAACATACATACGTTTTCATACGCATAGACGTTTGTTCGTCGGTTTCTACAAATCCCCATTTCCCCCAGGGTTCGTGGAGTGATTTCGAAATGTCTAAGCCACTTAGCCTCGAGGAATACTTTGACTAAAAGCTTAAATCAAAAGAACGACGACGCATTAAGTTATGGTGCGAATCCCATCAGACTGTTGTTGTTCTAAGAAGAAACTTTAAAAACTCTTGCAAATAAAGTTTAAAGAAAATATGTACAGGGAATTGGGTTCGGGTTAGAGCTGCCATTATAGAAATGTTTTAACATGGAGAAAGCAAGTTAATGTGAGGATTCTGAGAGGGTTCTGAATATTCATAACATTTTTAAAGCAGTAGTAAAATTAATAGAGGTAGAGAAAAATACTGAGAAAGTAAGAATTCAAAAAACTGATGCAATATTTTAAAAATTCTAGTAATATAATCCAAGAGTAGGTACAACGCTCTTACCATTCTCCAATTACATCGCTTACACGCACGATTAATCGCTCAATATCATTTCATATCTGCATGCAGACTGAATCTGAACGGCGAGATCCCAAGCCATCATCACTCCGACAAAGACGAGTAGTCTCTCACGTTACAATAACGCTGGGATATGCACGGCAATAAGTCAGCATGACAGATTCCGTAATAAAAGTCCTGATAACTGACGGGAATCCATCTGGGAACAGGATCTCCGGAATTATTGTTATGAAATTCAATAGCGTTTCAAGGCGACCGACCCTTCGATTTCAGGGACGGACAAGTGCAGCGAAATACGAGAAACACAATGAATCAATTACGGATGTCTGTGTCGGCCTCCATCTGTTCGTCTCACTTAAAATAGACTTTCGATTAAGAGCCAACAGGCGTTTCATCTACGTAAATCGTCCGCTACCGTAAACTGATAAGGGAGTAATTTGAAGTGTGAATGATAGCTATTTGGGTTAAATCGATTCTTCGCCAGCATTTTGTCAATTTGCGGGGATGACATTTTTTTCCTCCTGCATTGGCTTTCGATATTAAATTATTCTATTGTATGGAACTAGTAACATTTGGAAATTGACAAATTCTTTGGATTCTATTATTTTTTTTATTAAATCTTTTACAATACAACTTACTTTGGCAATTTTTGGAAATTTATGCAAGCGGTCTCCACTCAATTTAGTGACAAAGTTGCAAATAAGAGATCTAATTTGACTGTCCAACAATAATTATGATCATCACCTTCAACGCGTTACCACACATTTATGTTATCGCTTTGAATGAAATTATAGAAATGAAACAATATTAACAATATCAAGTGTGGCCCCAGGCGTGATCAAATGTATTTTGAATTGAATTTGTGATTTCGAAATTCAATTTAGAATTACGTAGGCTAACAAAAGTTTAAACTAGAACAAAATAAGACTAAAACATTTGATCTGTGCCACGAAAAATTATATAGTTGGTTTTGAATAGCGAACAATTGAGTGAAATTTCAACCAAAAAAACAATACAGTGCTAAAACTTTAAATGCACTTCCATTTATTTGTTTCAAATCAAGTGACGAGTGAAATAGGAGGCTTCTGTATGTTGAGAAGTGAAAATAAATGAAAGATGGTAAATTCTGCATCTTTTCTGGTCTCGATCCACGAAAGGTTGGATATCAACTCAGCGTGGATGCGATTTCGGCGTTGAAAGATATAGGAAGAGCAGCCGACGTAGCCTCTAAGAAGACTATTGTGATCTAGCTCTTGCTCTATCGAGCTGTCGCCAGTGCAGCATGAATTTAGAGGAGCATTTCGATATGAGCCTAGCGTGCGTTACTCCGCCAGCTAGCTTAGTCTGCTCGTGAATCTTCGAGCAGATATTCCTCTCTTGCTACGCACGCCAACTTCACAAACCTATATTCATCCTGAGACAATGCACTTCAAAATATACTAATAGGGAACTGAAGGGACAGGAAAGAGTCATGATTTAAACCTAGATCTATTCACGAAGTTTTTTTTATTATTTAGAATCCAAATTAATTAAACAAAAATTCACTAACCAAAAATTAATTTATTCAATTTGAAATTAAACAAAACTAACTGTCTTTAGTTCGAAGAGTGTTCTAAGACATACTCGATGTGCGTATAATTTTCAACCTAATCTCGTTAGTTTACACTGATCATGATAACTAAGTAATTATGTCAGTGAAACCTGAAATGAAATTTAATGGTATTTATGATTTATATTCCCAAGAAAAAAAAGATAATTGATAATGATATAATATGATAAAGATAATGACAATGACAGTGAATATAAATATTATGATATAGTATGATAATGATCATATATATAAAGATAATGATATGAAATGCATTAGTTACAATTACCACATCCACCCCAGTTGGTTAAATTTCATTTCAAATTCAAAAAACTCTAGCGCACCTGAACCGCTAGAAACACTAATGTTCGAAGAACAGTAGAAGAATCGTGCAGGTTTTGAGTGCATATTCCACCACATGAGCTGTTTATTACGGCCAAACTGTTTCAAACGCCACGTTTTACTTTGATCTCAAAAATGCATTATAACTCATATGGTGGAAGGTTTCAGATATTACCACCGGCATGAATTTCAACGTTTATGAGAGCAAAGCACGGGTTAATTATATTCGTTATCAGTTGCTTATTTCACAAAATTTTGAAAGCAGCATCTCATATAACATCAATGAAGAACATGCTCAGTGCATGCAGCACTGTAACTGAAGTTGGTGTTTGGGGCAACGATCCGAAAAATTTGCAGAACTTTGGGAATTGAAACATTGGTTATTTATTTTCATTGCAAATGTTTCCGGTATGAATACTAACTGTAAGCATTTATTGATACAAAAGTAGCACAACCGACTCGTGCTGGCAACCTTCTACCAGTATCAAAGCCAAGAATATATCAAATCTGCTTCACGTTGTTTAATTACATTCGAAGTTATAGGAGTATAAAGAAATTAAGGGTTACCTACAGCGAGTTTTTTCAAATAATCGAAAACTTAATATTTGCTGTTTATTGTCACTACAATATCATTACCATTTGAAAATTCTACGATAAAACCGCTTAATAAAGATATTGCAATTAAACACAAAACCAACAATAGCTGGCAACCCTATCGTGGCTTTTCAACCAAATTTGGCCTGAATAATGTTTATAATAAGTTTCATTAATTGCATGAAATTCGTATTGATTTCATGCCTGCACTGGAAGTTATAGGGGAAGAAGCTTTATTTTCCTGAGCGAATTTTCAAAACCAAAGACACAAAAATTACCATAGCTGGCAGCACCAATCGAATTTTTCAACCAAATTTCTCTCAAACAAAGCTTAAAGTAAGGTTCAGCTACTGTGTCAATTTCATGAAAATCTGGTAACTGAATCAGAATTCATAGGCCAAAAAGCAGTTTTTTTCTTTTCTAATTTTTCAAGCTGGCACCACTGGCACAGAGTTTCCCACAATTCAAAATCGCTTCTATCAAGCCTGGTCCTACTTAAGTCCAATGCATTCTGTAAATTTCAGCTGTATCTGATTATTGGTTCGTGAGTTCCCGTGAACAGAAGTTTTTGATGCTAAAAATAAAGGTTAACTGGGAAAGGGTTGCCGTTCTGGTCCGACATGAATTTTCCAAAGTTTTACTTTGAACGTGTAGATAAAGCATAAGATTTGTATACAGATTGGTTTTATTGTAAGAAACGGACATTTTTTTAGGATATTCGATGGTTTGAATGTTTTCACTTTCAAATTTTTATTTTTTCAAATTTAAGATACCAAAATTATCATAGCAGGCAGCTCCAACCGAAGTTTTCAACCAAATTTCTAATAAACGTGGCCTAAAACAAGGTCCAGCTACTGTGTGAATTTCGTTAAAATCGAACGACTCAGTCAGAGTTTATAGGGCTAAAAGCAGTTATCTTTTTTTAGTGATTTTTCAAGATGGCACCACTGGCACAGAATCGCCCGCATTTCAAAATCACTTCTATCAAACATGGTCCTATTTAAGACTAATACATTCTGCAAATTTCAATTAATTCTGCTAATCGGATCGTGAGTTTCCGTGGACAGAAGTTTTTGATGCCAAAAATATAGGTAAATTGGACAAGGGTTACCAGGCGTACCTGTTATACCATATCAAATTTTTTTTTTCCTATGTAAACAAAGCACAAGATTTACATATGAGTGGCTTTTTTTTGAAGAAGCGGCAGTTTTTCAAGAGAGACGATGATTTGGAGGTTTTCACTTTCAGTGCCTGCCCTTGATACAGGATTGCCAGCACGCTCATTAAAAGCTACGCAAATCTACAACTAAATAATACCAATATGTCCTGATGATTAAATTGCTCTGTCAAAAGTTATCGCAATTTAAACATTTTCAAATTTTCCCGTTCTCTTTTTAGGCACCCAGCGCACACATGGGGTTAAAAAATTCCAAAACGTTATCCGATTCACATGTAGAGCACGTTCGAAATTTATTTCGTTAACTTTATTTTTGCAAAAATTATTTGTGTACGGAATAATAGGTATATTAAAAATATCACTTAAATGGCCGCCGGCGCCAAAGGGTTAAAGATAATTGACATTTAGTGAGACCTGGACCTATTATATAATGTATCCTGAAAGTTTCAGCTCAATCGGATGGAGATTATATCACTGAAATTTTTTGATGATATATATATATATATATATATATATATATATATATATATATATATATATATATATATATATATATATATATATATATATATATATATATGGAAATATGAATTTTTGGCCGAATCGATTTTAATACTAATGTTCTTCGAACATTAGTAAAAACACATACCTACATAATCAACAAATTGTTTACCGATTTGCAGAGCTGAATTTACGTAAGGGAATCGATAACTGGACGAATTGGTTTTATATGACATACATCAAAATCAAATATCACATGTGACAGTTATAAAATGCTTAAGTGGGGCTAGCTATAAAGTAGGTACAATACCCTCTGGGAGTTTAATAATTTTCCACCACAAATGACTCAAGCTAACATATAACACATTTTCACTATCTGATGTCACCTCATCAATTATGATTATCAATTCATTTTCATAAAATCTGAGCCTAAATCTACAAATTTCCTTTCTTTTCTCGGAAAATCAGTCTTTTTAGGTTTTTTTTTTAGATTGAGCCACGACTTTGAAAATATATTTGAAAAGAGTTAGGCCCATAAAATTTTGTACCATTAGTTTTTGAATGTGCCACAAATTATATCGGTAAGTAGTTTTGATTCAAACTATACTCACGGTGACGTTGTTATGATGGATTCGGTCGTATTCCGCGCCGAAGATGTTCCAGAAGGCGAAAGTGATAGGCTGATCGTAGTAGTAAAATGTGAATCTGGATTTCTTACGGTAGTTTGTTCCTCAACCGTATTTTGATATGTATTAGGTCGATATGGTCTGATATTTAGTCGATTATTGTTTACGTCATCGTAGATAGACATATCCTGTTTCGCATAAAAGTTGTCATCGTTTCCACTGCTATACACTATCGTCGTCGGCTCTGTTGACATACTCATCACATCGATGTCTAGGCCAGTTCTTCGTCCAGTCGATCCATTTCTAATATTCTGAATCTGATGATGCAGCAAATTTTTATCAAAACTTAGTTCGGATGGCGATCCATCCTTATTGTCTTCAATCCCTGGACGTAAATCTTCCCCTTCGTTTTCCTCGTCATCCTGACTTTGATCCACCAACGATGGTGGACCTTCCAATTTCGCACTAAAAGAAACTCCTTTCTGATACAAAATGTCCTCTTCGACTTGAGACCCATGGTCACCGCTGAGCGTGAACGTCGAATTCATTTCTGCAAAAGACAATTAAATCATGAATTAGTGAAAGCTGTGACAGATAGCTCTAGAAATTTCTATTATTTTCGTTGATATCAAATTACTTTTCCTTTTAAAAATCCAATAAAGGGTTTAAGTGTTGAATTTCAAATTTTCATAATTAGTTTGAGCACCTGTGCTGAAACGAAACCAACGCGTCTGTTCAAAATGACTTGCATTTGATGGCGAGAACGACGGCATTCAAGACTAGGACGAAATTTAATGAATCTCTCAACGAATATTAATGGATATTATAGTTGACTATGTTTCCACACTCCGCCGTCGAACCTGAGTGGGGAACAAAATGTAATTGTTTTCTGTCTGTGCTGGATTCTCATTTAATTTAGCAGGATTAAAGTTGTAGAATTAAATGAGTTGTGTAGCTGAAATCAGATGATTTGGAAGAAACCACTAAATCAGCTATTCTACTCAAATTCATTTTAATGAGATTTCTTCTAAAGCCCCGACTTCACTTTAAAAACCGCCGTTAGAAAGCTATCCACAATTTTTCCTGATTCATTCCAAGTAAGTAAAATGTCCAACTTCTTTGCAGGTACAGTATACAAAACATATTGGAAAATTTTTGAAAATCATGACTGAGTTGTCATTGTTCGCTAGAAGATACAGTAACGGTTAAACCCGCATTCCTACGAAAATGATTTAATACGAAATGAATCGAACCCTGGAAGGCAGCAAAATCAATTTTCTTGCTTCCATTTCATGCGTGCGTTGCTGAGGTGTTTCAGCAGCTGATGAAACCCTGCAGCAAGGACTCGTTTCAGTTTATGGAAACAATTTCAACGTTGGATGAATTATTAATCTACTGCCCGTGGAATGGTCTTTTTAAAGTGATTCGCTTGGCGAATTTTTCAAGGCTTGTCGACAGAATCGTGAGCACACAGCAGACAGGTAGAAGAATGATTGCTTCAATATTGTGAGGAAGTTGTTTTTTTGTTGAAAGTATATATGGAATAAATATTTTAATGAATTAGAAATCGGTAATGCTTTCAATTGTATTGCCCACTGATTGTGGTTTCACTTGTAATTTGAGAATTGCGCTACAATATTAACCTAAATACTATTTTACTTTACTGGCATACGTTCGAATATTTTACTTAAAATGTAGACTTTCATCTAATTCCAGCCTTCAACCCATATCCTGGGAAATTTCATCTGTCGGCTTCTGAAAATTAAATCCTGCGAATATGATGAACGCCTTCATATGTGAATATTTTAACATTGTTAGCAATAAACAGATTATAACCATCACCATGCATATCTACGCACAACTTCATCATCCTCTGCCGTCTGCGTTATCTAATTAACATATACATAGTGGGCGTAAGCTTTATCTGCGGGTGAAGGTGAATGTCATTCTGCATCAGCTTCTCTCAGACGTAAAATTTCGAATTTCATTAGCACGAAAGGTGCTCCGAATTAATAAAAGGCGCAAGGTTTCTCCGGCGTTTGTGCCTTCCATCGCCATCCACGCGTATCGTTCGTCACTGCTATAAAGTGCGAATGAACAGCACAAATGACATACACATGGTGTGGTCACATTAAAGAGGTTAACGACACTATCAAGCGGTTTCGCAACAAAACAAAAGCAGGTTGCATGTGTGTGTCGAGTAAACTGCCATTCGTTTCCGCGGAGAGATGTTTGACGAGGAAAATAAAGGACTTTATTAAAGGACTCGAAATATAACCACAACGTGTTGCACAAAAGTAATCTCAGTCATTAAAATGGAACGAGTGGGCAAAGGGTAGTGCGACGAACGTGAAGGGTTAAGGAAATAACCGGACAGGGAAGTGAATAATGATGGGACAAAGCGCACACAAAGCTAAGCAGCAATGAAAGGATTCGAAAATGAAACCGTTGTCAGGCTGGACGGGATGAGCAATGGCTCCCGTGCTGCCCCGACTCGGCTAGGGAACAATGGCACTGAACTAAAGCAAAACATTCGCATGACCAACCGAGTAAATTGTTTTCCATTTTGTAAAGCATCAATGACACTGACGCGGATGGGACGATCTGGATGAAACAACAATAGAAATGAGCTTCTCATGCGCTGGATAGCCATTCGAATGTAATGTTCTGCTAATGGAAATTTCTACATTGTATGTTGTAATGTGGAACACAGTGCTTACACGTGGAAAACTTTTTTCGTCGGAAGTAAGATGCTGATACTTAAAATTCTGCATCAACAGGCAGCATTATTGTTTCCTTTAATACATATAAACACTTTATTCGCCAGTTCCGACCACAAATAAAAAACTGCACGCAGATTAACGTTCAAAAAATTTTCAGCGTTTTCAGTATTTTCACAGTATCTGAAATGGAGACTTCATCCTTTGCTTGGAAAGAATGCCAACAAATGCAGCATCTGCGATGTCTTTGCTTGTCTCTAAGCCTTGAACCGATTCGTTTGTTCACGCAATCGGGCTTTTGACCTTTTTCCTGCTGTCTTTAATAGACATGCGTAACGCAGCAAATTTTGAGGCGCTGATACACTGATACTGGCGTCAGCAGTGGTATCAACGCATTGCGCTGATACTATTGCGCTATAATACCATGATCAAATTCACTTATGTGTGATACTCAGTGTTGCCAGAAAATTTTCGTTCATGGAGCCCAATTTGAGTTTTTATGTAGCCCAAAAGAGCCCAATACTTGCCACACAATAGGTCGAGGCCAAAATTATTAAAAAAATTTCTTATTAATTGAAAAAAAAATTTTTTTTATCCACTCCACATGGGCTATTATCATTTTTATTTATCCATATACTCTTATACAGTCAAAAACTATATCAACAATTTCATTTTCGGATGTCATAAACGTGTAAATTGAAGAATCCAGTAATTGTATCATATCTGGTGGTATTTTACAGTCGTTGCAACATATTTTGTTGAAATTCAAGAGAACTACATACATAGAATTCGCATCAAAGATGCCAAGAAAATTTATTTGCATTTTACTTCAAGTTTTAATCTTTATGTTATTTATCATACTAAAACATATATCGGCTATTTTATTAGGAAGCTATATTAATAAAAACATCGAGCTCGCATATTTCTTTGAAAATTTGCTATGCAGCAGCAGATTTTACTTCATTGGCTTTTGCCCAAATTGTTTCCGGCTCAGTGTATTTTGACCATTTGCTCATACTTATGAGTTTTACAAGCACAGATTCAAATTTCAATCTTCTTGCCACTTTAGGCAGACGGTCAAAAAATAGACTAGAAATAAAGTTTAGCTGCAACCGAAATTTAAAACATGAAGTGAAAAAATTTCCGTTTAAGATTGAGGAAATCAGTTGCGAATTCATCTTTATATAATTTTAGCAGCTGAAGCCTGGGCAGGTTAGTGGAGCCCAAAAAGTCGCCAGTAGCCCAAAATTGAATTTCGTCGCCAAATGCAACGGAAAGATAGCCCAATTGGCGAGAAATCGCCCAATCTGGCAACAGTGGTGATACTCACTGCGTTTCTTAGACTCACATATGGCGCTGGCAGCATTGCGCTGATACCATGGCGCTATGATACCATAATCGCATTCGCTATTCATAATGTTTATCAGTGGCGGCTCGTCAGGGACGGCAGGGTCGGCCCGGCCGTACCAAAAGAATTGACTAATGTCACCCAAAGCAAGAAAGATAAATAATTAATGTTAAGCACTTTATTACTACAAATTGATTTCCTAATCATATCTGCCTTATTCAATTTTAAGTTTTTCATAAGCCGCGAATACAATCTCAGATCAAAACTGAAGTTGCATCGACATATTATAGTGTAAACGATTAAACGACCCGTTTGCGCTCGACCGTTTTCGTCTCAATCTTGCTTCAATCCTGGTTTGTCTAAGCGGCTATCTTGAACAAGCAAGTGCAGCGTTCCCACGACGGCCAGCCAACGGTCCTTCCAACCTACATCATTCCGTTCAAACATATGTACATACGAGTACGATGCATCCGAAGCGGTGGCCGCATCATACCCAGCAAGTACAAGCAAAAATCAACAAAGACACGGTCGAAATCGCGGCCCGAACCAAACTGGCCGAGTCTGATTACAGTCTACGCTACTCCAAACTCTGCAGATAGCCTCCATTCGAAACAACATTTTCATACTAGCTATTTAGTTTGGTGTTTTGTAACAAATTTTACACCCCGCATATAGATGAGGCAATGCAAAAATTTCTGCGGCCAGCCGCAATTTGCTGGTTAAGAACAGTATGTAGCGTAGACGCTCTGTTATGTTACTCTTTAGTCGATCTTAGGATGCTTTCTGTTCGTAAAGAGATTAATTTTCTATTAAATAGCATTGCATGAATAGAAAAAGGTCAAGTACGAGTTTTCTTACTGTGTATGTAAATATTAAGCTGTTAGAAAGTCGGTTTTCGAAAGTGTTCTTATTGAAAAGTGAGCAGTGGAGATGGTGTGGAAAAACTGATAATAATACAAGTAAAAAACGTGGTTGAAAATAATCATCTTTTTATAGGATAAAACTTTGTAGGATAAAACTTAAAAATTGGACATATGATTTGGACATTAACGGTTGTTGTGAATAACTGATTTGTGAAATTCATAATGAACAGTTTTTAATTTGGAAAACTAGTAATGCATTTGGTATTTGGCGTTCCAATACTCAGTCATTAAAAGCAAAATAAGGAAAATTAGTTGAAGAAAAATGATATTTTTTATGGTGAAATAATCAATTATTTCGCTGTGTGCAAGGCATAATATGAAAGAATGAATATCAAAAATGTTATTGTACACGCTTTTGGATATTGTATTTTGCGCTTGTTTGCTAATTTTAGAGACGTACTTTCTTAAGACTCATTAATTTATAGTGCACTTCTCTTTCTCCTCCCCAATTACATCCTCTCTCTGTCTTGACGACAATGCTCAAGCACATTTCGTGGTTTTTATTGGAACATATTTTTGTACGAAGATCAAATTATATTTGCTTTACCAAAAATTAAACTTATGAAATCTAACTTCCAGTTTGGCCGACCCAAATTTTTATGCTACGAGCCGTCACTGATGTTTATGCAATGCTTCAGCGCAATTTGCAAATTGCGTTACCCATGTCTAGTCTTTAATAAGACTTGTGTGAGCAGTTAAAAAGTGAGCAGAGTTTTTAAGAGAACGTCAATAAAAATTAATAATACCTTGAGATCGACGAAGCTCCGAGATGTTTTTGGGTTGATTGAAATTTTGACTGAGTTCTATTTGCCCAGGTAATGGTTTGTTTCCTTGTGTATAACACTAGCAGTTCCGAATACGCATCTTAGTGGATTTATTCTGATACCATAATCCTTAAAACGTTGAAAAATTTGTTTTACTTGGCTAATATGCTCTTCTGTATTGCGGAAAGCGATAGGAATATTGTCCAAATACACATAGCAAATGTCTTAAATACGCAAGCTTGAAAACTAAAAAAACGTTGAAAAGTCTGTACGGCCTTGCAGAGTCAAAATGTCATATGACAAAATTCGAATGATCTGAACGGGGTACATACCGTAGTTTTAAATATGTATGTCGATGGTGGCAGCGCGTTCTAAGCATAGGGTACTTAATACACTTTTTCCATATAACACATGCGTAAAGTCTTGGATGGGAGCTATGGGAGACATGTGATTGTGGTCGCATTCAATCGCCGCATAGTCTCTATTTTCAATTTTGTTTTTTTTTTTACTAAAAAGACTAAATGAAGTGGACTTGCCTAACAGATTATAACCATCACCAGTGGACAGTGAAGATATACCTTTTCGTACAATATATTCAAATTTGATGTTACAATGCGACGATACAGAAAATGCGGTTGTCTTTCGATGAAATTTGATGGTAAAGTCAGTTCAGAAAATTCCGATTATAACTTCTGAAAAGGGTTATTTCTGTATAAAAGAAACATCGATAATATTGACAATTGGCTTTTTTTTGTTTTCGTCACAGCAAAAAGTTGTGTTTGGCCGTCAATGAGCCGTGCTAATGTCTTCTAAAAGGTTGAGGCTACGCAGAAAATCAGCTCCTATAATTGACAGTATAATAGTATCATATACAGCGAACGTTTGGTTCGCGGACTAAACACCAAATTCCACCTAAACTTTTTAGTCCACGTGGTGTATACACTCGCGGACCGACCTAAATTTAGGTCGGTCCACGATTTCAAGCGACCTGACCTAAATATAGGTCGTGGACTATATCGCTGTAAACACACGCGACCTAAACATTGATTTTTGCGCGACTAATAATGTATGTATGTTGAATATAAGCTAATAACATTCCCCTTTGACACAAAATCGTTGAAATAAACATGTTTGAGAGACAAATGAAACGATAAATACAGTGCATGAAGGAAAATTAAACTAAATGACAGCTGTCATATACGAACGAGGACTAAATTCCACCTAAGCAAATTTTAGGTCAGATCGGTATATACACCTGAGGACTAAGTTCATTTAGTCCGCGCTTTAGGTCAGGTCACTTTTGGTCCGCCTGGTGTAAACCGCACTAATGTCTGCTGTATGAAAAAATCAGCATATTGGTCTTCGAAAACCAAAATGGAGCTCTATTAGTCGTTGTTGGTACGTTTAAACTATTGAATTTTTGGCTGCGTATAGCTTCAATTCCGCTGGCTTATCGGCTGCTTTCCGTGATAGTACTGACACATTAGCTTCTGTGTCCACAATAAAAAGGATACCACTACGTCAATCTCAAACTACCAGCCGTTGTGATTCGCAGGCGTCGCTGTCAGTCACACCACTGCTTGAAGAAAACTTTAGTTTTTTTTGTGTATAACTGCACGGTCCGGTGCACTTTAGAGCTTTACTCCTAAATCAGTTGTGATAAATTTCTTGGACCAATTGAACGCGAACTTGATTGAATTCCGTAGTGACAATTACCTACTATACTGCCACATGCTCTGTATACCAAAAGACTCGAACATTTTTGAAAAAGCAGGAATTTCACTTCTTAGTTCATCAAGACTTGAAAGAATGCTATTGCAGTTATCGATATCACGCCACATTCTTCTAGTATCTCATCCACCATTATAATTAAGACGTCAAATCCAATCTCTGAAGGCCCTGTTATGTGGGAAATACATATTGGCCGAGGCCAGGCGAGCCGAAGTCAGACGAGACCGCCAACATGTGGACGACATTTGACAGCTCGTCCGAAATCGCTTTGACTCGTGGCACGAACGCCGGCGAGCCCTGTCAAAGTCGCTCGTCTGGACCGTCCACACACTCGGGCTCGCCAGATCTCGCCTGGGCTCGGCCAATATCTATTTGGCACATTAGTATCGCACGCACTCGCGAGGGAAGTCTTCACAGCCACAAAGCACGGATAGTTTCTTGTCCCAATCGATGACCGGCCAAAAATTACACCTCACGCCATAGCCGCAATGGCTTCTTTTCACCTACGCCTATGGTGCCTCTGGTGGCATCTAGCTGTTGTTCCACATGGCATACTTGGCAAAAGCTCGTAATCGGGTGGACAAAAAGATAACTAACATTTAGTACCACCAATAAAAGATTCCCAGCAGAAATTGCCTCCCAATAACTGGATTATAGAAAATAGTGGTGTGTGTTGCCTAAAAAACAATTCTATTGTAACTGGTTTTATGGTGATCAGCAGTAAAGTCATCAAAAATAATTTAGTAGGTTTGCGCCTTTAAATCGACTAAAATCCTACGGTTACTGTCAAAGAGGTGGATAAATGCTTTCTGTCACGCTTTCGCGTGGTCAGTGTGGATCCTTCTTAAGCCACAGCCTCACATGAAAATATTTCGGAAATAAATCTGAAATATTTCCATCACATTTGCGCACCGTCTTAGTCCATCCCAACTACACAAGTCCGGGAAGTTCATTCATGGTTAGTCTGGATTTGCATGCCAAATCAGAGTTGCCGCTTCAATGCAACCATCTACCAAACTACATAGAATTTTTAACATAAATATCCAAGCCCCATCTAGCTAAACTATCATGCGCGGTTAGTGTGGCATCGAAGTAGGAATTTAGTATTTAAAGCTAGTTTTACAGCCCGCAGAAAAAACATGCAACAACGGTATTATCATAGAGGGTATTATCACAAAGAGTATTATCAGGACTAACAAGCCAGAATGAAATAAAGGAAAACATGAGACCATCGAAAATATCTATTAGCTTCTGGAAACTGGTAAGAAACGGTTCGATTAAAGTTTTAAATAGCTGACTTGAAAACCCCAAAAAGGTAGTAAAAAGCTTTGGAAATAAAACGGAATTATTGATAATACGAAAAAGAAGCTACCTTAAATAATTATTAAGAGACTTTTCAATAAATACACTGCAGCTGACCTCAATCAGGAAATAGTAAATCTTCACCACTGTATCGATGTTGGCGAAGTCGTATATATAAGTCGTTGAAGTCTTCTGTATAAAGCAAGCGAGACGAACGAGGAAGTAAATAGCGTTCATCGAAGTAGGTTCTTAATTGTTTCAAAGGAAGGTAAAATAATATATCAACATCGACTTTAGTTTACATTAAGTCGTTGAAGATTTTTATACCGTTCAGTACATGCAAAGTCTTAAAGTTGCCATAATGCGTTTGGGTGTTCCCCCTCAAATTTGAAATGCGTGAATTTTACAGTCATAAAACCTAGTGATCAAAACCAGTTTGCAGACAGTTTTGCAAGCTCAAAATACCAAAGAAGGATAATAATAATAATCCAAAAAAATATCTGTTATGAATACTAGACTTAGTACATATAATAATGCTGCCCTAAAAATGTTTCATGCATATTTTAGATATCAGGTGGGTTGCGATGCTAACTCTTTGCATATCAGTTGGTTCACCAAGAAATGATACATACGAGGAAGAAATGATACAAACACTTTGATTTTATAATTTCTGCGTGTCTAATGAATCTAAACAATGGGCTCTCTTTGTCTTGTCGCCCCCAACTGGATTATGGTTATTTATATATTAACATGTTCACCTAGTTTAGTTAGATGTACTGAGTCGTGCGTACCAGATGAGACTTAATCATCTGATCACTGCTACTTAATGTCCCCTTTAGCTACGGATCCAGCACCTGTTGTAGAGAAAAGAAACTAAGAAACATTGATTACTTTAACTTCAATCGACTTCTTGTTGACAGAGTTAGTCCTAATGGTAGGATAAAGTAACCAAAGTCAATAGGATCTCGGTTGAGCACTCTGAATAGCGCCACCTAAAAAGCCAGTTCGATCAGCAATATAAGATGCAACAAGACGGAATTGGGAACTCCAGAGGCCCAGAAAAGATATTAGAAAACTTCCAATCGACCAGGATGACTGGCTTGTCTTATAAAGAACTAAAAAAAAGTTCTTTAGTTTAAGTTCAAAAACAATTTTTTATAAATTTTGCTTGAAAATCACTGCTCCGGTGACTGAAACGCAGAAAGCTTCTGTACCTCTGACCAAACTTTTTGCTATTAACGTCAGATCAATGGTCACCAGTAAAAGTTTTGGGACGCATAATATCCTTAAGGATTTCCAATCACCGAGCCTGGGTGGTACCTGTCCAGCTATACTTAGGAAAGGAATCAGTCACCTGAAGGTAGACCAAATGAAAATGTTAAAACTATGCTCAGCTATGGTGGATGTTTCGTCACCATGGCAAAATGTTAAAGTTTATACAAAACCTGGGCGAGATAACTTAACAGATCTAACATCGTTTATGCTTAAATGCCTAAAGAAAGCTGTTTAACGACATATATGCATGACGGCGCTTCATTTTTATCCCTTGAACCAGAAGCCATATGTGTACTAGCGTCGAAAGTCATGATTTATATGAAGGAACGATTTCTAATGGTGAGCGATGGGGGCATCTCTAGAAACAGAAGAGGCCTTTGATTGCGGTCCTTTAAAAATAAACTGTGTGAACCTGCGAAAACTCATGATACGGACGGTATGGACATGTCATGTAAACTCAAAGATTATTGTTGTCAAAAGTTGAAGCCAGCTGCTAGTTGAGAAAGGAGGCGAGAAATAGATATCTACAAGGAGCTCTTATCAATGCTTGTTTGAAATATGCTATTTGTTTCCCACCTGAACAAACTGCAATGAGAATGGCTTCATGGGCAAGCGTAAACTGGCAATGTGGCCGCACTAGCTGTAATTAAAAATCTGAATGTGGTGTGTGGAAAAATTTGTTTTGTTCTCTATGAAAAGAAAGCCGGCAGTTCAAATGTTTCCAAATATGAAAGGCACACCTTCAGATGAAGTCAAATACCAAGGAATAATCTTGAACACAAATTTTGTCTGGAAGAAGCATTTGAAAAAGAAGCTTACTCGAACTACTAATACTTTTGGATAGTTGAGAGGCATCACATGAGACCTACAGCCTCATGTTGTTATGTGGATCTACGCAAAAATCATAAGGCCGATGATTACGAATACATCCGTGTTGTAGTGGGCTATTGCGAAACTCTAGTATGCTTGTGAGACACACTAAAAAGTGGGTCTATGATTAATACTTTGATAATAGGAAATAAAAATATATAATAAAAAAAATAACGATTCACAATTTTTTTACACATTGATTTTTACATTTTTGATTTTTACGCCATACCATCTGAATAATAAATAGCTTTCTGGAAGCCTTGGCAAAAAGAGTATAAATTCACTACTCACTGTTCACATTTTCGCCAAAGCTGTAAAATTGTATCATTTGCTCGAATTTGATTTATTATTGATGTAATATTATGACGAAAAACAGTAATTTGGCTAGACTGAACGAGTCTGATGTTTCGTGATCGTTGCTTACATTTAAATAGTGTTTTATTTTTGTGTAATAAGTGTGCTGTGTAGAACTTTAGACCATAAACTATGATATAAGTTGAAATATAAATGTGTGTAAATCTAATAAAATTAAGCCATAAACTTAAAGGAATTGCGAGTTTTTGTATTTGACAAAAAAAAGTTTATATTTTGCTTACTTGAGTTGATAGGACTCTCGCTTTTTTTAGCTTTTAAAATTTTTTGTTAATTATATTTCCTTTTGGGGCAATATTTTATATTATAGCATTTCCGTGTCTTAGATTGCTGCATTAAATTTTTTTAATTGCAATTTTATTGAAATTTAGCTAGAGACTAGCTGAAATTGTCGCTTAAGTAGTGCATACTTCCTCAAATTATTCGCAATAAATAATTTTTGATCGCGAAATTTACCACTGTTGTGATGAAACATTCTTTATCATCGTTTTTTACACACTTTCATGGACATCCACGTTTAAGTTGCGCTTATTTTCCTAAAGGACTCGTAAAAAGTAGCCTTTGCTACATAAATTTCATGCATTTATGTCTAAAATTTACGTCTTTTTAGGGTAAAATTTAACGATTTGCTCATAAACAAATTTAAACAATTAGGCGTAAAATATTCCTTGTACGCACTTTTGTAAATTTACATATTTAATAATAGGAAACCAGTTGCCTTCTATTTCAGGGGTAAGTTAGATAAGGTTTAACTGGCTGGCACAGGGCCACATATATACCAATTTGGTCCGTAGCGATAATAGATAAATGGACCCGGAGAAGGAAAGTTCAGTCCAAACGGCCATCGAAGGCCCCGGACTTTTTTGCGAACTGCAGTATGTCCTTCAGTCTCTGCTACGCTACATGTGAGAGATCCACCAGCCAGAGCTCACCGAAGCAGCGTTGCCTGGTTTTGCCCAGTGCCAGGCAGTTGCACAGACGGTGATGGATTGTTTCTGAGACCCTCGACTTTTGATACTTCCTACAGGTGTCACTGGTTAGGAGTCCCATTTTCATAGCATGAGCTCCTACAAGACAGTGGCCAGTAATGATGCCGACCAGCCGCTTGCAGTCAGTCCGCGTAAATTCGAGCAGGTACTTAGTTACTACGTGATTGTATGACCCCGACATGATCTTGGTTAGCTTGCAGGTCTGAGTTGCACGCCATCTGCACATCGCACCTTGTATCATATTGGAGTCGATTGAGTGTTTGATTGTTTGGAATGGAGTTCAAACGTCAACCGATCCTGACAGGGGAAGGCTAGCCCCGTGCTTGACTAACGCGTCCGCTCTCTCGTTTCCTTTAATGCCCTTGTGAGCAGGAACCCAGAAAATTTTCACCCTTCTATTGTTGCCCAGTCTATTCAGAGCCTGAATGCAGTCTAGTACACACTTCGATTTTTATGTATAAGACATCAGAGCCTTAACCACTGCTTTACTGTCTGTAAATATGTTGATTTTCTCACTTGTAGTATCTCTGGCGTGTGCTAGGTCTGCGGCTTTACGTATCGCAAAAATCCCCGCCTGAAAAATACTACAGTGGTAAGCAAGACTGAAAGCTGCTTCCATAGTCGCATCTGCAGAAAATGTTGCAGCACCCACTCCGGCAGCCGTTTTAAAGCCGTCAGTGTAAATGCTAAGAGTTGCTGCGCCCATTTGCTGATTCCATTCCTGCCCATCCCCCACAGTCACTTGATATCCCCGCTCGAAGCACAGAGTGGGGACCAAGTAGCTGGTGCTACTTCGGTACCCCCGCTCAATTCTTCTGTAGTCGAAGGATTGTGGCTCGTAGTGTCCCGATTCCCTAAGCCTGACAGCAGCTTTTGCGGCAGCGCCCCAAACGAAGAGGTCAACCGGAGGGAGATGAAGTAAGACGTTCAGAGCAGACGAAGGAGTCGAGGCTAAGGCACCTGTGGTACAGAGAGCCGCCAGCCGCTGAACTCTGTTCGCCATGCTGGCAAAGGTAGTCTTATTCACTGCTAGCTACCAGACCAAGCATCCGTAAGTAAGGATGGGCCTGGCTATCGCCAAATAGATCCAGTGCGTTAAAGTAGTGCTTAGACCTCACGTTTTACGCAGCACTCTCTTGCTGGCGTCAATTGCATTGCTTGCCTGCTTCCAGATGAGCTTGCTGTCCAGAAAAATTACCACCCACGCCGCCCAACCTTATTGGGGCTAATTCAGGGATTTTGTACTTCCTTGTGAAAAATACGAGATCAGTTTTATTGGAGTTGATGCCGAGACCTACGGTGTTCACCGACTCCCCAAACAGCCCCATAACATACTCGATGAGCTGTTCGAGGGAGTGCGGAAACCTGCTCGAGACTAATATCGCAATATCATCGGCATAGGCCACAACCGGGAGTCCTTTGCGCTTCAACTTATCCAAAACTGTATTTATAACCAGGTTTCACAAAAGAGGAGATAGAACTCATCCTTACGGTGTGCCTCTATGGACCTTCCTAGTGATTTGTGACCCCACCTACTTAGCTGTTATGAGCCTTTGCTTAAGCATATTGCTTATTCAGCTACAAATAGCTGGATAGGTGTTGGTTGAGAGGAGGGTCTCCATAATGGCTGTTGTGTGCACACCATTGAAGGTGCCTTTAATATATAGAAAAGCTCGCAAAGCGTATTCTTTATAGTGGAGTGCCTTTTCTATTTCGAGGACTACCCTATGTAGAGCCGTTTCAACGGATTTCCTTTTCATGTACGCGTTTTGGGCTCTCAATATAGCTTGAGATCCAAGTCTTTGTTTGATGTAGAGATCTAGTAATCTTTCGAAAGCTTTAAGGAAGTCAGGCTAATTGGCCTGTAGTCAAAAATTCAGCCAAATTTTTTTAAAATGTACACTACAAAGGACTGTATTTATAGGTATCTATGTTACCATGGGTATCAATTTCAGGCGGCCTTTGAAGCATTTTTCAAGCTACTTAAAGACGGTATTCAACGTTGACACCTAATTCACCTCGGTCTAATGACAATGTGGGGCCTAACTCTATTGGATTCATCAAATAACTGGCGGATTTTTTCCTTTGGAGAACATGGTTCTGTTTTCCAAGCAGCAGCTTTTCAAAGAACAATTAACTAGGCACCTCATGAAAATTCGCTTTAACAGCCAAGTTGTCTTGCTAACGTCCAGTAAACTCCAAACTACTTCAAAGTTTGCCCAAAAATGCAATGCACGATTGAACTCAATCGCTTGATTAAAAAAGGTGCTTCCACTTTGGGCACCAGGTCACTCCATAGTTTCAATCGCTATTGCTATATATATACAAGCAAAATCTTTGTTTCCACTAAACTTATCCCTGTATGCCATTTTTTCAAAGTGGGTATACACGAACTTTCCTTCAGAGCTTGCACTTTTCTACACTAAATGGTCACAGTACACAATATAATAATATAGTAGACAGTAACTATACTCTCCTTTATACCAATGCACCAATTGTCTGCGAAGCACTACAACTAACTATTGTGTGTAAGATTCTTAGATGTAAGAGAACCGTGCATATTGATTCAATTCAAGTCAAAGAAAGTGTAGAGTGAAGAAGGTATGGACAATTATGAACATGTAAGGTTAGCTCAGCTTAAATTTAGCTGCACCACAGTGATGACTAAATATAGGTAATATTATATAGAGATTCTTGGCTACAGAAGAACCGAAATATAAATGTAATATAAAAAAATACTGTAGTGATAAACGAAGAATATAGTAGTGACAAACATCAATATTCTTTCTTGAATCTATTTCTTACCTTTTCGAAGCAATATCTTCTAACTCTTGTTTCGAGCGGGTCTGAAATTTACAATAACCCGTTACAAAATCACAAATGAACTTGGAAGGAACTTCAGTTGCTTGTAAACAACATATTTTCGCAATATTAGGTACTCTTATTCTCGTAAGCCATTTTCTAAGCATTTTCACAATCTCGAAACTGACACAGTCATTACTATGTTGCCAAACCATAAAATGAGCATAACTTGATTGTGTTTTCTGTCTCTACAGTTAGCTGAGTGCTGATACCACGTCATTTCCAAGAAAATAAAAGTTGTTTTACTTGTACATTGCTAAGCGAAAAAACCCTTCCAATGAAAGTCAATAACAGTCAGACGAGCAACAGGACGCGGATATCCTAGAAAGCAGAGACTCTCCATGTTAAAGCAGAGAAAAGTTATCTGAGCGAAATGAAAGCTTGTACAACGAACAATGCGGTAGCCAGTGTGCAAAGCATTTTCATGTCAAAAACAGAAAAACGAACGGAAGGAAACTCTTTTAATAGACGGACTAAAGGACTTTCACCAGAAACTTTGCGATGGTATTATTTTCAATGACCTTTTTCTACTTCCTTCGTGTACGCCATAGGAGTTGATTATGTACAAGAGTATAATGATCAACTGGATGCAAGTAATATGACAAATGGCCAGTATGAGCATACTCCCTTAGAAAGTGCACCTAATTCCTAATCTACAAAATATGTAGTACAGACACAAAACCGTTACCGTGACGTACAAATCTTGATCATTTTTTAAAGCAGTTGTATCGCATTTTCCATCAAATAGAATATATGATATATTATAGGTTTCCTCTGTTTGTTTTATCAAAAACAAACCCCAGGCATCATTTTCTATATATTTGCTATTAAAAGATACCATAGACAAATTATTCTCTCAGCAGGAAATGTATGCTTTCGCATCGGCTTTGTCCTTCGGGTATGTAGGATGTGTTTCCAATCATTTTTTCTCATTTCATTTACCTAACTACGCACGTAGCGTATAAATCTTCCAAGGAATTACAAAACTTTGAAAGAAAAGCCATTAGACGAAGACGCAAAGACAAACTAAGAGGCTACATGAAATTCGGCAGCACCCACGCAAGAAGTACAGAGCATCATATGATACGTATGCATGCTAGTTTACCTTAGCTTGCACATCAACCGCATTTACCGCAATAGCTTTAAGTATTCAGCCACATCACCATCGTTTCACATTCATATAATTAAAACTTTATGATCCTACCAGTCATGCCTCATAAGCTATAAAGACTTTTTAATTGTTCTTGTGCAGAACGAAAACCGACTGAAGACACAAAGCAAAATGGAAACAAGGATCACAATGATTTTATCCATAAAATTACTTTCAACTTCCTAATTAAGTTTTAACAATTATACTGTCGTTTGTTGCTCAACGGTTCTTTAATTATTCTGTCAAAGCGTGCATGAAAGCTCATCATCTTCGCAATTATCGTCCAATTGTCAGAATGGGAGCAGTGAAATCTAAGAAAGATTGTTGAGCGACAGAAAAATCAAAATAATAAAAACCTTCAAATTAACTAATGCTTTTGAAATTGCGCATACTTCGAAACAGAAAATGAAAGATCTGCAAAGGGAGATAATTGGAACCAGTGACATCAAAAATATTGTGGTCATTGAATAGACATTTTTCGTGCAAATCATACTAAGAAAATATGCCTAAGATTGTAAAACCGGAAAAATGTTTAGATGTATAGAATATTATTTAAAATTATAATTTTTTATCATCATTGTGGAAACAAAATACATCTGGATCATTTGAGTATGTGAAAGACTTTTTTGCTGCAAAAGTTGATCATATCTGTTCAAGAAAATTAATGCTCGAAGTAAACACATACATATATAGGGTTTTCTACTGAAGCCGCCGCAATTTCGTCGTGAAATTTCTTTGTTATGTAAGATTTTTGTAAATTTTTTGAATGTTTGAACAGTTAAAGATTTGGCTTTTTTAATCATGGATAGATATATGCTTAAGCAACGTTTAGAGATAGTGCAAATTTAATATCAAAATTCGCGTACTGTTACATCAACTTAACGCGCATTCCGTTGAATTTACAGTCGTCATAATCCCCCAGATAAACGAACAATTGAACGTTTTGAATCAAATTTAAATCAGCATTTTCATTTCGTAATGTTGACGTGCCACTGAAATAATGAAGTGCGCGAAGTGAAAAGAATATCGTGGCGGTACGTGAAAGGTGAGGCGAAACCAAAACCGTTCCCAGGAATAAGGCATTGCTCAAACCAGTTTGTAGCGAGTTTCACGCTAACGTGCCTAAAAAACCCCACTGACACAAGAGCTAAAGTCGCAAGTTCACTAACAGCGACGTGATTTCAGTGAATGGTCACTAAACAGGCTCGATGCCGATCCTGATTTTAGCCGCAAAATCATACTGAGCGACGAAGCACATTTTTAGCTTAGCGGATCCGTCAATAAGCGAAATTTCCGAATTTGGTCGAGTGAGCATCCCGAAGCAATTCAAGAAATTCCATTACATCCGTAAAAAATGACCGTTTGGTGCGATTTTGATGTTGGTAGTGCCTTTGGTCCGTACTTTTTTTTAATGATCTTGGCAGCCCAGTTCCGGTCAAGGGTCAGCGATACAGTGCCATGTTAGCTAGTTATTTTTGACAAAAATAAAAAAAAATAGCCAGGTCGGCATAAAATTGAAACAAGATGGCTAAACAATCGATTGAAGTCGAAATTTGGAGAATCGAATCATTTTATGAAATGGTCAACCCATTCGATTGTTTTTCTTTAAGACTACGTCAAGTCATTGGTCTATGCCAACCATCCGCAAACGCTAGTGACTTTCAGTTCCAATATCGAACGTCAAACCGTCCACTTTGTACCGAAAAGTCACCGAAAATTGGGTACAGCATATCCACAGTTGCAAGCGCTTCCGGGGTAGTCATTTGAATGATTTTGTATTTCATACATAATGAAATTAATTGTACTTTAATCTAACATAAAAATTCTGTTCAATCATTTTTGTTTTAGTTAAAAAGATAAATGGAGCGGTCTTAATGGAAAACTTTGTATTTTCAGCATTTCTTGTTGCAATATTGGTCGTCTCTCGGACCATTTGAGGAACATTTCAGCACTTTAATTGTTGATTGACATAAATATGTGTATGTATAGACTTTCCTCTCTCAAGAAGTATAATTTGTTGTATATTGCGAAGCTTTATTTGATTATACACTGTTCATGTTGATGTGCGAGTTTTTAAGAGTTAATTGCAACCCGTGATTATTTGACTCGCTTGTTCATCTCGATTGCTCTTCGATTGTTGAAGATCATTTTTCAGCAGAAAGACCATTTGTAGTTGTAGCTAAGGCTAAAAGTTGGCACAGTAGCTATTGCCATCTCGAGCTCTGTAGCTAAGATCAAACACAATGCTGTGGCTCGCAACCAAAGCCGGTAGCTCTCAAAGTCGGATTGTCAATAAATATTTTGTTGTCTAAAGTGCTCTTGTATAGCGTAAATGAAATTCAAAAGGTGTTTTTATTGGTTTAAAATGCAAACACAATAACTGATTGAATGAGAAAATCAGGACATATCAGATACGACTTATCAAACTATTTTTTCTGACCAATAGAGCACAAAGATAGATAGCCCTCCAAATATCTATATCTACCAAAAATATCTAGCTTCCAAAAGAAAAATTTGTCTTTCGAATAATATCAGTTGTAGCATATTTGAATTGATGAAGCAGGGGATATTAAATGTCATACTCTTGACAGTTCACTCCCTCGAGATCTAGACCATGCAAATCGGTCGGATATCTAGGAGTGACCCTGGACACCAAGCTGACGTATTTGGATTATAACTGCAGGGCATGTGGCAGGACTCTAGTAGTCTTCACTTCACTGAGTAGACTAATGGTCAACGTTGGTGGATCCAGTGAGACGAGATGGAGGTTGCTGATGATAACAACCAATTCCACCTTGCTATATTGAGCCAAAATTTGGTGAGATGCGCTCTGAACCACGAAGTTTTGGAAGCGCACTGCCAATCTTCAGCGCAGGGTTGCCTTGCCTATCGCCTGTAGTTACCACACGGTCTCAGAAAAGACTGTGATGATGGCATCAATCTCGCTCAGAGCTGTACTCCAACTTTAACAACGTACCTCAACTTTAGCAACAAGGTGGATGTGAAAGTCGTAAAAGACGCTAGATGGCTAAGCTAATTGGTCTCATTTAGCCTTGGCTTAACCGTAGTCACGGAGAGGTAGGCTTGAATCTTTGTCAATTCTTAATAGGGCACGGTTACTTCAGGAAATACCTAAACAGAAAAAGTAAGGTGGTCACACCAAACTGCCGGTACTGTGCAAAACGAAGAGAACATGTAAAGCTGCGAAACAAAGAGACCCGGCACACAGTTTCAGTATATGTTGAAATAGTACTGCTCATAAAGCCAAAAGGAGGTTGCTTCTTTCAAACGGCGATGTAATACAATCCTTGAACAAAGATATATAGACGAGGCAGTCATCCCGTAGCAGTCATCCCTATAGTAAGGATGGTGATATCAACACAAACTCTAAATGAGCGTAGAATAAACCACAATAAACCAAATCGGATGACTTGGTATAGATAAATTACTATTGCATATTTTTCCAGTACCCTAGAAATAGATAATATATAATATCTTTCGAAGATTTGTTAATTCATGGAAAATATTTATGTCAAAGAATGAACTTGCTATTTCATATTAGTTATGTAATTCGTAAAATTTTATTCAGCACATTTTGTCATCTTGATGGCGGGATCTTAATTCTTTGTTTATGATATTGAGATAACTTTGATGATAAATATGATTCTAGGTGAGCTTCCACATCATCGATATTTTTAAACCATTTATTCCTTAGAAAATGTTCCATGGGTTGGAATAAATTAAAGTCGGAGAGCGCTGTTGCGAGAAGAATAGGGGGAATGTCGTGAAGTTTCCGCCTAATTTCTTCTTTAGTTAATTTTGCAATATGACTCCTTTACATTTGAGAAGAATTGGGTGTTTTACCTACAGTTCGCTGTGTAATCTATCTAATTATTGGCAATACGATTCAGCTCTAAGTGTTTGTTCCGGTTTTATTAGTAGAGTTAAGTCATTGCCATTAAACCATTGCAATAAAAAATATCAACAATTAAGCCTACCTATCAGCATTGTAAACTTTCAGGGAATTTTGTCAAAAAAATGTCTTGACTTCCTCTGGTGTAGTTCACAAGATTTCATTTGATTTCATTTCATTTGTACGCCCTATTCTCGAATACGCTTGCATTAGCTGGAGTCAATACAAAAGTGATTTTTACTTTCAACTTTGAGGGAATTATACAGCTCTTACGATTTTAATGTCCTACCCTTTTATGAATTTCGAATGGATCATCTAAACTCATTGACACTTTCTTCCAAAAGAATGGTGACGTAGGCCTGCTTGAAATTCGACATGATTGGTACAGTAGGACCGAAGCATTTAATTGCCATCAGCTTTTACCCTTCCTGTTCTATTCGCAATTCAACTCTTCTACGAAAAGCCCGTATCGTTGAATAAAACTCGAAAAACACAGAAATTGCCTCAACTAAAGTAAATAAAAGAATCAATAATCTCCCACCTTGCAAATGGGCGCATCACTCAGGTATGCACTATTCATTTTTGATAGTAGCGCAATCAAAAACAATTCTATATTCAATAAAGCTAATGAGATTTTCTGCTATGCACATAGTATCAACTGTAATGTAACATGGCCCCAACTATTATGATTGTAATCTCGCACGTACTTCTTCGAAGTGCTTAAACAATTCGAATATAACACCCATGGTGGTTTGCTCTGGCTTCTGTGAGTAGACAATTCATGCGAAGTGCATTGGAATGCACGCACATGTTGCAAAAGCAGTTCAGCTGTCGTCATCTGGTGTTTATTGGTTTTGCTCAAAATACAAATCCAATTCTATGGGTTCCTTTGTTGATTGATTGCGCTCCGCGAAACGGGTGGTGGACTCATTTCAGGCCGAATTCAATGCCTTGGGCAGTAGGCTCGATTCAGCCGCTAAACAGCTAAACTCACTGGCTTCAGTGGCAGATGCAGAGCATAAGTTGACCGCAGCGCCAGCTATGCCCAACAATCAAACGGCTTCGGTGACTTCTATGAATAACTCTTTGTGTCCCTCCTGCACGGACTCTCTGTCTCCAGCCATTTCGGATTCGGAATTTAGACCTGATATGCGTGTTACACGTAATCGATTACAGCATCATCTGCAATATGAGCAACATCTTCTGCTTTTATCTCTTCCGCATCATGAAAATGTACAGCTACAGCCACAAGAAATTAATCTGGTGCCTCCTCAGCTGCTGCAACAGCTACATCTGAATATTCCATCAAAGCCAGACAATTTGACTCTGCATTCATCTAATCCAGCCTCACCAGTCCCTAATCTTGATGTATCCACAAGGAATGCTGATGCTGCTTGCATTGCCTCATCTACTGCTTCTTTGCAATCTAATCTACCTACGTCTCATTTACATGGTGCTGTTAACAACACCGCTGATGATCTCGCTATGCATAAAGTCGCACCTCTTCTCCAGATTCTTGTATCGCGATTTGCTTATGATACTTCTGTGCTACAGTGGAACGCTACATCTGCAAGAAGCTTGTCAAATTTACGAAAGATAGCCAGCTTAGAAGCTATGTGGCTTCTTTCAAAATAACATTGCCTGCCAACCTCGATATTGTCGCTGATTCCAAATTTTGGCCTCCCAGTACATTAGTCAAAATTTTTAAAAACTGGCAAAGTTCTCAACCTTCAATCAACCGGAGAGCCCGAACCTAGTTCTTAAGCGTAATCAAATTTCTCTGTATTATCCAAATGTTCGTGGCATAAGGACCGAACTTCAAGACTTCAAAACTTCTGCTTTTCTTGAATATGATCACCTGATTTGTTTGTCAGAAACTTGGCTTAAGGATGACATTTTTATGCATACAATGTTTACCGCTATGATCATAATCGTTTGGTAACTAATAAGATGATGGTGGTGGCGTGCTTATTGCTGTGCTTAGAAGTCTCAATAGCAAACTTTACGCTGATTTTATCCCCAGTCCACCTGTTGAATGTGTTGCTGTCTCCATCTCTTTACCTCCTATCCTCTTTGTTTGTTGCATCCTTTTATATTCCTTGTGACATGTTCTTCTCGACTTATGATAAGCTCTTTTCTGAACTTTCCATTTATCTTAATAACAACTTTCTTTCGTCATCAATCATTATCTGTGGCGACTTTAATATCCTCCTATTCAATGGGACTCTTCTTTCTTTCGCATTGTGTCCTGTTCTCTTTCCTAATTTAACTGTTTTCCTAATGCTAATAACAAGATCCTTGACTTCATCCTCTCTAACGTTGAGTCCTTTTTGATTTTACTATCTCCTGTCCCAATACCCTACACGCACCCTGACCCCCATCATCCTCCCTTTTCAATTAATTTGTCCATCAACTTTTCAAATCGTATTAAATCTTCCACTGCGCGACCGTTTAACTTTAAAAAAAATTATTTTGACCGCATGTCTAAAGATTTGAATTGAATCAATTGGTTCAATTGCTTCCGTGGTTTTGATATTGACTCTGCTGTATCTAAATTTTACAGTATTCTTACAGAGTTGATATCGTCGTATACTCCTGTTTACAGCTCTCGTAAACCCCGTGACCCCCCTTGGTTTACCACTAGAGATAAAAATTCAGCACGTTTGAAATTTTTGAATTCTCGGTTTGGTGACGATTATGCTATCTTCTCCTGTTTACGTTTCTCTACCAAGAAAGAAATTAGATTAGCACTACTCAGATATTCCTCGTCTGTTGAATCTTCTTTGAACTCGAATAACCCTAAAAGTTCCTTTTCCAAATCTGTCGCGGCTACCTATCTTCCTCATTAGCATTTTTATTCATTGAGCGGGAATCCGTAAGGCCAATCAGGTCCTCCATTCTATTTGAAGTGCCGTATGCTCGTACTGACACTTTCTGCTACTCTCCCGTTTTACGACTCTTACGCACTCACAGTAGCCTTCAACTTGGTCCTCTTCCACAGTCTATTGTCATTTTCAAAAATATGGTTCGAAGCAAAATTTTTGATTCTGATTAATTAATTTTATTTTCTATTCTTGTTTATAATGGATTAGTTCTTTTCTTTTTTACTCTACTTAATTTTACTTTATTATTTAATATTTTAATATTTATTTATTATTTAATATTTTAATATTCTATATATTAACTAATGTTCGAAGAACATTAGTATTAAAATCAATTTGGCCAAAAGTTCACATTTCCATATATATATATATATATATATATATATATATATATATATATATATATATATATATATATATATATATATATATATATTGTCACGGTGTTGGCAATTTTCGCGTGCTAATCAACAAAAAAAAAAAAATAAAAAAAAAAAAAAATCTCCACCGTCCTCGGAAGGAGAGAACGATGGAGATTGAGCCGCGCTATCGATGCACTAAATGACCGGATATTAGGTTTTGTGTGTAACAAAGTTTAGATTTTAATTCATATAAGTTAGGGGGAAGTACAGCCGACACAAAATCGACGACATTGTAATTTGAAGAAGCGCGATTACTTCGACTCAGACCCACAACCAGGACACAATTGGACAACAGACAGTAACAACCCGCAGAATTAAAGCGCGATATAGATATACATACGCATGTCAGATCAGTGTATGGGCCGTGCTGTTCGGATCGGTGAACCCGGACCTAGGCCAATGTTTGACCCAATTATAACTGCCATGAGACAGTCGTCACAGACATGGGTCGTGTTCGATATCGGCGAACAGACCTGAGGCGGCGGCAATGAATACTGGGGCTTGCACACCGCAGTAGCAATAATCACATTTGCAATAGATCCTAAAAACGCGGAAAAGACGGTTCGCGGAACGTAGCAATGACGACGATCATTTTGTTTGGAGCACGACATATCATCTTCCGAATTAAACCAGACCGGCGCGGATTTTCGGAGGAAGAGTGCGACACGACACAAGAACCATAACTTACCTTCATCCTCCGCAAGAATCGAACAGATCCACTAAAAATAGAGCGTGAATTAACGCCTGGAATATTTATTTAGTTTGTTGTTTATGTCGCCACCGAGAACTGTCACGAGATTGTCAGCTGACAGTTGAAACGTGTGGTGAGATCTCAGTGCCCGAAAAGTGGATCTCGTGGTGGAATTGAAACTCAACACCTGACTAGAGGAGAATGAACTCTGTTGAGTTCGATCAACGGGGTTTGAAAATCCCGCTGCCGCCAAAAATCTTCCTGGGCCCCGGGAAGTGAAAAATCGGGTCTCTTGCGATTCATCTGGTTTTCGGATTCAACTGGACCTGGGATCGTGCTAGATAAGAATCCAATAATCAACCAGGAGACGGAGGAACGAATTTATGAAGGATTTGGCGGACTTTTCTTTTGAGTGACGAGTAAACGTACGAGCCAGAGCTACAATTCGATAAGTGGGCAGAATCAGTTCGAAGGTACCTGGGTGATAAAATCGAGTAAACGTACGAGCCAGAGCTACAATTCGATAAGTGAACAGAATCAGATCGAAGATACCCGGGTGATAAAATTAGAAAATTGGAGCGACGAATGTTATACAACGATCGGAGGCGTTAGATCGACGAGCAAGGGCCCCAGCGAGGGAAAATTTCGATCCAGGCGATTCAGGAAGGAAAAGTCAAGGTTAGGTAGATTGTAAGTTCAATATTAATTACTATAGTCATATTCTTTTGAAAAGATCGATAATGAATTTAGATGTTGTGAATTTACGTATAACTTTGTTTAGAGCATAAGTGGAATTACCATAAATGGTAACGCGTATAATCTATCTTCGAAGTGTAACGAACTAGAATGAATAAATTTGCGATAGTGTGAATCCGGTATAGTTTGGTGCTAAAGATTCGGTGTCGTTGTTTGAAAACCGTCGCCCACTTCTCGCTTCGGGGCAACGGATGAAAGGCGAGTTTTCAGTTTTTCGAAGCGAGTGGCGCTCTACCCACCCCCTTCTCGCGAGCAAAGGCCGCCTGAAAACCGCCGCCCGGGTGTTCCACCAGGGTAGTTAATACTTAGATTGCGATACTCATAAAATAACGGTAACAAATTGGCGCCCAACGTGGGGCCTAAAATAGCGGAAATAACGGTAATAACGGTTTGAAAAGGCTTTGTCGGATTTAACGTTCATATCGGGGTTAACGGGACGCGGAAAATTTGAGAGTCCCTTTATCGGAATTCGCGGCTTAATAAGGCGTTGAAAAGCAAATTCTGGTGCATGACCGATTGAATATTTTGCTTAATTATTATTTACTTGAGTTTTCTTGATTTATTTGAATTTTGGTTTGGTTGTGTGACAGGAAGATTGAGAGTGAGTGGTTTCTTTAAGTGAATTTTGTTGGGTGAAATAAAATCAGAAATTGGAGTGCGTGTGTTATAGGTACTAGCTTGTAAGAGGCCATTTCTTTCAGGTTTAGTTAGTAAGTTCCGGGGATAAATTTTATCGCGTCGAGTCACAGGGGAGGTGTTTTAGTGAAATAGGTGATTTTGAACAGTGAAAATATCGTCATTAGCTATTCTTATTTTTGCTGGGGGGTGCATTTGTTAATCGGTGATTAAAGTTTTCCACTCTTGCGTGATTTAGAAGTCGGTATTTTAGTGATGAAGATTATAGTGGATCGACTTAGCAAGGATGAGCTCACGTATGAGCTTGCG
Organism: Nemotelus pantherinus; assembly: GCA_963978885.1. Classification (NCBI taxonomy): domain Eukaryota; kingdom Metazoa; phylum Arthropoda; class Insecta; order Diptera; family Stratiomyidae; genus Nemotelus; species Nemotelus pantherinus. The sequence continues at coordinate 208,105,473 of OZ022264.1, read as the reverse complement.
ATCCGGGGTTTCACGGCGGATACAGTCGATAATATGCGAAAGACCCTGAGGGCGACGCTAAAATCAGAAGCAGCGTTGGATACATCACACGTCGAAACGGAGTACCCGTTCGATTATGCGACGGATTACGCGGAGCTTACGGCAAAAGCGTCAGAGGTCGAGGAGCTTATAGCTAGGGTGACAGGGGATAGAGCGGCATCGGACTATGTCAAAGCGAAGGTTAAGGTCGAGTTTGGATTCCGGCGTTTGGCAAACATGCAGGCAGTGACCATCGAGCAAAAGAAGGGAGCGAGGTCCCTCCGGAATAGATTTATCCTGGCGATGGGTTCTTTGGAGGAGAGAGTAGGTGACTCGAGTGGCGATGAGGCGGAGCACCCGAACGAAGACCAAGTGACAAACGTAATACCAACAGCACGGAGCACAAGTCTTGCAGAAGTGGCGAAATGGGGCCTTAAGTTTAGTGGCGACTCGTCAGGCTCTATCAATGCCTTTTTAGAGCGGGTCGAAGAGCTGCGCCAGGCACGAGGGCTTACCAAATCTCAGCTTTTCCGGGCAGCAGTCGATCTCTTCGATGGGCGGGCGTTGATTTGGTTTAGGGCCAACCGCAACCTTGTGGAAAGCTGGGACGCGTTAGTAGAAGAGCTGAAGGCAGAATTCTTGCCCTCAGACTATGAAGATCGCCTTTGGGAGGAAATCCGAAGACGGACTCAAGGGGAAAACGAGTCGATGGGGGTTTATGTGGCGATAATGGAGCGCCTTTTTAGTAGGTTAAAGAAGAGTTGCTCTGAAGAAAAAAAACTTCGGACCTTGAGAAGGAATATCGCCCCCTTCTATCAGCAGCAGCTATGTCTGAAGCCAGTCGGGTCAATAGCCGAATTGGTAAGTATGGGGCGCACATTGGATGCAACGAGGGCTTCAGTAGCGGCGTTCGTACCCCCGACTACACGATCGAGGAGGTGTTTGGAGCCAGATCTGGCATATGTGAGTGCGGAGACTACAGCGCAGGTGGCGGTGATGTCCGGGGGCAGTCGCGTGCGGTGTTGGAACTGCCGCAAAGAAGGTCACGTATCCAGGGAGTGCTCTGAGCCCAGGCGATGTTTTGGCTGTGGTCGTCAGGGGGTCATGCGTGCTTCATGCCCATCATGCCAAGGGAGAGTTAGTGGGACGGAAAACCGGGCTCGACAAGATACGCAGGGATCGGGAAACGATCGTCGTGCTCGTTAAGCGGCCGAGCGAACACGATATCAAGGCCGGAACGGAGTAGTCATCAGCCGATCGTAGACTATGCGTTGGTGGAAGATAATCCCGACAGTCGACCGCACTTACAAGTGGAGATTGAAGGTACGACTTTGGAGGGATTATTAGATTCAGGGGCGAGTCGTACGATTCTGGGATGGAAAGGGTGGTCTCAGCTGGCAGGTAAGGGTTTGACGCTGAAACAGGACGGAATCGAAGAAGTACGGCTCGCAAACGGCGTAACGTGTGCGGTAGATGGAGTTGTTGGACTGGAGTTTGCTTTGAATGGGCGAAAGCATACTCTCGAAACATTGGTGATTTCATCGATTCCGCAAGAAGCGATTTTAGGTATAGATTTCTGGCAGCGTTTCGGCGTCGTGTTGGATATGAGAGGCCGGCAGTGGACATCGATCGCTTCAGTCGAGGCAGAGACGGGTAAGACGCTGCGAAGTAGATCCCATTTATCGACAGGGGAAGCAAATACTTTGGCGAGCTTATTGGAAGAAGAATTCGGGTTAATGGGTGACGGACTTGGGTGCGCGAATTCCGTGGAGCACGTAATCAAAACCACGGCTTCCCCAATCAAGCAGAGATACTACCCAGTCTCACCAGCGGTGCAAAAACAAATTAATGCGGAGTTAGACGAGATGCTACGGATGGGAGTAGTCGAGCCGTCATCTAGTCCGTGGTCTTCGCCGATATTACTAGTTCGGAAGAAAGATGGGACATTCCGGTTTTGCGTTGACTTCCGAAAAGTGAATGCGGTGTCGGAAAAAGACGCCTATCCCCTGCCGTACATTTCAGCTACGTTAGACAAGTTAAGAAATGCGAAGTACTTGTCGACGCTGGACGTCAAATCCGCGTACTGGCAAGTACCGATGGCAGAGGAATCTAAGCAGTACACCGCATTCACCGTGCCAGGAAGAGGTTTGTATCAGTTCCGTAGGATGCCTTTCGGACTTCACAATGCGGGGGCCACATGGCAACGACTGATAGACAAGGTGCTTGGACCTGCACTAGAGCCTTTTGTGTTTACGTATCTCGATGACGTGATAGTTGTGACCGAAACTTTTGACCGGCATCTTGAGGTATTGCGTGAAGTTTTCGTTCGGTTAAGAGAAGCTGGTTTACGGGTTTCAAGGGAGAAATGCCAATTTTGTAGAGCACAACTGAAGTATTTGGGCTACTTGGTTGATGTGGAGGGACTGCACGTAGATCCCGAGAAGGTGAGGGCGGTAAGCGAGTTTCCCCGTCCTACCTCGGTCAAGCAAGTGAGGCAGCTCTTGGGCATGGTGTCCTGGTACAGACGCTTCATACCAGATCACGCAACAATGGTGGCGCCGTTGACCGACTTAATCAAGAAGGGTCGTAAGTTTGTATGGACTGAGGAATGTGATCGCGCGTTTGTGTTCTGCAAACAAAAGCTTACAACTGCACCCGTACTATCTTGTCCGAACTTCGAACTTCCTTTCAAGGTGCAGACTGATGCCTCCGATGTTGGTATAGGGGCTGTGTTGAGCCAGGCGCACCCGACTGGAGAGAAGGTCGTGTGCTATCTCAGCCGAGCGTTGTCTCAACAAGAAAGGAAGTATTCTACAACGGAGAAAGAGTGTTTGGGAGTTCTATGGGCCATCGAAAAGCTTCGACCCTACATCGAAGGGACGCATTTTGTTGTAATCACTGACCATCATTCACTCGTCTGGCTAAACAGATTGAAAGACCCGACGGGTAGGTTAGCTAGATGGGCAGTACGGTTGCAGCAATTTGATTTTGAGGTGGTCCATAGGAAGGGAAAAGAAAATCTGGTTCCGGACGCACTTTCGCGGGCAATGATAGACGTAGGCGACGTATCCACGCCCCAAGTCACGGAGCGTTGGTATAAAAGCATGTTGGACAAGGTTGGAAAAAACCCAGATAGGTTTTCGGACTGGAAGGCGATCGGAGATACATTGTGGAAACGGCTCACAGTTCGAGCGACAGGCGGTGGGACTGCTCAAGTCTGGAAACGAGTTGTCAGCAAAGGTGAGAGACCAGCAATACTGGAGCGCTATCACGATGACCCAAAAGCAGGCCATATGGGAGCGACGCGAACGATAGCTCGTATTACGCAGAGCTACTACTGGCCGCGGATGAATATGGATATCCGGGACTATGTGAGAAGGTGTAAGGTGTGCCAGACATGCAAAGTGGAACGAAAAGCCCCTATTGGTTTAATGTCAACTCGAGCGGGTGAAGCGAAAGTCCCATGGGAGATGATCTGTGTTGACCTGATAGGACCGCTACCACGCTCGTCGCGAGGGTACTCATATATACTGACAATCTTAGACTACGTGACCAAGTATACTGTGATATTGCCAGTACGAACAGCGACGGCTTCTGCTGTTTTCCGTTTACTCGAGGAGAATGTGTTTTTAGTCTATGGGGTACCGAAAATCGTCGTATGCGATAACGGGGTGCAATTTGTCGGCAAGCAATTTCGGAGTGAAGTAGAAGAGTACGGGGCACGAGTGAGTTATACCGCTTTATATCATCCACAGGCTAACCCAGCGGAAAGGAGGAATCAGGATATAAAGTGTATGCTGCGATGCTACGCTTCTAGTAATCATCGGACGTGGGACCAATATCTACCCAAAATCGCATGTGCCCTGCGTACTTATAGACATGAGGTTACAGGGTTTTCTCCGTACTTCCTGAATTTCGGTCGGGAAATGGTTAGTTTCCGGGAAAGTGTAGAACCACCGGGCAATAGTCAGGCAGACTTCTCCCCGATGAGAAATGCGAAGGATCTAGAGAGAATCCGTGAGGAAGTGGTCGAGAAGATGAAAGAAGCCTCGGTGTCCAACAAAAAAAGGTATGATATGCGTCGAAGGCCGGAAATCTTAAACGTGGGCGACTGGGTATGGCGGAAGAACTATGCTCTGTCTGATGCTAGTAAGAACTTTACTGCAAAACTTGCCCCGGCGTTCGTTGGGCCTTTCGCGATACAAAAAAAGGTGTCGTCGTGGACTTATGAGCTAGTTGATATGAAGGGTAAAGGCGCAGGAATTTGGAACGCGAAAGATCTTAAGCGGTACATAGGGACTGAAAATCATTCGGGTGATTAACGCGGATATAACGGGGAGAATGGTGGGGAACCTAACACATGATGCGGGGAAAAGTGAGTTATGTCTTGATAAACCTTTAGCTCTAACGTCCGTGAAGGAATTAATTTTCAGAGTCATCGTAAGCATAGTAACAAGTATCAGTGGTGGCGGGATATGTTTCGGTGGTGGTGGTGAGTAGTATCTAAGTTAGGCAGAGAAAGGTACATAAGCTACAAATAATGAGTTGAATGGTTAGCAAGGTTTTGGTGGTGGGTTATATTATATAATATTAGTCGGTGGTTAGTTTTATGTTTCATAATATATTCTAGGGTTAGTTTTAATGATAATGAAAGTTTATTTTAATAAAAATGAAAGAAATACCGATAGCTGGGTGGTGTTTCCGTGTGGGGGCTGTATGATTTTACTTTTTCTTCTCCTTTCCCTTTTGTTTTTTTTTGGCTCATAGCTTAATCTTTTCAGTTTTTTTAGGTCATTTATTTCTTTTCCTCCTTGTCTTCCTTCTCCATCATGTGCCCATGGTGTCCTAAAAACGGGTTCAGTTTGCATTAGTTTCTCATAGAGTAAGGAAAGAGACACCAACACCATACTAGCTACTAGACGACACATACAATCATACATTAGGAAGTAATATAGTTGTCATTTTTGTTATGCTTAGAAAGTAGGCAGCGCACCATAGTGATCGCGTGGATGAGTGGCGTGTGAGTGACGATGTTTGTCTTTCAGTTGATTGAGTTGTAGAACAAACCAAAATTCAAACAAGAGTCAAGCCGTTCGTGAATCCGAGATACAAAGGCATGTGGATCATATATGAATTGAAACTTAGTGCGGCGTAAAATCCGGCAAAGAAGTAAAGTCGAGAATTTCTACGTAATTCTCTGTGGAGAGGGGGGTGTCACGGTGTTGGCAATTTTCGCGTGCTAATCAACAAAAAAAAAAAATAAAAAAAAAAAAAAATCTCCACCGTCCTCGGAAGGAGAGAACGATGGAGATTGAGCCGCGCTATCGATGCAATAAATGACCGGATATTAGGTTTTGTGTGTAACAAAGTTTAGATTTTAATTCATATAAGTTGGGGGGAAGTACAGCCGACACAAAATCGACGACATTGTAATTTGAAGAAGCGCGATTACTTCGACTCAGACCCACAACCAGGACACAATTGGACAACAGACAGTAACAACCCGCAGAATTAAAGCGCGATATAGATATACATACGCATGTCAGATCAGTGTATGGGCCGTGCTGTTCGGATCGGTGAACCCGGACCTAGGCCAATGTTTGACCCAATTATAACTGCCATGAGACAGTCGTCACAGACATGGGTCGTGTTCGATATCGGCGAACAGACCTGAGGCGGCGGCAATGAATACTGGGGCTTGCACACCGCAGTAGCAATAATCACATTTGCAATAGATCCTAAAAACGCGGAAAAGACGGTTCGCGGAACGTAGCAATGACGACGATCATTTTGTTTGGAGCACGACATATCATCTTCCGAATTAAACCAGACCGGCGCGGATTTTCGGAGGAAGAGTGCGACACGACACAAGAACCATAACTTACCTTCATCCTCCGCAAGAATCGAACAGATCCACTAAAAATAGAGCGTGAATTAACGCCTGGAATATTTATTTAGTTTGTTGTTTATGTCGCCACCGAGAACTGTCACGAGATTGTCAGCTGACAGTTGAAACGTGTGGTGAGATCTCAGTGCCCGAAAAGTGGATCTCGTGGTGGAATTGAAACTCAACACCTGACTAGAGGAGAATGAACTCTGTTGAGTTCGATCAACGGGGTTTGAAAATCCCGCTGCCGCCAAAAATCTTCCTGGGCCCCGGGAAGTGAAAAATCGGGTCTCTTGCGATTCATCTGGTTTTCGGATTCAACTGGACCTGGGACCGTGCTAGATAAGAATCCAATAATCAACCAGGAGACGGAGGAACGAATTTATGAAGGATTTGGCGGACTTTTCTTTTGAGTGACGAGTAAACGTACGAGCCAGAGCTACAATTCGATAAGTGGGCAGAATCAGTTCGAAGGTACCTGGGTGATAAAATCGAGTAAACGTACGAGCCAGAGCTACAATTCGATAAGTGAACAGAATCAGATCGAAGATACCCGGGTGATAAAATTAGAAAATTGGAGCGACGAATGTTATACAACGATCGGAGGCGTTAGATCGACGAGCAAGGGCCCCAGCGAGGGAAAATTTCGATCCAGGCGATTCAGGAAGGAAAAGTCAAGGTTAGGTAGATTGTAAGTTCAATATTAATTACTATAGTCATATTCTTTTGAAAAGATCGATAATGAATTTAGATGTTGTGAATTTACGTATAACTTTGTTTAGAGCATAAGTGGAATTACCATAAATGGTAACGCGTATAATCTATCTTCGAAGTGTAACGAACTAGAATGAATAAATTTGCGATAGTGTGAATCCGGTATAGTTTGGTGCTAAAGATTCGGTGTCGTTGTTTGAAAACCGTCGCCCACTTCTCGCTTCGGGGCAACGGATGAAAGGCGAGTTTTCAGTTTTTCGAAGCGAGTGGCGCTCTACCCACCCCCTTCTCGCGAGCAAAGGCCGCCTGAAAACCGCCGCCCGGGTGTTCCACCAGGGTAGTTAATACTTAGATTGCGATACTCATAAAATAACGGTAACAATATATATATATATATATATAAATATATATATATATATATATATATATATATATATATATATATACATATATATATATATATATATATATATATATATATATATACATATATATATATATACATATATATATATATATATATATATATATATATATATATATATATATATATATATATATATATATATATATATATATATATATATATATATATAGGTAAACCATCAAAAAAATTCAGTGACTATTTCTCGGGAACGCTCCATCCGATTCCGCTGAAACTTTCAAGATACATTGATGTATGTGCAGAATAGGTTCAAAACACTCTAAATATCAATTATCTTTAACCCTTTGCGCTGGCAGCCATTTTAGTGATATTTTTAATATACCTATTTTTCCGTCCACAAATAATTTTTGCAAAAATTAAGTTAACAACATAAACTTTGAACGTGTTTTACATGTGAATCGGATGTTTTGGAATTGTTTAACCCCATGTGTGCGCTAGGTGCCTAAATAGATAACGGGAAAATTTGAAAATTTTTAAATTACGATAACTTTTGATAAAGCTATTCAATTATTATGAAACTTTCAGGCATATTGGTATTACTTAGTTGTAAATTTGTGTAGCTTTTATTGAGCATGTTGGCAACCCTGTAGCTAGGGCAGGCGCTGAAAGTGAAAAATTTTAAATCATCGAATCTCCCGAAAAATTCTCGCTTTTTGGAAAAATAGCCACTCATAAATAAGTCTTATGCTTTGTTTCCATAGCCAAAGTAAAAAAATTGGAATTTTACAACGGGCACGCCTGGTAAACCTTTCCCAATTTACCTATATTGATAGCATCAAAAATTTCTGTTCACGGAAATTCACGATCTGATAATCAGAATTAATTGAAATTTACAGGACCAGATCTGACAGAAGCGATTTTGAAACGCGGGCAATGTTGTGCCAGTGGTGCCATCTTGAAAAATCACTGAGAAAAATAACTGCTTCTGGCCCTATAAATTCTGATTCAGTCATTCGATTTTGACGAATTTCACACAGTAGCTGAACCAAACTCTAGACCACTTTTGGTAGAAATTTGGTTGAAAAATTCGGTTGAAAATTCCTGAGGAAAATAAAGCTCTTTACCTTATAGCTTCCAGTACAGTCATTCAATCATAACGAAATTCAAAAAGCAAATTCAACTTATTGGAGGCAATATTCGGTAGAAATTTAAATTCAATACAATGAAAAGGTTGCCAGCTATGGTTGTTTTTGTATTTTTTTGGCATATTTTTTAGGTTAGGTTAGGTTAGTGAAGAGAGCTGCCGGGAACGCGGCCAGCATTATGCCACCAGTTTGGGCCCATTTGCCACCCTCATGCAGCCATGGCACTGGCGGGATTCGAACTCGCAGGCCCCGTAGCACGCCGCTTTTCGGCCTGACGCATACCTTAGCATACCTTTAGTAAGCGGTTTTAGCATAGAATTTCCAAATCGTTGTGATCTTATAGTGAAAATAAACACCAAATATTAAGATCTAGAAACTTTGAAAACTTTTGCGAATGGTAACCCTAAATTTCTCTGCATCCCTATAACCTCCAATGCAGTCATCGGATCAATACAAAATTCGCAGAGCAGATTGACCTCAAGGCAGATGCGACATATTTTTGGCTTCGGTGCTAGCAAAGGGCTACTAGCACTAGGCTTTTTTGTTGTTTTCGTTCCAATGAATGCTTGCATTAAGTATTTTCATCGCAAACATTTGCAATGAAAATAAGTAAACATTGTTGAAATTTTCTAAGCTCTGGACATTTTTTGGATGACAGCCCCAAACACTTTTATATTATTATATTGGTAGAATACACACTCAAAATCTGCACAAATCCTCTACTGTTCTTCGAACATTAGTGTTTCTGGCGGTTCTGATGCGCTAGGGTTTTTATATTTATATATTTTTATTTAGTTCTTGTCATTTTTTTTTTCATTGTATCCAATCTGTAATTGGGCAGTTTGCCTGATCAAATAAATAAACAAATAGATAGGTTGAATAATAATATCTTTCCAATAAACTGGTGCAGCCTCTAAAATAGTTTTGCTCTTATAAAATAGTTTTGAGAGTTTGAATCTGGATTTTACAGGGATTTATTTGGCAACATTTCAAAATTAAGATGCAAAATTTCAGTGAGGAAAATAGGTATTCCCATTTCCTACAGTTACCAAAATATCAAAATTGTTTAAAACGGGGACAATTGCGAATTTACTCAGCTTTTGATCAGGGCTAGAATAAATGGCGTCGAAAGCTTTAACACCTAGCTTTGGAAGGTATAATACGAAGTGTCTACTTCTACGAATTTTTCGCCCAGCATTAAGGTGTCATGTGCCAAATAGATTTTGGCCGAGCCCAGGCGAGATCTGGCGAGCCCGAGTGTGTGGACGGTCCAGACAAGCGACTTTGACAGCACTCGCCGACGCTCGTGCGACTTCCGATCGGAATGAGTTTTGGGCACCAGCCAAAGCGATTCGTGACCAGCTGTCAAATGCCGTCCACATGTTGGCGGCCTCGTCTGACTTAGGCTCGCTGGGCTTCGGCCAATATCTATTTGCTACATCAGGTACTATGATTTATCACAATCCCGAAATTAACTCCATATACAGTCACTCAAAGTGAAAATGATCCACCCAGTAAAAATAAATTAATGTGCATCGCATACAATTTTATATTATTGGAAATTACTTTGTTTCTAGGCAAAAGTAATTCCTAATGTGTAAGCAACAAATACACAAGTTATACGCAAAATTACGGGTCAATCTTGGCTAGAAGGCTGAATATGGGGTCAAAATGAAAATGATCCATTGTACTTATTTCATATAGTTCACTACTAAGATTTTATAATCAGCTGTTGACATGTATTTGACATTTCCTTAGTTGACTTTAGTCTTTCGCTGAGTGCAGTCACCTGTTGCACATTTATCGTTTTGAGCAAGTTTTTTTTCGAAATGGGTCGCCATACGGCATACGAAGAACGGGAGCTGGTAATCCATCATTTCAAGCTCGGGAAAAGTAAACGGGAAATAGCAAAGATTGTCAACAAGAGTGCGTCAACTGTACAACATATAATTGAACGATTTAAAGACAATCGCATCGGTAATAAGGTTCGAAAAAGTCCAAAAAAAGCGTTTTCCGAACGTGACGAACGGTGGATAGTAGACTTTATCCGAGAAAATCCGAAGCTTAGTGCGCCGAAAATTCGCGTACACGTTGAAAAGGCCTTGGGTATCAAGGTCTGCGACGAAACAATAAGAATTGCCCTAAGAAAACAAGTCGGCTAGAATTTGCAACTCAGTACTATTCGCATGGCCCAGACTTCTGGAATACCGTTATATTTGCTGATGAAAGCAAATTCAATGTTTTTGGATCGGATGGGAAGGTTCGAGTATGGAGAAAGAAGAATGAAGAGTTGAATTTGAAGAATCTTCGTCCAAGTGTAAAACATGGTGGAGGTTCGATAATGGTTTGAGGCTGTATGGCAGCTAATGGAGTCGGTAATATTCACGTTATTGACGGTAACATGGATAAATTTATGTACCTCCAAATTCTGAAGGACAATTTACCTGCCAGCGCCGAAAAATTGGGTCTTAAAGACAAATTCCAGTTCTATCAAGATAACGACCCCAAACATAAGTCGTTACTCATTCGAGAATGGATGCTCTATCATTGTCCCAAAGTTATGGAAACTCCAGCACAATCACCAGATCTAAACGTTATCGAACACTTGTGGGACCATTTAGAAGAGTGTATTAGGGAGCATCAAATATCCAGTCGAAATCGATTAAAGGAGGTCATTCTGGAGGAGTGGTAAAAAATCTGCCCAGAATTCACAAAAAAACTTGTTGCTTCAATGCCAAAGAGGTTATCAGCTGTTAGGCTCGCTAAATACCTTCACACTAAATATTAATTTGTTAAAGAAAATTCTTAATTTATTTTTTTTTGTGCTTTGTATTTTGATGGATCATTTTCATTTTGACTATGGAATATACATTTTTTGTTTATATTATTATATTTTCCAATCCAATAAATTTTTTACTTACAACACATAAAAATGATTTTGCACACCTGAAGTAATCATGTTTAAGTAGCAACAGTCCATTTTTAATTTATTTTCTATCATTAAATTACGTTGCAATTGTTTTGCACCGTGTGGATAATTTTCACGTTGAGTGACTGTATGTATACTGGAATATAGCGCCAGAATTATGTATATCAATGTCTGGCGCTATGCTTCTTTTGAGTGAGGGAACACGTTTGGTAGAACATGAATTCAAAATTCACACAATTCTTCTACTTTTCTTCGAAAATGAATCTTTCTAGAAGTTGCATTGCGCTAGAGATTTTTCAATTCAATGCACTACGAGGAAAAATATCTAGGTAAATTCTCAGTCCTGATGCTGTTTTCCACTCTATTGTCTCTTAATCATAGTCTCTTTAAAAAAATGTTCTCCTTAGCAAGCTGTGTGGTTTTGAAATCACTGCCAAAGGTAGGTTTCTTAGTTCTTAAGGGGTATTTCATGGCAACTAAACTAAAATTAAAAAACTATTAAATTCATAAAAAATATTCTTTTTATGAAACAAAAGTTCATAAAATACATTCAATTTTTCGATTTGAAATATATCTGTTAAATAAACATTTTTGTTTCGAATCAAACCTTAATAATACATTATAATTATTTTCCACCTTGTCGTCTAATTCAGTTTTCATTGTGTCTTCATAAAAAACGAATAATACCTTTAGAAAACATCAAAAACATCGCCTGCTACGTGTTATACCATATTCTTATTTGTCAAGAATAAATGACCTCAGAATTACTCTTTCCTACAATACGTCTGACTCGTTTGAGAGCTAAATTGTCAAAGCAATTACATGTGTAATTTCCCTTGAGTTTTCATTAATCCTGTGCAATGCCCACCTGAACTCCCCCGGCAAGACATACGATATGTTTTCATTCTCGTATCCCTCTGGTATGATATAAGTATGTGAATGGCGAAATGAAGCAATTGTGATAGACTTCCGGGAATAATTGTTCCAGAAGGAATGTATCGTATAGAAATGAAGAAAAAGAAAAATAATTTTCCACCTACAAAAGCCTTTCTATTTGATTTTCTTTGACATAGAACGCAGTAACGGTAGATTGGATAACAATATCATGCTCTCAAATAACCCAACATTATTTTCATTCGGTATGAATAATCGGATTATTTAATAACCATTCAAATAAAACTACAGCTGATTTGGCCTTAGATTTTTTTTAAAAAAATTCAACAAAAAATCTAGTTACGAATTTGAAGCTTATGCGTCACATTGCAACTATGAAAGCAATCGTGGTTAGACAAATTTGATTCCTCGGTTGAGCAGCTCGATTCCGTATAGAGAGTACTGCGTTTTCGGAGCACGAGTCCATCGTGTACGCAAGCCATACGGTGGGTTTAACCAACGTGTGTGTCACTCCGCGTCAGAATCAGAATTTCGTATCAGGCGTCAGAATTTCGTAGGCCACCGTGTTTCGTTTTAACATTTCGAACAGTGTTTAAAATTTGAAAGCCTGGGTAAATGTAAGTAATTGGCAGGAATATACACTGCGTTTCATATTTATAACCCACCTAAAAATTTTCAATTATTTTCATGTAAAATAGTTGTTCAACACAAATCTAATACTGATAAGAATGAGAAACTGTGTGCAATGATTTTTCTGAGAATGACTTCTCATGGGCGTTATTTTTTACTGCAGCTCTTGGAAATTCGTCATTCTTGTGCGTTTCCTATTTATAACCCACTTGGTAATTAGCAGAATTACTAGTAGAGTAATTCAGTACTTTCAACTGTTGTTCACAAGAGTGTGTGGTAATAAGTTTATCATTTAAAATGCCTCGAGGTATGTCACTAAATGAAGTTGAAAAGGGTGAAATCTTGGCGTACAAAGAAGTTGGTTTGAACATCAGTGAAATTTCAAGAAAAGTTGCACGCAGTCGCCGTGTATTTAACAACTTTAAAAAAAAACCTGAATTATATGGGAAAGCAAAGCGAACGGGAAGAGAGAGAAAACTTTCTCCGCGGGAGGAGGGGAAGATTATACGTTCAGCCAGTAATTCAACAATAAGCTGTAATAAAATAGCAACTCTTGTACAAACAAAGATGTCAAAAACAACGATTTGGAGAACGCTACAACGTGATAATAAGATCAGAAGAGCTAAAATGAAGAGTGCTCCACGACTATTAGATCGCCATAAGAAAGCTCGGTTAGAATTCGCGGAAAAAAATATGGCTACAAATTGATCATCTGTAAGAAATACTGGTTTTTTTATTCCCTCTTTGTTTAATTCTAAAAATTTTATTTCCAGATTATTTTTTCGGATAAAAATAAAATGGAATTAAGATGGGCCTGATGGATTAAATTCTTACTGGCGCAATTTGAGAAAAAAAACCCCGGTATTTCTCGAAGCGGAGTTTTGGTGGCGGTTCTGTGATGTTGTGGGGTGCATTTTCTGCATCCGGATGCTTGGACGTAAAATTTATTTCATCGCGTGTGGGGAGTAGAAACTACATACAAGTACTTGAGGGCAGTTTACTGCCATTCCTGGCACCACATCCTGAAAAAACTGGACGTTCCAGCAGGATAATGCCAAGATTCATACCAGTCGTGAAACAATGAGATAGATGAAAACAAATTTCATTAAGGTAATGGATTGGCCAGCGTGTTCGCCTGACCTAAACCCGATTGAAAACATTTGGGGGATTCTTGTCAGACGGGTATATGCTGAAAATTGGTAATATGATTCACTGGCGGAATTGAAAGCGGCGATTCTTGATGAATGGCGGAAAATCGAACCCGCGTTATTAGAAAAATTGATCAATTCCATGAAAAAACGGATTTTTGATTTGATAAAATCAAAAGGAGATTATATTACTCAGCTTTTGCTAATTTTGAAATTAGTTTTGATAAACATTTTATTTTGTTGGAAACTTTATCTGGGTTATAAATATAAAACGCCAAAAAAATACCGAATTTTCTAGGACTTGAAGTAAAAAATAGCCCTAACGGGAAATTATTCTCAGAAATGTAATTCTACACAGATTCTCAATCAGTTTACCATAAAGTTTGGGGTGAACAATTAATTCAGTCCGAAATAATTGAAAATTGTCAGGTGGGTTATAAATATGAAACGGAGTGTATATCAACCGCTGTTGCTGGCACATGGTTGACAGTATTTAAAATAATGCCCTGCATGCTCCAAAGATTCGACCACGTCTGGAATCGCATTCAATCTATCTTGAACGTGATATTCTTATCATATTTTTTTTATTTATTTAATATTTTCGTGTGCAATGGACTTCAAGTGTTTATAGTTTTTGTTGAATCTGAATGGTCCCAAGCCGACATGTAGGTTCATGTGCTGTGACAGGTGCTCTTTAATTTCAAAGGCTTTCCCACTGGTTGGTTGCTCATTTGTGATGATTTGCTGTTGGCGTTTGATCCGTCTTGCTGCTTCATCACATTCGCAATATTTACAGTCAAATAAAAAAAAACCCTAGTGAATCAGTACCTCTAGAAACACTTATGTTCGAAGAACACTAAAGGATTTGTGCAGATTTTGAGTGTGTGTTCTACCACTAGATACTTAAGGCCGCCCTAAGTAAGGACACCCTAAGTACTTAAGGACACCCTAGGTTAGGTTAGTGAACAGGGCTGCCGGGAACGCGGCCAGCATTAGGCCACCAGTTTGGGCCCATTTGCCACCCTCATAGACAATCACACGCATTCACACTTACAGCCATGGCAATGGTGGGATTCGAACCCGCAGGCCCCGTAGCACGCCGCTTTTCAGCCTGACGCCTTAGCGAGCAGAGCTACCGGGCCCCCTTAAGGACACCCTAAGCCAATTTAATTTCGATGACTTCATCGAAAGTTACAGCGCTAGAAAGGTGTTTGGGGCTGCCATCCAAAAAACGTCCATACCTTAGAAAATTTAAACATTGGTAGGATTTACAGCGGTCGAACCAAATGTTTTCGGTCGAACCAATTTAGTCCTAAGGTGTTTACATCGACTTGACCTAAAATTTGGTCAGGTCGAATTTAGTCCTCGTTTGTACATACGTGGCAGCTGTAATTTAGTGTGATTTTTCATTTGTCTCTCAAACATGATTATTTAAATGATTTTGAGTCAAACAAGAGGCTTTCGAGCTTAAAT